>OX336388.2:1342192566-1342565122 GCA_946902985.2 Meconema thalassinum
GGAGGAGGATGCTGAAAATAAGTTGGATAGAGAAAATGTCAAACTAGAAGGTCCTTAACGAAGTAGATGAAACAAGGGAGTTGATAAACACTAGAGAAAAGAGAAAAACAAAATTCCTTGGCCACACACTACGCCATAACAATTTCCTAACGATCGTGTTGGAAGGAAAGGTTTTGGGGAAGACGGGATAAGGAAGACCAATGAACAAGTATCTGGATTCTGTGATGGACAGACTACATTTCCAGGAATATGCTGATTTGATACGTTCAGCAGAGGAGAGACAAATGTGGTTGCAGCGACAAGGCCTTGCCTTTGGGATATGGTGATGATGATGTTGATGATGATGATGATGATGATGATGATGATCCCCCTAGAGAGGGAAGACATGTGAACATTTTGGTATATGCGATTGGAAAAGCCCAGATGGATCGAGTTCTCATATTCTCTCCAGCCCATTGCGTTTTGTTGTTTCATTTGACGGACTTGGCCTTCGTGGTAATTCATCCCTGTGTACTGGGTGTGTGTGAAATTTTATCCGACAACCTGTGTTCTAGTGATGGCTGTTTAAATGTGTGTGTTTTTAATTCAGGTAAGAATTGGGAAGGAAGCATCCGCGGGGCGGGACTCGCGGGACAAGCAAGAAATAAGAGATCTCCCAAAAGAAGAAGAAGAAGAAGAAGAAGAAGAGGAAGAATGTTATTGGTTTTACGTCCCTTTTAACTACTGTGGCTTTTAGAGCCACCGGATTACCAGAATTCATCCCCCTAGGGGAAACTTGAACGTGCCAGTACTGACATGGTTCCCTCGCATTTACGCACCCTCAAATGCCAACTGGCTGCGTCAGAATTCGATCCTGCAACTTTGGTCACAGCAGGTGAGAACTCACCCGGAAGAAGTGGCTACGTTAGAGATATCCCCTTCCTTCTCCTTTGGACGTGGTGGCACAGCGGTCAAGCTGTTGGCCTCTCACTACGGTAGACCAGGTTCGATTCCCGGTCAATGCATGTGAGATTTTCAAAGCGAAATGCCATGTCCTGTGGTTCGGATTCCACGTAAAAAGGAGGTCCCGCGGCTTATGATCTCGAGATTAACGGTCACTTAAAACTACAATCTTTCTTTTTCCTTCCTTTTCCATCACCGTCGTTGTCCTCTAGTATCCACTCATCGCCATCTCCAGAAATACGCGGATCTACTGTGACATTCTTACACGTACTCTGATTTATTTTCTCCCTAAGCATTTATGAAGTGGCAGTGCTTTGTTTTATGTGGTTTGATATTTTATTCCAGGTGAGGGTAAGTACCATTGGGTAGTTTATTAGCTGAGGAATAACCCACCCACCAAGGGAAGATGATTAAGAGAAGGAAGTAGATTTGGGATTGGAAAAGAAGGATAGAAAAATAGGAGGAGAGTCCCACAAAATTAATAAGTTTAGCTTTAAACACACTTAAAGGTGGTTGCCGCCGAAAATCCGCTTTCGGATACCTAAAATGAGTAAGGACTTGGTCTAAGCTGACGAGAAACACCGATAGAACTTGGGCGGATTGAAACAGAGTGGCTTTTGTATAATCCCTCTCAAGCATATATAAAACTACTATGGGGAAGAGTGATGGTCTGGCAAGACTGAAAGGAACAAATTTATTGTATGTCTTCTCAAAGAAATTGGGTTTTTCAAAATAATTCGAAGAATGCCAATGATTTAACTCAGGTTTGGTATTTTCAATTTCCAAAATTATGAAGTTCCTGTAAGGGCGACCAAGTGTCTCTAAGAAGGAAAATGATAAAGGATTATGCCTTATGGAGTAATCTTGGTAAATGAACCAATGGTTGCATTGGAAATTGGCTAAGCTTTTACTCAGCGAGGAGCCGGCTAAAAGTTTAGACAAAAAGAAACACTTATCTTTTAGAAAACTGACCATAAGTTTTCGGAGAGAGTCTCCACAAGCAGGTAGCTGGCTTAGCGAGCTTTACTTGCCTTACTGGCCAATTAGAATTAGCTATTAAAGCTAAGAAGAACTTTAGTGAGGTGAAAATTTAGAGTTCTTGCTCAAATGCAACAAATGGTGAAAGCCCTATTAATGATTTAAATGTCATTGAGTGAGGAGAGTCAAGGAAGACAGGATTTTGCCTAAACTTTGTATTCGTAAATGAAAAAGCGAAGGGAAACGATTCATTTATTTTACAATTCAAAGAAGTTTGAGGAAATTAACAATTATGTAATATAATTTTGACAAACATAGTTCATTTGAACTTTTTAACAAATGGGGTCGCAGACCTCTCAACATTAAATGGTTGCTCCAGGCAATTGACAATTTACAAGGTTTCAAACCTTACATGTTTCTAAAATCTTTATAAGATTTAAACAAACAAACAATGAAGCAATTAAAGTTTAAACGTGAATTGGAGTACAAAGAGTGTACCTTAAGAAATTCTTGAGAGAATGTTCTAAAGAAAGTGACAACTTCGAAATTAACAATAATAAAAACATGAAAAATAAGATAGAAGTTCCTACAACTTCTTATATTTAAACAGAATTACTATATGGGAATTATACAAAAGAGGGCAGGTCACTTACTGTGAAACCTGAAGAAAGTTAAAAGGAAGGTTTTAGACTTCCCAAGTTTGAGCAGGAATCACTAGCCAAATGGGACAGTTTCCATTTCGTGAAACCTGAACATGACTCGCTCAAGAGTTTAAAGAATTGTTTTCCCTGATTATAGGAAAGGAACAATGTGAATTTGAAACTTGTATCACACAAGCAATTATGCAGAATTTAATTAATGTTAAACTAGCAAAGTTGGAAGGGCACTTCGTGAGTGACACCTTATAAGAAAGTTACAATTTTACTAATAATGGTGGTTAGTAGAAGGTCGAGGAAAGATCATGGGGATATAGGATCAATGTTCATGGCCGTATTTAATGTAAACGGACGAGCGCGACGCGGTTGAAACGAGGGACAAACACTGGATATCACTGTAGTCTATAAAGATGGATGCAAAGTTCACTATAGAAACACTAAAGTTCATAAGAAAGAGAGTTCTTGCAATTATGGAAATAACTGATTGCACTATATAGGTGAGAGTCTATTTCTTGAAAAAGTTGTGATTTACAATTAAACGCGCCATAGAACATTCCAGCGGTGGACGAAAGTTAGCTATTGCAGTAATTGGTAAAGAAAATTCCTTATTTTGAATATTATTTTCACATGTGAGTGAAAAATACTTGACGGCAAGACTCGCAGATAGAGTACAAGATCTAGAAGGTTCCAGAACGATCTTAGTAGAAAAATTGGGCCAATGTAAATCCAGCGGAGGAACTTGCTTTGTAAATTACAAACAGCGGGTATTAGACAATATCCCACGTAGTGAGAAGATTTCTCTTTTAAATAGCTTAAGAAAAGCTCTTTTTTAGTAAGGTTGGCTTATACAAGCGAAAGCTCAACATGGCAAATCCCACGAAGAATGTTTTTTGCCCCAAAATAAATACTTTCACACTGTCTATAAAAGTATCATTAAAAGCACGTGGAAGTTAAAACCATGAAGATGAGGTTAAAACTTTTAAAATGGTACTTATCTTGATTTCATGTTGAAGGCGAAGTTCTGTGTGACGATAACTACTTTGCCAACATGGCGTAGAAGAGTGTATGCCTCTTGGTTAGAGGAGGCTAGCTCGAGTGGAGCTTTAACTGATCGAGTCAACTGCCGACTGAGAAGTGAGAGCTGCTCAACGGAGCACGGAGGGACCAAGGAAGGGGAAAAGAGTAGGGGGTAGGAGACAAAAGGAGAACATATAAACATTGCCAACTTTAAAACAAAAAATTAATCTCTTGCTGAGCCGGTCTTCAAAGAGTTGATAACGGATGATACTAGCGCAGCATGGTGAGTAAAGAAGTAGACGTAGTCCTCTTGCTCAAGGAGAAAATAGCTGGCGATGGTAACAGGATCTGGTGACCAAATGGATAAGTAAGTCCTCTAGCACCAGGAAGAATTGAGGAGCTTCAGAGATTCGCTGCGAGATGACGCTAGGTGGGTCACAGAAGTTATATATCTAGAACAGACTTATGAAGACATAAGAGATTTGCCTAGCAAGGAGAAAACAAAAGATCACTGTTGGTGTTTGACAAAGAGAAAGGAAGAAATGAACATGCAAGGAGCAATAAAAATTATATCTCAGGTACCGTGTATTCAAAGAATACACCATACTGGGGGGAAACACCAACAGAGAGCAAATAAGCAGTAACACATTCAATGGAAGAGGAGCGATCAAAGACAGGGGTCTTGTAATCGAACCGTTAATGGTCAAGACTCTGACCACCCTGACTCTCCCATCTCTTCCAGGGTAACACTTGGTCACTCTACCGGAAGTCCAGACTAGAGGGGGAGAAACATCCCTAACCAAGACCAAGTCCCCCACTTTAATGTCGGTACTGGAAAGAAACCACTTCTGCCTCCGTTGCAAGGAAGTTAAATATTCCAAGTTCCATCTCTTCCAAAAAGAATTACGGAGGGCTTCAAGTTTACGCCAAACAATAGGTAGATTAAAATCCCTGTAAGAATTGGGAAGAGGAGGAGGGGCAGAAAGAGAAGTGCTGATAAGGAAGTGACCAGGGGTGAGTGGAAGTAGGTCATCAGGGTCATTGGAAAGCAGAGTTAAGGGGCGAAATTTAACAACACCTTCAATCAGAACAGACAGTGAATTGAATTCTTCGTAAGTCAGAATTCGATTACCTAAGACTTTTCTTAAATGACGTTTAGTGAGCTTTACGCAAGATTCCCACCTACCACCATGATGCGGAGCGTAAAGAGGTATGAAGCGCCATTTGAAACCTTTTGAATAAGAAAAATTAGAAATTTGTTCCATGGCAGGAGAGGAAGTGAGAGCTTTCTTCCACAGGGAAGCTGCGCCCTGAAAGGTGGAAGCGTTATCAGAGAACATCTCAGAAGGAACACCACGCCTAGCAGTGAAACGAGAGACAGCTGATAAAAAATAAGAAGTAGAAGCATTCGTTACTAGTTCCAAGTGGATTGCGCCGGTAACCATGCAAACAAAGAGAGAAACATAAAGCTTACCAAACAATTTACGTTTAGCTTCAGGAGAGTTTCGTTGATATTGGAACGGACCCATATAGTCCACGCCAGTTAAAGCAAATGGGCGTATAGGAGAAGAACGAAAAGAGGGCAGATCGCTCATTAATTGAGTATTGATTTTAGGTTTCGCTTTGAAACAAGGAATGCACTTATGAATTACAGAAGAAACTTCATGAATTCCATTTATAATCCAGTACTTTTCCCTTAAGAGGCAAAGCAAAGTACGTGTACCAACATGAAGATTACGGTAATGAAAGTCACGTATAATTAAGGAAGTTACGTGATGTTTGGAAGGCAAAATAACGGGATGCTTTTTGTCCTCAGAGAGTAAAGATTGCGAGAGCCTTCCACCTACCCTGAGTAACCCATGGTCATCAAGAAACGGGGCTAAAGCACGGAGACGGCTGGATTTGGGAAGATCTCTTTTAGAAGAAAGCAATGACAATTCAGAAGAAAAGGCTTCTTGCTGTGTCAGTTGTAAAACCTTAACGGTAGCGAGATTCAATTCATGATTGGTAAGGTGTGGTTTAGGGAGAAGAGGTTGGTCAATCACAAGATATTTCCATCTAAGGAGATAGGCGACAATTCGTAGTAATTTATGAAAAGAACAATAGCGGAACATCAAAGGATGAGAAGCGTTGGAAACAAGACACGAAGCACTGGGTAGAGGTACTTTAGCGTCAGGCAAGTTGGAGTTTGTAGCTGGGGGTTTAGAAGGCCATGAGGAAGATTCTTCGATTAGCCACGAGGGCCCATGCCAGTACAATTGGGAAGCTGCCAATTGAGAGGGTAAACAACCACGAGAGATAATATCAGCTGGATTATCCGCACTGGGAACATGCCTCCATTGACATCCAGAAGAAAGAGTTTGAATTTTGGAAACCCTGTTTGCAACGAAAGTTTGCCAGTGAGAGGGGTTCTTGGCGATCCAAGAAAGGGCGATCATGGAATCGCTCCAGAGATAGATTTGCGAGAATTCGACTTTTAATACTTCCCGTAATTTCTTGACAAGTTCTACAGCCATGAGTGCAGCGCACAGTTCGAGCCTAGGCAAAGTGATAGTTTTAAGAGGAGCGACCTTCGATTTGGCACAAACAAGGTTGGAAACTGGAGATCCATAGAGTGAATCGTGATAAACTAAATATGCACAGCAACCATAAGCTTTTTCGTAGCTGTCCGCGAACACATGAAGTAAAAAAGATGCATTAGAATGAGAGCTGATTAAATTCCTGGGAATTTCAATAAGGGAAAGATCCAGCAAATTGCTGCGAAACGAGAGCCAACGATTAAGAAAAGAAAGAGGGACAGTGTCATCCCATTCACATTTAAGCGACCACAGCTCTTGCATGAAAAGTTTGGCTATAACGATAACTGGGGCAAGGAATTGAAGTGGATCAAAAATTTTTGCAATTTCAGAGAGAATTTGTCTTTTTGTATTAGGAAGCTCTTCTGCGAGCGAAACTTTATAGATAAGAGTGTCAGTGCTAGTGCACCAGTGAACTCCTAGAGTTTTTATAGATTCGGAGTTTCCACAAATTTCGACAGAAGAAGGATCTACGTCTTCGATGGGAAACTGAGCGAGAAACTCAGGGGAGTTGGAGTTCCACTTATGGAGTGGGAAACCTCCATTCCTTAGTAATGCCTGAAGTTCTAAAGATACAAAAGAGGCTTCCTCCAAAGAGGGGAAGGATTGCAAATAATCGTCAACATAGAATGACGTAGTTAGTGCTTCAGAGGCTTTGGGGTTAAATAAATGACCATCTTGAGAGGCTAGCAAGTGTAGGGATCGGATAGCAAGGAAAGCAGAGGGTTTTAAGCCATAAGTAACCGTTTTCAAGCGAAATACCTTAATGGGCTTACTGATTTCATCACGCCACAAGATTCTTTGAAGATCTCGTTGTTCTGGTTGAATTAACACTTGACGGTACATCTGTTTTATGTCGGCTATGACAGCTATGGGAAATAATCGAAAGTTTAAGAGTATAGCAGATAAATCTGATTGAATAGCAGGACCAGAATAAAGAGTGTCGTTAAGGCTGTTGCCATTAACGTCGGATGATGAACCATTGAAAACAACTCGAATTTTATCTTTTACAAGAGGGTTTTTCCACACGGGATGATGATTTAAATAAACCGTTTCAATTGGGGGGTGCAATTCATCATCAGATTTGTTAACAACTTCCATATGATCTAATCTTTCATACTCATCCATGAAATCAGTGTACTGTTGTTTAACAAGAGGTTCCTTTTTGAATTTGCTCTCGATAGCAAAGAGAGCTTTTCGAGCTTTAGACTGAGAGTTGATAAGTTTAGGAGGATTGTGTAATCTTGGCATTTGAACAACGAACCGGCCATCAGAAGAACGAGTGGTGGTGTTCAAAAAAAGTTGCTCACAGAATTCATTTTCTGAAGAGGTTACATTAGGAGAATCAACATTTTCAAGCCTCCAGAACTGTTCCAGGTCAGTATTGGAGAAGTAACATTGCGATGCGGGTTGAGGAGAATAATGGGGAAGTTGCCCTGTGACGATCCATCCAAAATTAGTGTCTCTGGCGACCACGTTTGAGGATAACTTACGAACCTGTTTACGTAGGCAATTCCAGAAAACATTGGCACTAAAGAGTATGTCAATAGGGTTCTGCATATTGAAAAAAGGATCGGCTAGCCTTAAATGCGAGGGAATGCTTAACCCTGAAATATCCACAGAGTGACTTGGAGTGTCTTCTCCAATGCTATTGAGAATTAGACAATTAAGTTTAAGAAAGTTATTTCTATGACAAGTATCTCTTATAGTTAGCTTTGAGAATTGTAAGGCTTGCGATTTTGAGCTGTTGATGCCCGACACGTTGATAGAAGTGGGGTTTACAGGTAGACCTAGTTTTCTAATCAAGGAATTAGACACAAAATCATGAGTTGCCGCTGAGTCTAGAAGACCGCGTGCACGGACCCAGTTGCCAAAGTTATCCTGAACTTCGATTTGAACAGTAGACAACAATACTTGGGCACTGCGTATGGACTTGGCATTTTGAATATACGATGAAGCATTAGAAATGTTAGCACTATCATTTTTCGGGGAAGTAGATGCTGTCGATGACCTTGCCTGATCATGACGATGTAGCAAAGTATGATGAGCCTTTTCACAATGGTAGCAAAGTCTTGTGGACTTGCAATTAGAAGCAGAATGCGTAGGCGCTAGGCAGTTGAAACAATGTTTGTTTTGAGAGACTAATTTTCGTCTGTCGTCGACTGACATTTCTTTAAAAGATTTGCAGAGGTAGAGGGCATGGGGATCTTTACAAAGTATGCACTTTACAGGTTCGTTTAAACTTTTGCGAGGTTCGCTTTGCGTGTTTAAAACAATAGAGCTAGCAACACGACGTTCACTAGACCTAGTTGGGTAACCAGTAGTGTTTGATTTAAATTTGGATGAGCTGGACCCGGGTTTTTGGGTATTGGACGCTGAGCGTTCACTTTTGGATTTGATGGACATTAATTCGAATTTGGAACTAGGAGATGAAGGTTCACTTTGATTAGCTAGAGCGGTTAAAAGTTGGCATCTAGCGTTTATGAAAGTGACTAAACGCTCGTAAGAGTAGTCGTCTTCTTTAGAAAGTTCAATTTCCCAAGCTTTGAGGGTAGCAACATCAACTTTAGAGACTACTAAATGTATTAGGAAAGTATCCCAATGTTCAGTAGGTTGATCTAATTGGGACAAAGCTTTAACGTGGAGTTGGGTAGTGTCAATTAAAGTACGCAAACTAGTGACGTCATTGTGCTGTGACGCAGGTAGGTTAAATAGAGCCTTAACATGGCGTTGAATACGTAAACGTAAATTTCCATATCTTTCTTTTAATAAGTTAAAGGCAATGGGGTAATTTTCGGCACGCAGAGGAAGTGCTTCAACCAACTGCAAAGCTTGACCTCGAAGGATAGATCTCAAGTAATGAAACTTGTAAATGACTTGAATGTCTTCATTGTCATGAACAAGGGAGCAAAATAACTCATAGAAAGAATCCCAAACAGATTCATCTCCAGAAAAATGGGGTAAATCAATTTTCGGTAAAGTTGGTTTGGGCTTGTGAGTGCCCTCACGGAAAGAAGTTTGTGGTTCGTGAAGGGAACCAAGAACAGAAGCGTCCTTTTTCTGCTCCTCTTCGAGTTGGCGTATTATTTTGAAAGCAGAACCTATGCCTTCGTAATATAGGTTTTCTACTTCGACACGATCTTCTGTTTGATTGAGCATGCAAGTTTCTATTTCAGTTTGAATGTTACAGTAGTTTTCATAAGAACGTTCAAAATCCTTTACACGATGTTTCAACAAATCTAATTGCGCTTCTGAGGGATCTAATTCTTTTATGTACCTTCTGAATCGGGTAATTTGCCCTTTATAGGATGCTCGTTTAGAAGTAAGTTTTTCATCCTTATCCTTATCAGTGGGAGCCATATTAAAAAAGGTAGATGAAAATGTAACTCACGAAACTGTGGAACCTTGGAAATGCTGTCAAGCTGGCAGCAGCGAATGAGTAGAAAGAACGGGACACACCAAAGGAGACAGGAGCGGCCTCTTTCCCGTTCACAGGCTTTGCATGATGTAATTATAGCTGAAAAATCCAAAGCAGATATTAGTGATTTGCAAAGTATTGTCAAATGGCACTTTTTTAAAAAGAAAAAAGAAAAAATGGGCTCTCCCGGGTTTCTGGTACCAAATTTTGGGTAGTTTATTAGCTGAGGAATAACCCACCCACCAAGGGAAGATGATTAAGAGAAGGAAGTAGATTTGGGATTGGAAAAGAAGGATAGAAAAATAGGAGGAGAGTCCCACAAAATTAATAAGTTTAGCTTTAAACACACTTAAAGGTGGTTGCCGCCGAAAATCCGCTTTCGGATACCTAAAATGAGTAAGGACTTGGTCTAAGCTGACGAGAAACACCGATAGAACTTGGGCGGATTGAAACAGAGTGGCTTTTGTATAATCCCTCTCAAGCATATATAAAACTACTATGGGGAAGAGTGATGGTCTGGCAAGACTGAAAGGAACAAATTTATTGTATGTCTTCTCAAAGAAATTGGGTTTTTCAAAATAATTCGAAGAATGCCAATGATTTAACTCAGGTTTGGTATTTTCAATTTCCAAAATTATGAAGTTCCTGTAAGGGCGACCAAGTGTCTCTAAGAAGGAAAATGATAAAGGATTATGCCTTATGGAGTAATCTTGGTAAATGAACCAATGGTTGCATTGGAAAATGGCTAAGCATTTACTCAGCGAGGAGCCGGCTAAAAGTTTAGACAAAAAGAAACACTTATCTTTTAGAAAACTGACCATAAGTTTTCGGAGAGAGTCTCCACAAGCAGGTAGCTGGCTTAGCGAGCTTTACTTGCCTTACTGGCCAATTAGAATTAGCTATTAAAGCTAAAAAGAACTTTAGTGAGGTGAAAATTAAGAGTTCTTGCTCAAATGCAACAAATGGTGAAAGCCCTATTAATGATTTAAATGTCATTGAGTGAGGAGAGTCAAGGAAGACAGGATTTTGCCTAAACTTTGTATTCGTAAATGAAAAAGCGAAGGGAAACGATTCATTTATTTTACAATTCAAAGAAGTTTGAGGAAATTAACACTTATGTAATATAATTTTGACAAACATAGTTCATTTGAACTTTTTAACAAATGGGGTCGCAGACCTCTCAACATTAAATGGTTGCTCCAGGCAATTGACAATTTACAAGGTTTCAAACCTTACATGTTTCTAAAATCTTTATAAGATTTAAACAAATAAACAATGAAGCAATTAAAGTTTAAACGTGAATTGGAGTACAAAGAGTGTACCTTAAGAAATTCTTGAGAGAATGTTCTAAAGAAAGTGACAACTTCGAAATTAACAATAATAAAAACATGAAAAATAAGATAGAAGTTCCTACAACTTCTTATATTTAAACAGAATTACTATATGAGAATTATACAAAAGAGGGCAGGTCACTTACTGTGAAACCTGAAGAAAGTTAAAAGGAAGGTTTTAGACTTCCCAAGTTTGAGCAGGAATCACTAGCCAAATGGGACAGTTTCCATTTCGTGAAACCTGAACATGACTCGCTCAAGAGTTTAAAGAATTGTTTTCCCTGATTATAGGAAAGGAACAATGTGAATTTGAAACTTGTATCACACAAGCAATTATGCAGAATTTAATTAATGTTAAACTAGCAAAGTTGGAAGGGCACTTCGTGAGTGACACCTTATAAGAAAGTTACAATTTTACTAATAATGGTGGTTAGTAGAAGGTCGAGGAAAGATCATGGGGATATAGGATCAATGTTCATGGCCGTATTTAATGTAAACGGACGAGCGCGACGCGGTTGAAACGTGGGACAAACACTGGATATCACTGTAGTCTATAAAGATGGATGCAAAGTTCACTATAGAAACACTAAAGTTCATAAGAAAGAGAGTTCTTGCAATTATGGAAATAACTTATTGCACTATATAGGTGAGAGTCTATTTCTTGAAGTTGTGATTTACAATTAAACGCGCCATAGAACATTCCAGCGGTGGACGAAAGTTAGCTATTGCAGTAATTGGTAAAGAAAATTCCTTATTTTGAATATTATTTTCACATGTGAGTGAAAAATACTTGACGGCAAGACTCGCAGATAGAGTACAAGATCTAGAAGGTTCCAGAACGATCTTAGTAGAAAAATTGGGCCAATGTAAATCCAGCGGAGGAACTTGCTTTGTAAATTACAAACAGCGGGTATTAGACAATATCCCACGTAGTGAGAAGATTTCTCATTTAAATAGCTTAAGAAAAGCTCTTTTTAGTAAGGTTGGCTTATACAGCGAAAGCTCAACATGGCAAATCCCACGAAGAATGTTTTTTGCCCCAAAATAAATACTTTCACACTGTCTATAAAAGTATCATTAAAAGCACGTGGAAGTTAAAACCATGAAGATGAGGTTAAAACTTTTAAAATGGTACTTATCTTGATTTCATGTTGAAGGCGAAGTTCTGTGTGACGATAACTACTTTGCCAACATGGCGTAGAAGAGTGTATGCCTCTTGGTTAGAGGAGGCTAGCTCGAGTGGAGCTTTAACTGATCGAGTCAACTGCCGACTGAGAAGTGAGAGCTGCTCAACGGAGCACGGAGGGACCAAGGAAGGGGAAAAGAGTAGGGGGTAGGAGACAAAAGGAGAACATATAAACATTGCCAACTTTAAAACAAAAAATTAATCTCTTGCTGAGCCGGTCTTCAAAGAGTTGATAACGGATGATACTAGCGCAGCATGGTGAGTAAAGAAGTAGACGTAGTCCTCTTGCTCAAGGAGAAAATAGCTGGCGATGGTAACAGGATCTGGTGGCCAAATGGATAAGTAAGTCCTCTAGCACCAGGAAGAATTGAGGAGCTTCAGAGATTCGCTGCGAGATGACGCTAGGTGGGTCACAGAAGTTATATATCTAGAACAGACTTAGGAAGACATAAGAGATTTGCCTAGCAAGGAGAAAACAAAAGATCACTGTTGGTGTTTGACAAAGAGAAAGGAAGAAATGAACATGCAAGGAGCAATAAAAATTATATCTCAGGTACCGTGTATTCAAAGAATACACCAACCATATGCCTGTATATTTCTTTTTTTAGTTTGATCTTTGTATGTACTTCATTTATTAAAGCACAGATCAACGAGCCTGGTCCATCTCGTTCGGTCGACGTGGTTGCGCCCGTGCTGTGCCTCAGGCACCTTACTCGTGTTCTTACCAATCATATACAAGGAGCTGGGAACGTAGTCTAAGTCCGGCGAGAGAGTGGGCCAGCATAACCATAATAAAAATTCTTGGATGAACCCAGATCTCTCGGGCGACAGTCAAAAATGCTAGACACTACACGACGAGGTGTTTCCAATCTAATAAACTACTGCTACTATTATGTTGTTGATTTTGTTGATTTTTTTAGGATTTTGCGATATCGTGCCCATGTAGCCCCGTGTACTAGGTGTGTGAAGAAGTTTTCTGCTAACCTATGTCACTGTGATGTCTTTACTTAGTGTGTACACATGTAATCAAGGTAGGATTTGGTTAGGAAGTGGCTGTGGTGTTATGTTAGGTAATACCCCGGCATTTGCCTGGAGTAGAAGTGGGAAACCTCGGAAAACCACTTGTAGGATGGCAGAGGTAGAAATAGAACCAGAATATGCTCGTGTTTCCTCACTAGGCTCAGTGTACCCCGTTCCAGCTCTTTGACAAGAATTAAAATTCTTGGCAAGGCCAGGAATCGAAACTGGGCCGACATTCAAGAATGCTAGTCGCTACGCTACGAGGCGGATACTTCTATAATTATTTCAGCAGCCTGTCTACGTTGAGAATGATTGTAAGAGAAGTTGTTATAGCAAAGCGATTGGTAGATGACGACATGAGAACCCAGCAAGTTCAATTTATTGGGCTGCTCTTAAGCTTCCCCTACGCATTCAAGTTTTCAGAATTTCGCCCTCTGTACGAACAAATTACTATTATTTATGTTTTTCTTGTTATCTGACTAACACCTGTGCTAAGTTTCAGTGAGATTGGTAGATTAACGCTCACGAGTCTCCCTTGTTAGTTTCACAGAACCCCACAGTTACTCAGAGCTTCTTCTTTTGGCTCTTCATCCTTTGCCTGAGGTATAGGCAACCCACCTGACGGGTCTGTTCGGGGGGGAAACGCAGCACAGAACATTTCTCTTTTTGGATTTCCCGATGATGCCTTGAATGTACAGATGTCACACTGGCTTGAGGATGTTAATAATAGGAAGCACGAAGTCTGAAGTGGCTCGCAGGCCCGGCTTGGAGTGAACAAAGGACGGGTGACCACACCCTAGTGCCACACCCGTCAGCTGGCCACACGCGACTCCTAACAAGCCCCGGTGCACTTCCTCACAACAAACCATAATCTCCACAGATTTCACACAACACCTGCGATAATACTCACATTCGGAGAAACAAAAACCATTAATATCAATAATAATAATAATAATAATAAGAAGAAGAAGAAAATCTGGAATTTTACAAAGCCAAAGGCAACCAAATGGAGATGGTTCCAAGAATGAGAGAAAGACCTGATGCAAATTGGTATTCCAGAAACAAAAATCCACGACAGATTAGAATTTTAACAAATGGTTAAAAACTATCAACATTTTCAAGTGGTATCTGAGCCCAGGTGAAGGAGAGGCCTTCTACCAGAAGCACGAAAGAAGACCCTGATCAATGGACTCAAGAAGAACTGGGATATTGTCAAGGCCGCTAGAAGAAACAGATCTAGGCAAAAACGTAATTAATTGTTAATATGCAGTCCGTAGAGGCTCAATTCAAATATAAATAATAATAACAGTAATCTACTACGAGTTTTTTCGGCTATAAGGCCGTGTAATATACATGGAGTATACAACATATAGAAAAGTACGGCAGGGAATTAAAATGCCTGATAAATAGTGAATTTGTTATTCAGACTTGGATTTGGAAGGATATGGTCTTATGTTGAGAACCATCTCAGAATGTACCTGGAATAAAGTAGGAAATCACTCGAAACTACTTCTAAGGTATTTGAGGAGAGAATCTAATCCATTTTCTCGAACCCATGAACGTCAGCTTTGGGCGTCACTGATCTAACAATTGATCTAATCCAGCAGGGGCTTTGTGTCACCTGGCAGCTGTGAAGCCTGTTTAAGTTAACACAGTCACACATAGAGCTACTACCACAGTGTTTGTATGAAAATTGAAAGGAAAGATAACTGGGCAGATTTTTTAATAATTTGATACAACTCATTTTGTATACTGAATTTGAATTTATTTGATTTTTTTTCTATTTGAATTTGAATTTATTGTTTCTCTTATACAGGCCACTGAGGCTACAAAGCATCTTTATGCAGCTCTCTTCATTCAGAGGGCGATTAAATACAATAGAATAAATGAAGAAAGAAAAAACTTAACCTATACATACAGTTGACAATAGAAGTTCTTGTTATTACATCCGTTCACCTTGAACATGATAATTGTATAGCTGATAGATTACAATGAAGGGAGTGTTTTATCGCTCTGATAGGAAGTCCTGAATACTGGTGCAATTTATATTTATTCCAGAGAATACTAGCTGAAATACGGAATGAACCTTTACATTTTTCGGTTCTGTAATGAGGTATCTGGAGCATTTGTGCAGTGTGTCTATTCGCACGGTTATGCACTGATTGCATGGGAGTTAGTGTGCAGTAAATATAATACGGAATTTCGAATTTTAGAATTTTTATCACAGTCAGATCCATGGCATACTGTCTTCGTTCCTTTAACTTTAGCCATCCAATCTGGACGTAAAATGGAGTTATATGAGACTCTCTTGGTACATTGAGAACAAACCGCAAGCAAGCATTTTGCATTCTTTGCAATTTTGTATTGAGGACCTCTCCCATATCATGGTAAATTATAGATCCATAGTCAAATATTGGTAATATCAAACTCTGTATCAGTATCTTTCGTACATTTTGAGGCAAATAGAAGCAAGTTCGCCTAATTTGATATAATGACGATGCAACCCTTTTCAGAATCATGTTTGTGTGATCCTGCCACGATAATCGAGAGTCAAAAATAACTCCCAGATTTCTTACTGCTGACTGGTACGGAACTGGTTGGGATGCAAGCTGTAAAGGTGGTACTGGGTCAGGTAGGGAACTGAGTAATTTGGTATAGCCGATGATGATCGGTTGCGTTTTTTCGAAGTTAAGTATTAGATTATGATCGAGTGCGTACTGAGATAGGCTTTGAATGTCACTGTTAATTAGAGCTACCTTCAAATGAATGGATTTCAGATCCGTGTGTAGATATAGCTGAAGGTCATCTGCGTACATATGATGTTGACAGAATTTAAGGACAGATGGAAGGTCATTTATATACACGGAGAACAGGAGTGGACCAAGGACCGAACCCTGCCGCACACCTGTTGTTACTTCACACCATTCTGAAACATTGTCATCTGCTAGGACTACTCTCTGACATCTGCCTGTTAGGTAAGACCTAAACCAGTTCATTACTGACTTTGAAAGGCCTAGATTTCTTAATTTAACTAGTAGGATCTCATGGTGAACTCTGTCAAAGGCTTTGCTGAAATCGAATAGAGATAATATAGTTATTTCCTTCCGGTCCATTGCTAGACGAATGTCGTCTGTGACTTTGATAAGGGCTGTCAGAGTACTATGTTTTGATTTATATCCAGATTGGTTCGGGTTTAGGATATTGTTGGAATTTATATATTCATAAAACTGATCAAAAACAATCCGTTCTAACTCTTTCCCAATTGCACACAATATACTTATTGGTCTAAAGTCACTACAGTTTAAGGCATTCGTGAATTTTGGTATTGCTTTGATGTTGGCTTTTTTCCATTGTGTCGGATAAATACCCATTTGCAGGCTATATTTAAATATGTGCAATAAAACTGGCATGAGGAGGTCCATATTCCTTTTCAATAGCGTAATAGATATATTATCTGGTCCTATGGCTTTTGAAGTTATCCTAAATATGACTAAATGAATGTCCTCTGGATATATATAGCCAAAATGAAATTCTTCCCGTCGGTCAGTAAATTTTTCCCTGTAGTTAGCAACAGTTGACAAAACTCTATTGCTGTCTACAACGGTTGATACGTTTAAATAATGCTTATTAAGCTCATCAGCGCCCATTGAGGAAGAGAAAGCAGCAAGAACATAAGAACTACTTTGACAACTTACTAAATATTGATAGAATTTGTTCTGATCCTTTGCTAGATTTAGAGGTAAATTTGTAAAATATTCCCCCTGCCCCAATTTAATAACTATGCAAATGTGTAGGATCGCCAGTGTTACATAATTCATAGGAGGTTAGTTCAGGGACTGTACGATATCGTCGTTATGTGTGGCGTTATGTCAGTGCGTGTGGCATCGAAATGACAACCTGTGTCAATGTGATGGTTGTAGTAGTGAATTTGTAAATTGAGACTAGGATCTAGAAGGAGATGGTCTTATGTTGAGAACCATCCCAGAATATGCCTGGAATAAAGTGGGAAAACACTAAAAACTAAATCTAAGGTAGCTGAGGTGAGGATCAAATTTATTTCCTGCCAGTTTTACCTGACAAGGCCGAGTGTATCCCGTTCAAAACTTAAGACCAGAATTGAACATCATGATAAAATCGGGAATGGAAACCACAATTTTTGAGTCTGTGATCTTAAAACATACTCCGAGACCACAAAAGGCAGCTGCATTTAAGGGTGTTTGAATGTGGCAATCTAATTTCAGTCGATATACTGACACATTAAATATCCTTTCCAACGGCAAAATTCTGACACCTCCTGCGTCTCTAAAGCCACAACGTTTAAAAGGGAACTTACAAGTAGCCTACATCCATAAGATCAACAGTAAATATTCGTGTGCTTTGGAACAAATCCTTTTAATTTTAACCGAATATATTATAGTAAACCTACCGCCTCAGGCAATTAATAGTATCAAAAGCACTGAAATTTGAATCGTTCAAACATGTTGTAATGCATTGTATTGTAAAAGTGATAATATTTCTGAAAACCTAATTCACTATTATCATTAAAATAATTAATCAATAATTAAAAAGCAAAAAGGTGTACAATATAAATACAATAGAGTATGAAAATAAAAGTTTATATCTCTCTATATATATATATATATAAATGAAAGTTTTTCTGTTTTTTCTGAATTTCCACGGAAGTTTGAGTTATTAACGCGTTTCAGACTGGTTTATGACGGTTGCGCGCAAAACAAAATTTTTGTCTGTCTGTCTGTCTGTTTGTCTGTCTGTGTACAATTTTGCACGCGTATCACTCGAGAACGGCTGAGTGGATCAACGTAAAATTTGGTACAGATGTCCATCAGAGGCACGAAAGTAATCATTGATGTAACTCTGCTCCATACCTCTTATAAAAGAGGGCCTACCCCCTTAAAATGCATGCTGAAATGGGCGTAGAATGACGGGACGAAGCTCATTTTCAGCGTCTCAATGCGAGAAACAAAACTCGCCCGAAAACCACATTTTACGGTCCTAAAACCAACAGTTTTTGAGATATACCCAGAAGACTAATTTCATTTATTAAGCTATTGAAAGAATGCAATCCGGTAACCATGGCAACACATTCTCTGAAGTCCATCTATTTCTATAAGACCCAATGCCATTCCATTTGTGAACGTTCGCAAATGGCTATAAGGTTATCACGGAACCAACTTAATCTGTAAAATTCATCAAAACTTATATAATGCGCTTAAGGGGGTCAAGGGGTACTCTTGAATTTTTTCACGTGATTTACACGGGCGGGTGTGGTACTAAAGGTCTATTATATCGCTATCCCTATATTAATCAATTATTAATATGATTATCATTATATTATGACGTACAAGGACGAGACAAAACTTATTTTCAGCCCCTCGGTGGCTCGGAGGCTACTACGTTATAAGGCTCTAAAACTACGTTTCTGAGATATTCCCAGAAAACTAATTTCATTTAATAAACTAATAAATAGATGACGAGTACAGAAGAACACCAAATCAGGAGCTATATAAATATTCTGAGAAAATCACAGATGTGGCCAGGAAGAGACGTCTGGCTTTCTTCGGACATGTGTCATGGATGAACCCAACAAGACTAACCAACCGGCTTCGCAACTACTGGGGGAATAGAAAGAGCTTGACACCGTCGCTAACAGTAGTTAACAAGGATATCCAAGAACTGAAGATAATGAAATGTGATATTCGATGCCGATCACATCTCAGAAAGATACACAAACAGAAGAGTTTTCAGGACAGACCACCCTGTAAGAAAACCGGCATCATCTGGACAAAAGAGAGATAGGAGAAACATAGCCAGATAATGCGCGAATATTGGGCAAACATCAAGTCCCTCGCCAAACTGAAAAGTTGAACGTCGTGGTCCTTAGCTGGCCCATCCGATAGAAGAAGAAGAACAAGAAGGAACTAATGAAGTAATGCAAACCGGTAAACATGACAACAGTGTCACAAGAGATGACATCCAACTTTCCATTTATTTCTGTAAGAAGTAATGCCACTCAATTTATTACATTTTTGTGAAAGTTTGCAAATGGCTATAAGGTTATCGTGGAATCAAACATAGACTGTAAAATTTAACAATACGATTAAGGGGGTCAAGGGGTACCCTAGAATTTTTACACGTGACTTACACGTGCGATATGTTCTACAGAAGGTCTATTAAATCTCCAAACAGCAACATTATTTTCAAAAATTCCTGGATTGGAATAGTGTTTTTTGCAGCTTTTGGGAATTTGGGCCATTGGAGTCTAAAAATCCCGAATTTTCATGCACCACAAGCCTTTATAATTTATTAAGGGAGTCTTCCTGGGGATGGGGACTTTCCATAACGATGAGGGTCAGTTTTAATTTGACATCTATTGCGTTTCGTCTACGAGGTTTTCAATATTGTCACGTCAGGAAGTACACGTTAGGTGAATTTAATTTGAGAGCACATTTTAAGTAATCATATTTTTGTCGACAAACGGGTTCATTGTAAAGATGATTTTGTTTGATACTGTGTGGTTGATATATATTTATGTTTATGTACGCCTATAATTCATGTTGGGGTGCTTGGAGCATCGTAAAATTCGGTATTGTAACCATGAGTCAATACACCAATCATTTAGAATACTCTTCAACGTACTTCTCATAGAAGGGTGGGTATAAGGAACAACGTTTCAAAATACATGCTAAAATAGGTGAAAAATAAACAATATCCTAGAAGGACGACCAAAGCATATGTTGCGCTTCTCAATGTGTGACACAAAACTAGGGAGTCTATACAGGGTCTTCGAAAACCACATTTTATGGCCCTTAATTAAACAGTGTCTGCGATATACCCTGAAAACTAACTTCATTCTGATAAACTTATGAAGGAATGACAAGCCCCTAACCATTGCAACAGTAGCTCAAATGATAACGTCTGGTTATTAATACCGAAGACCGATCGAAGAGCGGGTACTTATGCTAGTTGTAAATAAATATTAAAATTAAAAATCCTTTAAAATAACATTAAAATTAAAATTATAAGTTTAAATGATAATAAATATAATTAAAATTAATAATCATAAAAATTCAAATCAAAATTGAAATATATAAAATGAAATGTTTAATCAGTAAACGGCAATTAAAATTTAAAATCAAAATTATAATTAAATACAAATAATTAGGGTGTTTGTAAAGCAGTTCTGTCATATAAACAACAACAATATACCGGTATGTAACAAGACTACACTGAATAATACAGCTGCAATGTAGTTCACATTCCGGTCATAGTTACGAGTAAAAATGCTCTGTCCTGGCGCTGAAAACTGCTGTATGAGCGCATCCTTTGTTTCCAGTGTTATTTGTTTAAGGGTGAGCACTTAATCCGTGGTCTTTGTGTAGGAGATTATATCGAGCGGACCACACCCTACAGACATGTATCTCCCCTGTGAATAACACAGAGCTGCATCTCATTTGCATTACCTGCCAGCAACGTCACAAACCCACAGAAAGGTTACACTGCAGCCGGCAAGACTGATGTCATTTCGTTTTCGGGGAATGGGGGATATTGGTGTGTTTAGGTTTGAGTTTAATTTGTCTGACCACATGTGGTTCTGTATTGACTGTAGTAGTCTCTATATCTGAAATCATTAGGTTCAATATTGAACTAGGTACCACGGGATATGTAATAATCTACTGTTCCCGCATTTGCCTGGTGGAAATGTACAAACACCTGGAAAAAAAAACTCAGGATAGCCGCTGTCAACGCTGAGAGTCAAACCTATGCGTATTTGCAGCAGCTCCCTATCGAAGTCGATGGGAGCGATTTTACGCATCTAATAAAACTAATTCTGTTTGGATTGCTGTACTTGCCTTCAATTATATTTTTACTGGCCTAACGTTGCGTAACGAATAAATTTATCAAATCATCAAAATTGTTATTATGTACACTTTATAGATTTTAATACTATAACGTGTCAAACACAATTATCTCCTCAATTTTGGTATTGAAGTATGCTTAAATTTGGATGGTATGTTATGAATGACATATGTGGGAATTATTTGTAATAAGTTGCACTTTAAGTGGCTAAGTGTAAGAGAGCGTCAAAAGCCCTAACCTCTCCACAATAAAGGCGTCAATAATAATAATAATAATATTAGTAATATAATCGACAGGGTCCCGCACTTCATATACCTCGGAAAATTCGTCGATCCGACAGGCCTTGAAAAGATCTAACAAAATCGTCTCCAAAGAGCCAAATGGGCATTAGGCCTAGTCCAAAACATCTACAACAAAAATATATGTCAAAACAGACAAACATTCGGCACTATAACACAGACATCAAACCAACAGTCCTTTACGCTTGCGAAACTCTGACACTTAACAATAAACATGAACTTGATTTCAGAAATGTAGAGAGAAAGAATATTAAGAAACTCTTCGGAGCAAGATTTACCCAAGATGGTTACAGGCTACAATCAATAAAAACAACAGAACAGTATTCAAACATGGAAATTGATATGAAGAAAATACGAATGAAACTCTTTGGCCATCTCACTAGACTATCAGAAAATCGATTGAAGAAAAGGATAATAGATTATGTAACCTTACTCAAGAACACAACAGCTTTGCTAGAAGAACTTCGAAAGGACCTCAAACACGCAAACGTAAGTCAACATACATTTCAGAAAGGGACACCTTCAGACACAAAGTAAACAAATGAGAAGTTAAGTCAGAGCAACCAAAACAGAACAGTACAGACTGAAGTGGTCCGAAGAACGTAAACGAGCCTTCTCAGAAAGAATGAAAGCTTATTGGAACAACAAGAAGAACCAAAGAAACGATGATTGAGTTATTTTCTTAACGTCCCCCATTCATTGGGAGAATTTGCTTAAAATAAAATAAATTAATAATTTTATTTATTTTATTTAGCGTATGGCTTTAGAGATACAATATGTACACAGATGATAATTAGTTTACAAACTATATATTTACATCTAGATTATTTATGTAGGTAATTGTCTCCGGTGATCCATGAGCGAAATCAGTGACGCTGCTACTGTACATTCTTTTAGGACACTTGGTGATGATGTGCTGGATGGTTTGCTTAGGGTCACCACAATCACAGTTAGGTTAAGAAATAATTTTCCATTTAAAATGGAAGTCTGCACAGTTGCCATGACCCGTACGAATCCTGTTGAGAGTTGACCATGTTTTCCGAGGAACTCAAATCCAGGTGGCAGCGATGATCCAATGCGTGGTAATGTTGATCCAGGCCTAGTATCCTGTCTTCCATGCCATTCTTTAGTTAAGTTGAAGCTGGTATTCTCCAAGTCAATTGCAGTCCTTGTTGATGGATTTCGAGATCTTAGACGATTCAGGCGAACATCAGCAATGTCACAGTGTATTGGAAGTTGTGGGTTATCCATTATTTTCTGAACTCCCTGAGGAGAGCGTTTTTACGTCGAAGATCTGGTGGAGGGATGTGGCTGAGGATAGGTACACAATGTGTGGGTGTAGACCTTAATGTGCCAGTGATTAGGCGCATGGTGGTGTTGAGCTGGGTATCTATGAGCTTAGAAATTAATAATAACACTTAATAACAATCATTATAATAATAAATAGAAGCCTCCGTGGCTTAGGCGGCAGCACGCCGGCCTCTCACCACTGGGTCCGTGGTTCAAATCCCGGTCACTCCATGTGAGATCTGTGCTGGACAAAACGGAGGCAGACAGGTTTTTCTCCGGGTACTCCGGTTTTCCCTGTCAACATTTCATTCCAGCAACACTCTCCACTATCATTTCATTTCATCTGTCATTCATTTAATCATTGCCCCAGAGGAGTGCGTCAGGCCTCGGCAGCCGGCACAGTTCATATCCTCGCCGCTAGATGGGGGCTTCATTCATTCCATTCCTGACCCGGTCGGAGACTGGAAGCAGGCTGTGGATTTTCATTTTTCATAATAATAAATGAAATTTTATCTTTTAATTCCTCCTGTCTTTGCTGTTTAATATCCGTCAGGAAAACCTTACTTCTTAATGCAAAGGTTGGTAGTAAGAGCGATATCAACCTACCAACAACTGATTGGCTTAAGGTAAATATTGTAGCCTACATCGTTCGACAAAGACTTATTATATCAACCCGAAGCTTAAATGTGCGCGTTAAATCGCTAACCACGATCGCGAAGGAGCACCGCAGCAAGTCCAGAGATCGAATTTCGAATCTTGACGATGACAGCGACTATCCTGAATGTGATTTTCTACCAGTTATTTTCACACTATCTCCACGCAAATACCAGGAATATAGGTCTACCCTATTTCAAATACCGGGTACCTACCTTTTCTGGGGTGCCTACCCCATCGTTTTCCCTAATGCAATGATACACACTACTACAGTCATCACAGGAATACAGGTTATCAGACAAGTACAGTAGGCTACCTACCCAACTACACGGGGCTGATATCCTTAAATGAATTAACAACAATAGCAAAGTTTTCATACCAAGATTCGCGGGAGAGTCACGAATCAACCCCGAGCTCTCTCGGTAAGTAGCTAATACACCACAAGAACCAAGTGGATGCTGTTACAGGAAATGGGAAAAGCCAATCAAGCCTCCACCCCTCCGAAGTTGGCCCCTCCACTGGCTTCACTGTTTCCTTTTCTCCTTCCTGTACACTCCTCGATAATAGTCGATTAATTGTTTACCCAAAATTCATCTTGATTAAAAGATAAATGTAATAATCCAATGCAATTAATTGGCAATCAATTGTGATTTCAACTAACGATAAATCATTGTTATTAACTGCTGGCAGTATATCTACGCATTTGATGGCTAATCCATTACATTGAGCGTCCCAGCTGTGGTTAGTGAGATAGTCAAGTGGTGCAGCTAACCTGATACTTGCTGTTCAATAATGTTAATAGTTCTTTGCTCTGAAGAATGAACACACACAACGTTCGTTTTCAGTCAGATAAGAGAGTTGCTCATTCAATTGTTGTGACTGTTGTTTCATTTGAGGGGCTCATTCATCCCCATGTACTTTTGGTGTATATAGAATACTAGCTATGTTACCCGGCGTTGCCCGGGAGGTGTATTTAGATGTTATAGAAAGATACAAGTCAATATATTACGCAAGGTATATTCACTTTTCCCCTAAGTGAGTTTAAACATAGTTCTCCTGGGCAGTGAAGTTAATCAAGTGCAATATTAACTCACTGTAAATCTAGGCGAAAGGCACTGTGGAGTACAATAACGTAGTAGAGAATGGATCAATAACAAAATGGCTGTATATGCACATTTCTCTAGGACCTAGTCTCACAATTACAGTACTTTCCTGATAGTCTTTATTTTCGTTGTAATGGGTGTAATTTAGACGTCTTGTTCACATAGTTCTCTTTCATTTTAAAATTGTTGCATCTAACTTTTTGAAATGAAACAATATTTAAATTATTCAATATTTGGAATATAAAGTCATCATTCTGGAGTCAAATATACTTACGATTTTTAACCCCGCACAAGTGGTGTGATTAAAGAGAAATGGCATATTCATGTACATAAGTCAGCTGCATATTAGGGAACAGTATTGCTGTATTTCCATGCCTATTATCTCATATTGGGCGGCTTTGGGGGCGTATTTGGTAGCATTTTGAGTTTCTATGCCCAAGGTCACCAACTACAGCCGTAATGCTATTCCCGAGGATATGCACCTCTCTATGCATAATTACATGTGATGATGGCCTCCTCCCTTGTAAAATTTCAATCCGGAGGTAAACTAGTCCCCCGTTCGGATCTCCGGGTGGGGACTACTCGAGAGGGGGTTAACATCACAGAACTGACAAAGAGGAAATCTGACATTCTACGGATTGGAGCGTGGAATGTTAGAAGTCTGCTAGGAAGTGGAAAGTTAGAAAACTTAGAACGGGAAATGGATAGGTTGAGGTTGGATTTGGTTGGGATTAGTGAAATGCGCTGGCAGGAAGAACAGGACTTTTGGTCAGGAGACTATAGGGTCATAAGCACTAAATCAAACAATGGCCAAGCAGGAGTTGGTCTCATATTGAGTAGGAAACTTGGACAGCGGGTGGAATATTATGAGCAATACAGTGAACGGATTATTGTAGCAAAAATCAATACTAAACCTACGTGCACCACAGTGGTACAAGTCTATATGCCTACCAGTCAAGCTGATGATGAGGATGTTGAAAAGATCTACGAAGAAATAGATAACATTCTGAGGTATATCAAAGGTGATGAAAATGTTATAGTAATGGGAGATTGGAATGCTGTGGTAGGAAAAGGGAGGGAAGGGAAGATAGTAGGAGATTTCGGATTAGGTGAAAGGAATGATCGAGGAAGCAGGCTGATGGAATTCTGCACCGAACATGAGTTGGTCATAGCTAACACCTTATTCAATAACCACAATAGAAGAATATACACATGGATGAGACCAGGAGATACAGGGCGTTACCAAATCGACTTCATTATGGTCAAGCAGAGGTTTCGAAACCAGATTTTGGATTGTAAAACATATCCTTGTGCTGACATTAACTCTGACCACAATCTGGTTGTAATGAAATGCAGATTAAAGTTGAAGAAACTGAAGAAAAGTCAAAAGCCAAAAAGGTGGGCAATAGACAGACTGATAGTAAAGGATGTGAACGAAAGATTCAAGAAGAGTATAAAGGAATGACTAATCAAAACCCCTAAACAAAACTTCAATTGCAGACGAATGGGCACTTTTGAAGAATGAAATAACAAAATCGGCAGAAGTAAACATTGGTAGGAAAGAAAGAATAGGTAGAAAACCGTGGATCACTCAGGATATACTAGAATTGATGGATGAAAGGCGGAGACACAAGAATCTAAGAGATGAAGAGGGGAAAACAGAATACAGACGTCTGAGAAATGAGGTTAACAAGAAGTGCAAGGAAGCGAAAGAAGAATGGTTGAAAGGGAAATGTACAGGTATAGAAAAGTGTCTGAAATTAGGAAAAGTAGACACAGCTTATCGAAGGATTAAGAATACTTTTGGGGAAAAGAAGACTAAGTGCTGTAATATTAGGGACACAAATGGAAAGCCTCTAACAGATAGGGAAGAAAAGGTTGAGAGATGGAAAGCTTACGTAGAGTGCTTGTATAAGGGAAAGGAGATTGAGAATCATGTAATGGAAAGGGAGGAGGAAATTGATGAGGATGCAAAAGGAGATTTAATATTGAGATCAGAATTTGACAGAGCATTAGAGGACTTAGGAAGGAACAAAGCACCAGGCATGGATGATATACCGATTGATTTGCTACGCTGCATAGGAGAGTAAGGTCTGATCAGGTTATTTCACTTGGTGTGTAGGATTTATGAGACAGGTGAGGTACCCCCTGATTTCAAGAAGAATGTAATCATCCCTATACCAAAGAAAGTGGGAGCTGACAGATGTGAAGATTACCGTACAATCAGCTTGATTACTCATGCTTCAAAGATCCTGTCTAGAATAATTTACAAGAGGATTGAAAGCCAGATAGAAACGGAGTTGGGTGAAGACCAGTTTGGTTTCAGGAGAAATGTAGGAACAAGGGAAGCTGTACTGTCTTAGGCTGATTTTGGAAGGTAGAATAAGGAAAGATAAGAGAACGTTCATGGCATTTGTAGACTTAGAAAAGGCTTTTGATAACGTTGATTGGACTAAATTGTTTGACATTTTGAAATCTACTGGAGTAAAGTACAGGGATAGGAGGGTGATATACAATGTATACAGAAACCAGACAACAGTCATTCGAGCTGAAGGATATGAGAGAGAAGCTGGTATTATGAAAGGTGTAAGGCAAGGCTGCAACTTATCACCCATACTTTTCAATATTTACATTGAACAAGCAATGAAGGAAATTGGAGAAAAATTTAAAGTGGGAGTGAAGATTCAAGGAGAAATAATTTCAACTCTGAGATTTGCTGATGACATCGTCATCTTGGCCGACAAGCCTGAGGATTTGAATGAGTTTTTGAATGGTATGGATTCCGTCTTACGGAAGGACTTCATGATGAAAATTAATAAATGTAAAACAACAAGAAGTTCCGTGAAGAACTATACAGCCTACTTTTCATGCCAATGATTATTCTACAGAATATGAACCTATCTAGAATAATGACGAAATTAAGTTGGTAAAATCGAAATATCTAATTAGTTCAAAATATACCTGGTATAATGTAGCCTAATAGAGCACTACAGTTGGCAGCCCATATATTCTTAGTTCCATCTCTTAAGGTACAGAATACAAAATTTGGTTGAAGTCCAATGGACGTTACATGCAGTTAGACACTGGATCTATCAGCACGCGTAAAAGCATGTTGCCAACAATGTCATGCGTGTGCTGGTCAGAAATAATCTGAAATATTATGATATCTTGTTGTGCCAATTTTGGATGAAATCCATTTTTTAGTATAGAAGTTACATGTATTTTAAAATTGGACCTATCAGCAGGCATAGAATCATGTTGGCAGCACTGCCTTGTATTAATTACTCCAAATTAATCCAGAGTGTCAGGTGCTATACGTGTGCAAAGTATAGAGCTGTTGGCTTGCATACTTTCTGATATATAGATATTAGGGTAAAAAAATATAGACAACATTTATTAACAGTTGGCAGCCCTGATTGCTCTTAACAATACTTATAGTCATATCTGTTATGGTACACATAGCACATACGAAATTTGGTTGAAATCCAACTGATAGTATAGAAGTTACATGTATTTAAAAATTGGTACTATCAGCAGGCTTATAATCATGTTGGTAGAACTGACATATATAAGTTACTCCAAATTAATCTAAAATGTCAGAATATACGTGTGCATAGTTTAAACCTTTTGGCTTGCATACTTCTGATATATTGGTATTTGGATAAAAAAAATAGAGAGAGCAATTATTAACAGTTGGCAGCCCTGGTGGCTCTTAAGAATACGCTCATTCATATCTGTTTATGTACAGATATTACATACAAAATTTGGTAGAAATCCAATTGATAGTGTAGAAGTTATATGCATTTAAACATTGGACCTATCAGAAGGCTTAAAATTATTTTGGCAACACTGTCATGGTTGGTCTCCTGGAAATTAAACTGAAATAGTCTTATCTACATGTGTGCCAATTTTAAAATAGCTGCCATGCATACCTTGCAAGATATCCAACATGAAGCTCAAATTTCTAGTGCGTTTTTTCAGCAGTTGGTAGCACTGACATCATTTTCAAATATGGACGTGAGATATTCCGGTGCTCATCTTTACTCATACTAAATTTGGTTTTGATTGCTGCAGCCGTTTAGGATTTGATAGAGGGGGACACACACACAGCCAGACAGACAGACAGACAGAAGGACAGACAGACTGACAGACAGACAGACAGACAGACACACATTTTCCCGGATCGATCTCATAAGTCTACTTTTTCCTCATTTTTGCAAAATATGAAAAGTAGGCTAAAAATACTGGAATGCAGCCGAAATAAATCAGAAACCTCTATGGAGATCAAATTGGTAGGTGAAAAGTTGAAGGAAGTAGGAGACTTTTGTTACTTAGGAAGCAGAATAACCAGTGATGGACGAAGCAAAGAGGAAATAAAAAGTAGGTTGGCTCAGGCAAGGAAAGCCTTTCTACAAAAAAGGAATCTGTTGACATCGAAAATAGATTTAGGTATTAGGAAGTCATTTTTGAAAGCCTTTGTCTGGAGTGTTGCGCTCTATGGAAGTGAAACTTGGACTATTGGTGCAGCAGAAAAGAGGAGAATTGAGGCATTTGAAATGTGGTGTTACAGGAGAATGATGAAGATCAGATGGGTAGATAGGGTTACAAACGAAGAGGTATTAAGGCGAGTGGGAGAGGAGAGATGTTTCTGGCGACTGCTAATGAAGAGAAGAGATAGGTTGGTAGGACACATACTAAGACACCCAGGAATAGCAAGCTTAGTTATGGAAGGAAGAGTCGAGGACAAGAACTGTAGGGATAGACCAAGGTTAGCATATGTTAAACAGATTGCCTCGGATGTAGGGTGTGGTAGCTATGTAGAGATGAAACGATTAGCTCAGGACAAGGAAGCATGGAGATCTGCATCAAACCAGTCAAAAGACTGAAGACTCAAACCACAACAGGTCACGGGTTGAAACCCGGCCGAAGTCATCGGATTTTGAAGAGCGTTAAAAATCCCTCAGTATGCCTACTTTCGGAGGGGGAGTAAAGCCGGTGGGCCCATGCCATAGGACATAGATTTATGTCAAGTAGAAGAACCTTCCACTAACTACACTCATGTGAATGTAAAATTTGTAGGTTAAATTTCATTAACGCTATTAAGTTCCACGGTCACCGTCTGGTTCTGGTTGCGTGGGTATCTATTAGCCAAGTTTGCAGCTAGGTGACGTTGACGGTAGCATTTGGTAGCAAATGTAGGAACTACTTAAAACTGACTGTCTGCAACCCTTACCTGAATTACATATAACACACAATAATACAGCCATCACAATTAACACCGCATTTCATGCAGATTCTACACACGTCCAAAGTACTCGGGGCTGCATGACCGCGTTGTCACAGCCCCTAAACAGAGGAACCAACTATCCTATCTCACCTAGTTAAAGTACATGTAGCAACGTATAATTCCAGCATAAATTCAAATAAGATGCATTGATTGAGAACACATTGGGCTTCTTTAGCCCATGAAGTATTTCGTAAGATATGAAATATTTTCTCTAAATCCATTCTGTAATGATCTCAAAATGCTATAGCGGAGTTCAAGGTGGTTAGAATCCGTGATAACGACATTCGGTCATTCGTCAGTAAGCACTAAAATGGAAAAATACGTGTGAACGATCAGAAACGATCTATATAATGTATCTTATTCTTATTCAAAGGTGTTGTGGGAAGAACACAATTTATTTTCAGAGCCAAGATCAGAACTCGTTTGTCAACCAACAAACTGTACTCATGGCATACGCTGGCCTTAGTCAACACTGATGTATTTGGATGGTCTCTGCCCATGGTGGTTCCTGGTGTCAAATTGTGTTACTACTGCCACACCTGGCCTGGTGACACACTGTGTTATAACCGCCACGCCAAACCCCCTTGGAGCTGAAGTGGCTACTGCTGAAAACAGTTCGGAAATCTCATACGTCGGTTGTAATTCGTTGTTGCTGGCCTGATTGAGTCCATTAGCGTAAGTGGAGCGTTTTTCGTGTTTGGTTGATTGGCTGGTTGGTTGCTTGGTTTGTGGGTTGGTTTATTGGTATGCAGCATTGCAGCGTTCGTGGCGTCATTGATTCACATGGGAATAATATATGTACAACACTATTTACACTTCACTAGTATATTAGGGAGTCTTTGGGGTCACCACGATGGTAATTTCACTGCAACTATCCTTACATGGTACTGACCTGTGAGGATGAAGGCCGTTGAGGTGGTTATGTTTATGCTATGTGTTGCTGCAGTAGTAACTTCTGTGTCTGAAGCTGACGCAGTTGTTCTTCTAGATCCTCCAATGTATTGTATGACACAATCGATAATGTTGGGGTCAGCAAAATGTGGGATGAATACACTTTTTATTTGAAGAAATAGAAGATCAGATACATGTACAAAGAACAGGACTCGTTTGTCAATAACCAAACTGTAATCATGGCAACCGCTAGTCTTAGTTAACACTTTATTTATGTCTTCTTTGGTCAACACTAATGTTTTTGGATTGTCTCTGTCCGTTACGGTACCTGGTGTCATTCTGTGTTACTACCGCCACATCGATCCTGGTGGCAACCTGTGTTACTACCGCCGCAGTTACTGTTTGATCCTTAACATCCGAAATCTAATCACAAAGAAACTAACGCTACTTTAAGAACAATCTGCAATAGTATGTCGAATGCAGAGTTTGCAAATGTATTTCTTTTTTAATTTCCTTTCCTTATTACGTCCCCTGTTAATAGAAGAAATACGGTTTCAGATTTGTATTGCGTTCAGGTTTATAATGTTGTATCGTGCTTTAGATAATAAATGGTGTGGCCACTGCCTGCTGGATCGCATCCCTCCTGGCTGCTTTAAACTGCCTGCCCATTAAACGATTACAGTATTGGTTTATGCGTAAAACCTCGATTCCAAATATAGGCGCTAAGAGCAGCACCAAACCACTGTGATCGCCGCATTTTGAAGTCACTGTTACAGACATTTGTTTTGTATTGATGTTAATGGTGAAGTTGTGTTTTGTATTTTCTGATGACGTACTGCTGTGTGCGCTTTTGTAAATCAGAACAGGGCAAGTTTGAATGCCGAGGAATCTCATTTCATGAGTCACCATCGGACAATTCACTTGAATTATAGATACACACACTAATACAGCCATCACAATAAGAAGGGTTATCAGACAAATTCAACACACAGCCAAGTACATGGGGCTACATGAACACGATGTTGCAAAGCCCCTAAATTAATCAACATCCCATTCTTCGGTGGCCGGAGGCATTTCTTTTCCCTGTCTTTTATTAGAATAGTTCTTAATAAGTATTGTACACCCGCCTGAACCTATACTATAAAGAAAATTAATTATTGAACTTGTTCTTAGTACAAATTTCGGGGATTAATCAAATTTCTTCCCCTTCATTAGCTAAGAAACATATTAAGAAACAAAATAAAACGTAGCACTGTTATAAGATACGTTATTAAACCTAATATGGTGCACCATACATTTAGGTTATAAAAATAAGAATAAAATGAAATGTAGTTGGTGACGGTGATCAGCCTGCAGGTTCTAATGAAGATGTATGACAAACAGTAGACACTATATTCACAGTTTCGTATTGAGAAGGTAAAAAGCTTGAAATGACAGAATTGGAATATCAATACTTCACCCATCCGTGTATAATTAATGCAGAGCATGTATGCTTATAGGGCCATAAGCCTTTTGTAATCAAAGCGGCTTCAAGCAACACGACGTGGTGGAAAGTACAACTCTTGGTAAAGAGGTTAGCTCAAACTATATGGTGTCCAAAAAGAAAGCAATGAAAATAAATAAATAAATTATAAAAGTGACTAAGATGAAAAAATATATTAAAATCATTATGCAATTCTAATTTAAATGACTTTGAATGAATATAAATTTAATAAATACGATAACTTACTTGAGGTTAAGACAATGTTTCATTTAGAAAATGAATTCGAATGAAGCGATACTGTGAAAATATCCTGTACGCGTCTGAGTGTTGAATGGGCAGGCAGGTTAAAGCAGCCAGGAGGGATGCGATCCAGCTGGCAGTGAAAATGCCGCGGTGATCACAGTCGGTTGGTGCTGCAAGCTATCTTGTCTTGTGTTAAATGTACGCGTCTGAGAGTTGAAAATGCCGCGGCGATCACAGTCGGTTGGTGCTGCAGCCTACGAGTATCTTGTGTTGAATGGACAGGCAGTTTAAAGCAGCTTGGAGGGATGTGATATAACTGGGTGTAGCATGGCCTCTTACCGAGATAGATGGAAACTTGATGGTCCCGTCTTGAGCTATTGTTGCCATGGAGATGCCGGCCTTGCCATTACTTTATCAGTTTATTTTCTGACTTAATTAGCCTTTGCTCGAGTGCAAAAAGGCCGAAATCAGAACAATGAAAAAGACTATCGAAAATTCATGTAGCCAGCCGATCCTTCTGGGTCCTAAACTATGAGTATGCAAAATTTGGTTGAGATTGGTGAAACAGTGTAGATGTGTACTGTATATTAACAAATATACATACCCACATACTCACATACCCACATACATACAGACTTTCACTTTTATATATAAGATTTCTGATTACCCATATTATTGTGATGGGTGCATTAGTGTGAGTACTTGTAATCGAGGCAAGGATTTGGAAGGAGATAGCCGTGGTCGTAAGTTAGAAATTATCCCAACGTTTGTATGAACTAGAAATGTGAAACCACGCAAAATTACTTCTATGACACTTAAGGTGACAATAAAACCAACCATTTCTCACATTTGTCTCACGAAGCAGAGTATATAACCCGTTCTGACTCTCAGACTAGATATGAACCGAGAATTAAACCAAGGGCCTTTGAATCAATTAACTGACTCTACAGGCCTATTCTAAATAGATGTATGTGATAATAGATCGACCAATGGCTGTAACAGATGTTTACATGAGATCAGTAAGCAAAGGTGTAGAGGGACAGAATGTGAACTCCTACGTTGTGTGACCGGCTTAGAATACCAACCGCAACACACGTAGGAGGAGTGGTGAAGACGAGAAAAGACTCAGACAATGCAGTGCCAGAAGACGTTGCCACTTGGGTCACGTTCATAAACGATTTATCATTAAATTCACAGTTTTGATGAGAATCGCATTAATGCGCTCCTTTTTAGCCTACTTTCGATTTTTGCAAAACATGAAAGTAGACTTATGAGATCAACACAGGGCGAAACAAGATGTTCAGTAAAGAACATATAGCCTACTTTCTCCTAAATGCATGGGTATTGTTATAACTCTTTGTCCTTTTCAACGAGTATGATTGAATGTTGGTTGTAGTAGCTTGTTGAAATAAAACGTGCTATAGGGATATTAAACATGAATATGAGGTGCCCTTTGCTAGTGCTACCTCTGTAAAAAAAAATCATTCAATTCGGTTTCACCGTCTTTGAATTGATAGGGGGAATCGATTTGCACACATACTTGGCCACCATCTGCAAACTATTGGGCTGATGTTCTTGCAGTTTGGTCTGAATATGTTTCCCACATAAAGATATGGTGTTGCAAAATTTGGTAGAGACTAGATTATTAGGTTGGTCTTAATTACATTTTAGCTTTTAACATTTGGGTGGCCGCGATTACGTTTCCGTCAAGATAGCGGTGATATAAAACATGACACTGAGGTGCCCTTTGCTAGTGCTACCTCAGTACCAAATTTCGTTCCATTCAGTTTCACCGTGTTCGAATTGATAAGGGGAATCGATTTTGACACAAAGATCGCCGCCATCCGCAAAATATTAGGCTGATGACCTATTCGTTTGGTCAAAGGATGCTCCCTCCATAAAGGTATGTTGTTGCTAAATTTGCTAGAGATCGGATGATTAGGCTAATCGTAATTTGATTTAAGCTTTGAACATTTGTGTGGCCGCCATTACGTTTCCGTCAAGATGGCGGCGATATAAAACATGACACTGAGGTGCCCTTTGCTAGTGCTACCTCTGTACCTAATTTCGTTCATTCGGTTCCACCGTGTTCGAATTAATAGGGGGAATCAATTTTGACATAAAGATGGCCGCCATCCGCAAACTATTAAGCTAATGGCCTATTAGATTGGTCAAAGGATGCTCCTTCCATAAAGGTATGTTGTTGCAAAGTTTGGTAGAGATCGGATGGTTATGTTAGTCGTAATTTGATTTAAGCATTAAACATTTGTGTGGCCGCCATTACGTTTCTGTCAATATGGCGTCAATATGGCGGCGATATAAATCATGGCACTGAGATGCCCTTTGATAGTGCTATCTGTGTACCAAATTTCGTTCCATTCGGCATCACCGTGTTTGAATTAATAGGGAGAATTGATTTTGACACAAAGATGGCCGCCATCCGCAAACTATTAGGCGAATGACATATTAGATTGGTCAAAGGATGCTCCTTCCATAAAGGTATGTAGTTGCAAAATTTGGTAGAGATCGGATGATTAGGTTAATCGTAATTTGATTTAAACTTTGATCATTCGAGTGGCCGCCATTACGTTTCAGTCAAGATGGCGGCGATATATAACATGACACTGAGGTGCTCTTTGCTAGTGCTACCTCTGTACCAAATTTCGTTCCATTCGGTTCCACCGTGTTCGAATTAACAGGGGGAATCAATTTTGACATAAAGATGGCCGCCACCCGCAAACTATTAGGCTAATAACCTATTAGGTTGGTCAAAGGATGCTCCCTCCATAAGGGAATGTGGTTGCAAAGTTTGGTAGAGATCGGATGGTTATGTTAGTCGTAATTTAACTTAAGCTTTGAACATTTGTGTGGCCGCCATTACGTTTCTGTCAAGATGGCGGCGATATAAAACATGACACTGAGGTGCCCTTTGCTAGTGCTACCTCTGTACCAAATGCCGTTCATTCGGTTCCACCGTGTTCGAATTAATAGGGGGAATCAAATTTGACATAAAGATGGCCGCCATTCGCAAACTATTAGGCTAATAACCTATTAGATTGGTCAAAGGATGCTCCCTCCATAAGGGAATGTTGTTGCAAAGTTTGGTAGAGATCGGATAGTTATGTTAGTCGTAATTTAACTTAAGCTTTGAACATTTGTGTGGCCGCCATTACGTTTCTGCCAATATGGCGGCGATATAGAACATGACACTGAGATGCCCTTTGCTAGTGCTACCTCAGTACCAAATTTCGTTCCATTCGGTTTCTCCGTGTTTGAATTAATAGGGGGAATTGATTTTCACACAGAGATGGCCGCCATCCGCAAACTATTAGGATAATGACCTAGTCATTTGGTCAAAGGATGCTTCCTCTATAAAGGTATGTTGTTGCAAAATTTGGTAGAGACGGGATGATTAGGTTAATCGTAATTTGATTTAAGCTTTGAACATTTGTGTGGCCGCCATTACGTTTCCGTCAAGATGGCGGCGATATAAAACATGACACTGAGTTGCCTTTTGTTAGTAATACCTCTGTACCAAATTTCGTTCCATTCGGTTGCACCGTGTTCGAATTAATAGGGGGAATCGATTTTCACACAAAGATGGCCGCCATCCGCAAACTATTACGCTGATGACCTACTAGTTTGGTCAAACGATGCTACCTCCATAATGGTATGTAGTTACAAAATTTGGTAGAGATCGGATGATTAAGTTAATCGTAATTTGATTTAAACTTTGATCATTCGAGTGGCCGCCATTACGTTTCAGTCAAGATGGCGGCGATATATAACATGACACTGAGGTGCCCTTTGCTAGTGCTACCTCTGTACCAAATTTCGTTCCATTCGGTTCCACCGTGTTCGAATTAACAGGGGGAATCGATTTTGACATAAAGATGGCCGCCACCCGCAAACTATTAGGCTAATAACCTATTAGGTTGGTCAAAGGATGCTCCCTCCATAAAGGAATGTGGTTGCAAAGTTTGGTAGAGATCGGATGGTTATGTTAGTCGTAATTTAACTTAAGCTTTGAACATTTGTGTGGCCGCCATTACGTTTCTGTCAAGATGGCGGCGATATAAAACATGACACTGAGGTGCCCTTTGCTAGTGCTACCTCTGTACCAAATTTCGTTCATTCGGTTCCACCGTGTTCGAATTAATAGGGGGAATCAATTTTGACATAAAGATGGCCGCCATCCGCAAACTATTAGGCTAATAACCTATTAGATTGGTCAAAGGATGCTTCCTCTATAAAGGTATGTTGTTGCAAAATTTGGTAGAGATCGGATGATTAGGTTAGTCGTATTTTGATTTAAGCTTTGAACATTTGTGTGGCCGCCATTACGTTTCCGTCAAGATGGCGGCGATATAAAACATGACACTGAGGTGCCTTTTGTTAGTACTACCTCTGTACCAAATTTCGTTCCATTCGGTTCCACCGTGTTCGAATTAACAGGGGGAATCGATTTTCACACAAAGATGGCCGCCATCCGCAAACTATTATGCTGATGGCCTATTGGTTTGGTCAAAGGATGCTCCCCCCATAAAGGTATGTTGTTGCAAAATTTGGTAGAGATCGGATGATTAGGTTAGTCGTATTTTGATTTAAGCTTTGAACATTTGTGTGGCCGCCATTACGGTTCCGTCAAGATGGCGGCGATATAAAACATGACACTGAGGTGTCCTTTGCTAGTGCTACCATTGTACCAAATTTCGTTCAATTCGCATTCACCGTGTTCGAATTGATAGGGGGGGACAGACATTCAGAGTACACACACTCACACACACACAGACACACACACACACACACACACACAGACTCACACACACACATACACACACACAGACTCACACACACACATACACACACACAGACAGACACACTTTTTTCGCCCTGTGTTGATCTCATAAGTCTACTTTCATTTTTTGCAAAAATCGAAAGTAGGCTAAAAATGTGTGTCTGTCTGTGTGTCTGTGACATGTGTGTCTGTGAGTGTGTGTACTCTAAATGTCTGCCCCCCCCCCTATCAATTCAAACACGGTGAAGCAGAATTGAACGAAATTTGGTACAGAGGTTGCACTAGCAAACGGTACCTCAGTGTCATGTTTTATATCGCCGCCATCTTGACGAAAACGTAATGGCGGCCACCCAAATGTTCAAAGCTTAAATCAAATTACGACTAACCTAATCATACGATCTCTACCAAATTTTGCAACAACATATATGAATATAGCGAGCGTCTTTTGACTAAACTATAAGGTCATCAGCCCAATAGTTTGCAGATGGTGGCCGTGTATGTGTGCAAATCGATTCCTCCTATCAATTCAAACACGGTGAAACCGAATTGAACCAAATTTGGTACAGAGGTTGCACTAGTAAAGAGCACCTCAGTGCCATGTTTTATATCACCGCCATATTGACGAAAACCTAATGGTGGCCATCCGAATGTTAAAAGCTTAAATCATATTACGACCGACCTAATCATGTGATCTCTACCAAATTCTGCAGCATTATACCTTTATGTATGAAGAATGTCTTGACTGAACTACAAGGTCATCAGCCCAATAATTTGCGGATGGCGACCATGTATTGTGCAAATCGATTCCCCCTATGTATTCAAACATGGTGAAACCGAATTGAACGAAATTTGGAACAGAGGTAGCACTCGCAAAAGGAAACTCAGTGTCATGTTTTATATCGCCGCCATCTTGACGGAAACGTAATGGTGGCTACCCAAATGTTAAAAGCTTAAATCAAATTACGACCAACCTTATCATCTGATCTCTACAAAATTTTGCAACAACATTCCTGTATGTAATAAGCATCTTTTGACCAAACTACAAGGTCATCAGCCCAACAGATTGCAGATAGCGGCCATGTATGTGTGCAAATCGATTCCCCCTATCAATCCAAACACGGTGAAACCAAATTGAACGAAATTTGGTACAGAGGTAGCATTCGTAAAAGGCAACTCAGTGTCATGTTTTATATCACCGCCATTTTGACGGAAACGTAATGGTGGCCACCCAAATGTCAAAACTTAAATCAAATTACGACCAACCTAATCATCTCAGCTCTACTAAATTTTGCAAAAATATACCATTATGTGAGATGCGTTCTTGGACAAAGCTACAGAGTCATCAGCCTAATAGTTTGCATATGGCGGCCATGTATGTGTGCAAATCGATTCCCCCTATCAATTCAAACACGGTGAAACCGAATTGAACGAAATTTGGTACAGAGGTAGCATTCGTAAACGGCAACTCAGTGTCATGTTTTATATCACCGCCATTTTGACGGAAACGTAATGGTGGCCACCCAAATGTCAAAACTTAAATCTAATTACGACCAACCTAATCATCTCAGCTCTACTAAATTTTGCAAAAATATACCATTATGTGAGATGCGTTCTTGGACCAAGCTACAAAGTCATCAGTCAAATAGTTCGCATATGGCGGCCATGTATGTGTGCAAATCGATTCCCCCTATCAATTCAAACACGGTAAAACCGAATTGAACGAAATTTGGTACAGAGGTAGCACTAGCAAAGGACACCTGAGTGTCATGTTTTATATCACCGCCATCTTGACGGAAACGGAATGGTGGCCACCGAAATGTTAAAAGCTTAAATCAAATACGACCAACCCTATCATTTGATCTCTACCAAATTTTGCAACAACATACCTTTTGAGGGAAGCATCTTTTGACTGACCTACAAGGTCATCTGCCCAATAGCTTGCAGATAGTGCCCATGTATGTGTGCAAATCGATTCACCATATCAATTCAAACACGGTGAAACCGAATTGTATAAAATTTTGTACAGAGTTAGCACTAGCAAAGGGCACCTCATATTCATGTTTAATATCCTTATAACACGTTGTATTTCAACAGGCTACTGCAACCAACATTCAATTATACTCCTTGAAACGGACAAAGGGTTATAACAATACCCATGCATTTAGGAGAAAGTATTCTTTACTGAACATCTTGTTTTATTTGTGGCGATGATATTTGGAAGCTCTCTCGATTGGCCGATGTCACGGAAACCGACAGTTTTGTTTGAGAACAGGTCTCAGATTCATTCTACGGACAGCGGACACCTCAGTGCAAAAACAGGACATGGTCTTTAACTGAACTTATAAAAGCTAACAAAATATCGACAGTTATAAATGTTCATTCAAGTTCTAATTTGATTGTATTAATAGATATTGTAACCCATTCGGTTGCAATAAACTTTCCTTTTTATTTGTTAATTCATGGATTTATGTGTTCATTGTATTCACGTATTCATTTATTTCATGCCTAATACTTTTAAGTAATCTAAGAATTGACAGGGAATTTAGTTAATTGCCACTTTCCCACTTTTCAATACTATTTACTTTGTGGAGCACTAAGTTGTCATCGTGTTTCTTCTGTCCCAAAATCTCTTCATTGTGGTCGACCTGGCCGTCCCTTTCTGCGTCAGACATGATGGTCAATTGGTTTTCGTTGCTTAGTTATTAGTACAAGTCGTATATGTTTGTTCTTCAGAAACGTTTTTAGCCTATTTTCATTTATTAAAAAAATAGGCTTGTTAGATCAACTATTGTCCGTGTGTGTGCGTGTGTGTGTGTACGTACAGTGTGTGTGTGTGTCCCCCTAATAAAATCTAAACGGCCGAAGCGATTTAAATGAAACTCAGTAAATGCATACTACTACCTCATCCAACCGCGACCGTGCATTTCAAATCGAAATATGGTTCTCCAATCCAACGTGGTGGCCACGCGAAATATTTCACTGGCATTCTATATCTCCGTAACAGTTACAAGGAAGTTTGTAGTTTTACGTGACCGTTAATCTCGTGATCATGAGGCACGGGACTTCCTTTCTACGTGGAATCTGAACCACAGGACATAGCATTTCACTTTGAAAATCTCACTTGCATTGACCGGGAGTAACAGTTACAGATATCACCCTCAACTTTTATATGGTGATAAAGGCCACTACTATAAGTTCACGCATGTGATTTTCAAAAACCTGTTAGGTACAAAACCATCACGGCAGCATTTAAATGGACTTTTCTCTCGATTTAACCATCTGAGTGCAGTAGGGGAGCGTGATGGTGCAGTGGCTTAGCTGCTCGTCTTTCATCCGGACGGCCGGGGTTCGAATCCCGGTGACAGCAGGGTGTAATTTTCACCTGAACAATCACGTGGCGTCAGGAAGGGCATCCGGCCTTAAATCCCCGGCCAAAACCAGAATGAGACTGGCTGGCTCCGGCGACCCCAATTAATTGGGAAAAGCCGAAGAGAGTTAACCATCTGAGAGCAGTAAAACTTGGTATGGGAAATGTTTATACGAATTCTAATCCACTGGCATCTAATTTAGTTCAATTATGTTCTTAACCTCAAAATGGCGGCTGTGCGAAATTTAAACATTATTTGTTTATTTCTTGTGCACTAATTTTTGATCGAAGTGAACATTTAATAATGATCCTATGCACTAATCTTCATTCAATGGTACATAATTCTATGGTGTACACATACAACAATCCAACATGACAGCCGCGCCAAATATTTCTCCAGCATTTTATATCTCCGAAACTATTACTGATATCTCCCTGAAATGTCGTATGGTTATAGAAAATATTACTATAAATTCAACTATGTGATATAGAAAATCCTGTTATCTACGAAACCAACATGGTGGGCATGCGAATTCAAAATATTTAAATGGCATTTAATCGCCATTTAATCATCTTAGCAAAGTGAAGTTTGGTATGGCATACAATTATACATGAATTAAGCTAATGTCATACGGCTGTGCGAAATGTTGAATTTAAGTCTATTTTGTGTGTCCTAATCAAGCGATCAAAGTGAACGTTTGTGTAATGAATCAACGCAATAAAATTCATCCAATGGTACATAACTCTATGGCCTACATATAGCACAATCCAACATGGCGATCATCCGAAGTATTTAGACGGTTCTCAATATCTGCGAATCTATCATAGCAATCAAGCTGGAATTTTTATACTGATAGAGGAGATTAACATAAGTTCACCTATGTGCCCCTCAATAGCCTGATGAACACAAATTCAACATGGTGGCAGCATGAAATTCAAATAGTTATATGGATTCTTCTCGCGATTTAATTATCCGACCTCAGTGAAACATAGCACGGAATATCTTCATACAAGGTTCAATATATAGGCGTCTTATTTAGTACAATTTATATGAGAACTTCGAATTGGCGGGTGTTCGAAATTCTTTAAATCACGTGTATATTTCTCGTGTCCTGAGCAAGCGATAGAAATGTAGGTTGGTATAATGACACATGATTGTATCGTAATATTCATCTGCTGGCACATAATTCTATAACATATATAATTATAAAACAAACCAACACGGCGTCCATACGATACATTTCACTGGTTCTCAATATCTCTGAAACTATTTATACAATCAAATTGAAATTTTGCACGACTGTTAAGTAGTAAGGACAGATATGTGGCTTTCCAAATTCAGATCAACACAAAAACATCATGGCGGTCAAGTGATTTCAAAAATTCAAAATAACATTTCTAGCGATCTGATCACCCGAGTGCAATGAAACTTGGCTCAGCGAATCTACATTCAGAGCTTAGTGTAGATACATCTAATGATGTCAAATGACGTGTATAAAGATTCATTTTGAAATAATTCTTGAGTGTGAACAATCTCTGAGGGAAGGACCACAATGTATTCCTCGTAATGCCTAATTTATTAGTATCTGTCAGTGGGGTAGACGCTCCGGTAACGCTCCGCTGAACCCTACTTTAAACAGTGTGGTGTTATTTTTAAATGGCAATTACGGCGGAGGATGATGGGATCATGAAATACACGCTTCATTTGGCTGTGGCGAGCCTCTACCGCATTAATAGTCAGTTAAGTATCAATTTCAGGTGCGAGGTCAGAGGGAAATTGATATGCCAATCCAATTTTCCAGAATTTAATATGCGAACTCTGAATATACAGCCAGTACAGGGGCTTCGGAAATTATTTCCACAGATAAATCTACCTGTGTTTGGAGGAAAACGGCCCTAGGCTGAAGTTAAGAACCATCCCGGCATTTACCTGGAGTAGAAGTGGTTGGCTCCTCAGTTTATGGCCAGCGACAACGCGCTCATGTAACCCCGTGTACTTTGGGTGTGTGTAGAATCAGTCTGATAACCGGTGTTAAGTGTGATGGCTGTATTAATGTTTGTTATCTGTGATGCAGGTAAGGACTGCAGACGTCCATTTTCAAGTAAGTTAGTTCCTACTTTTCTTACCGTCCACGACACCTAGCTGCACTACTAGATGCCATTGCAGTCAGCACCTGGCAGCGAACGTTGGAACTTAAAAGCGGAAAACAAATCTAACCTAGAAATTTATTTTCACATAACTGTAGTTAGTGGAAGGTTCTTCTTCATGCCATAAATCTATGAATGGGCCCGCCGGCTTTACTTCTCCTCCAAAGGAAGGCATACTGAAGGATTTTTAACGCTCTTAAAATATCCGACGACTTCAGCTGGGTGTGAACCCGCGATCTTGGGCATAGAAGCCCAGCATGCTACCAACTACGCCACCGAAGCCGCGGTGTTAATTGTGGTACTGTATTAGTGTGTGTTATCTATGATTCAGGTAGGGACTGCAGACGATCAATTTCAAGTAGTTCCTACTTTTGCTACCGTTAATGACAACTAGCTGTTAACTTGGCTATTAGATGCCACCACAGCAGGCACCTGGCAGCGAAAGTTGGAACTCAATACAGCGTTAATCAAATCTAACTCATAAATTTACCTTCATACAATTGTATTTATTGGAAGGTTCTTTTACATGCCATAAATCTATGACAAGAGCCCACTGACCTTACTTCCCCTACAAAGGAAGCATGCTGAGGGATTTTAAAAGCTCTTGAATAATCCAACGACTTCGGCCGGGTTTGAACCCGCGATCTTGGGCATAGATGCTCGCCATGCTACCAACTACGCTACCGAAGTCGCGAGAGTATGAATGGGAAACCATGAAAAACCACTTCTTGGATGGCCGAAGTGGGAATTGAGCCCATCTCATTTTGCCTGACGAGATCGAGCATACCCGGTTCCAGCTCTCAGACCAGTATTGCATTTATTCGTAGAGCCGAGAATCGAACCCAAACCTCCGGGGCGACAGCTAAGAACGATATTCCAGGATATCGTAATATTTTATCATTTTAAATGATCTTGTCGACTTCGTCGTTACGCTGGGGTCTGGCGTTACGTTACGGTGACGGGACGAAATGTACCCAGATGCACTGAGGTGTGTGACGTCATAGTACCGCTTGGTGCATGTGTACCCCGACAATCTCTACTTCGTTAGTATAAGACAAAAATCCCCGATTGTTGGATGTCACGGGTAATCTCGAAAACCACTGGATGGATTTTGATGCGGTTTTCACCATTCTGTAAAGGATATCTCGAGGAAAGATTCTGTACAAAATAATTTATGTATGAGCAAAGGAAGTCAAGCGGTATCGATTTCAGTGAAAAAGTCGAAAATAAACTTGGCGTCCGTGCGCTTCTTAAGCTTACGCTGGGCAAACCGTTAAAAATATCAATATACTATGAGCGTAAGAATTGGCCAACATCAAAAGTTCTACAAAAAAGTTCGCGAGAGCATATCTTCAATATATCGCCCACTATAAGGGTTTTTAGACTGGGTAGAAGGGGCAAGTCCCCGCCCGCTCTGGTGAGCTTTGCCCTAGGTTTGCACTTGCCGTTCGCGAGTAATCTGAAACAAGATAAGCAAGATAAGTATTATGCAGATAATTTTCTAACATGTCAAGAGTCTTTGGCTTCGAGCGAAGCGAGAAGTCTCCAGCCTTTCTAGCATTTTTCAGCATTTGTAACATTTAAAATGATACAAAGTCTAGTCTTTCAGACTGACTGCCACTTTTTTTCTTTTGAAGGCAGAGAACACTGTAACTTTAACAGGGTTTGAAAATCAAGATGAGCCATCATGTACTGTCTTTGAACCAACCCCTAGCGGCTCCATTCTGGGTTCAGCCATGGAGGATTTGAATCATATCATGAAGGCGTAATAACAAAGGGAAGTTGGTTTTAATCCCACCCTAGATCCCATTTCACCCCAACGTGAATGTTCGGATGATACCTAACTAAAAGGCTATCCTCTCTTTCTCAAATCTAGCCTGAATTGCATGTACACATACCGTCACGTACACCATAATAACGGATGCTATTACACAACCCGCTCACCCTCACACACAAAACGACGAGGTTCTGATGACCATAGTGTCCACGCCCTCTAAGTTAGAGAACTATAATTAACCATGATGGACAAGCATTTCAAATTGTACGAAAAGACCTAATATTATACAAGCCCTCTTACACTTAATGCCTTAATCACGTTAAACTAACCACTAGATTTACTACGAAAAATCAGGTTATATTAGACAATATCCTTGTGCAAGTACAGTAACTTATGACGTTGATGTGCATACCCTTGGAATAAATTAATACGAAGTGAGTAAAATATAGGAGATATAATTTATAAAAAGAAAATGGAAGCAAGATGTACAGTAAAACTTGAAAATAAGATCGCTGTTAAGTATCGAACTCTATCCTCCTGCTTTCTGTGCAGGTGCGATTTGTTACTTACACCACGCCACGACCACAACTCAGTTCTAGCATTCTTGTCTGTCGCCCCGGAGGTCCGGGTTTGAATCCCGCCTTTACCAAGAAATGTAATTCTGGTCTGACCGCTAGAACGGGGTACACTTGGCCTTATAAGGGAAAATTTAGAAGAGGTGGGATCGAAGCACACCTCAGTCTTCTTAGAAGTGGTTTTCCATCGTTTCCCGTTTCTAACTAACCTGACCCCGTGGCACTACAGCCAATTAAGGGCCTAGGCCTACCAAGCGACTGCTGCCCAGCCATTTGACCTGTAAATATTGGGGTGACACGTGGTCAGCGCATCGGATCCCCTCGGCCGTTAATCTTGTTTTTTCGTGACCGGGGTGCTGCCTCACTGTCAGACAGCTACTCAATTGTCCTCACGAGGCTGAGTGCACCCCGTTCCAGCCCTCACGTAAGTTTCTAAAATCCCTGACGGAGCCGGCAATCGAATCCGAGTCCTCCGGGTGAGAGGCAGGTGCGCTATCCCAACACCACGGGGCCGGCTGTTTCCCGTTTCTAGTCCAGGAAAATGCCGGGATGGTTGCTAACTTAAGGCTACGGCCACCTCCTTCTCAGTCCTAACCTGCATTACAAATACACACACTACTACAGACACCACAAGAACACAGGTTACCAGACACATTCTATATAAATGTATATGCCTATATATATATGTACACACACACCCGAGTACACGGGGCTAAATGACCACGATGTCGCAGAGAATCTAAATGAATTATTACAACAACAATCATCCCTGAAGTCTACAGTTGCGATTCCTCAAAGGGTGCTCTATAATCTAATAACGGGAAACTCTTACACATAAGAGTGGACCTACATTTGACCTATAACTGCCTCAGAACTAATTGACCCTTGTGAAAATCTAGTAGGAAGCAGAAGAGAGAGTCTGCTTTTCTCAGCCTGCTGGGTGGTGTCCGCTGCGTCACCCGTCAGTTGACAGAAGTACACTCTGTTCCCGCAGTAACTGTCCCTCACTCACTCACACGATACCAACAATTATTTATTTCACTTGTTACAAACTGTATTAGAGGTGATTGGGATAATTAAATGTCACTAATACGTGTAATGGAATAATATAGTAACGAAAATATTATGACTTTATAGTTCAGCACTGTACTGTTAATAATCAACCATTATTAATAATTATAATTAATTAACCAAGCATATGGAAATTCATTTTAAATCTTCACTTCAAAATCAATCACCGGGTAGTCATTTATCATCTAATGGTTCGATTCCAGACATTTCACTATAATCATCACTTTTATGTGACTGGTAAATAAGTAGCATGTTGGGAACAACTAGCTGACTGTACCTCTCTGTTATAAATCTGTCACAAGAAGCAGTCCTTCTTCCTTTGCCCCCTCTCGCCCTTTCCCAACCCTCTTCCACATTGCAAGCTGTCATCGAACCTTAGGTAGGCCCGGTGGCCAGCTTCACTTTCTCACTCACGGGCCAATTTTTTCCGAGGGACTTATACCTATTACCATCCCCTGAGGCGTAGGTGCACGCGTTAAATAACTCAAGACGACGACGACGACTGGAAGCTTTACCAAATTTGTAGATTGGAGGTTCAAATCCCCCTGGTTCAGACAGTGATCATCATGAATGTGGTTTACCCGGGATTCTTCCACACTCCTTCCGTGAAAATGCCGGGATAGTACCTTATTTCATGTCGCGGGGCACCCACCCAATTTCCAACCCTAGTCATTACAGGCACAGACACTACTACAATCACCATAGAAACACAGGTTAGCAGACAAATTCAACACACACCTACACGACACTGATGACCAATATGACCCAGTACTGGGGGAGCTAGTACGTCAAATTGCTCAGGAGTATCCCGTAACGGGTTTTGGTAATTGCAATGATTCCATTACTTTAGCCGTGTTGCCAAACGTAACACTGTGTGGTTATATTAAAAGTGTTGCAGTTAAATGAGTGACCAGATAATTGAAACTCTGACGAAGTGATTTGTATCCGAGCTGTGTCATGCTAGAGAGCAGTGTCACCAATTAGTCTGGGTACAGATTAATGATTAGCATTTAATGACAACATTAGCATGCTGTGAAAATAATTGGCTTCATTGATACAGCCACCAGCCAGAGATGCTCAATGCTCAGAGAGATTAAGCGTAAGATCATGGGCGAGTCTATTTCCAGACTCTGGACACAAGTGAGTTCGAACCCTTTCAAGAGGTTCTATATGAGGGGAGAATTCCCCTGAATAGGAAAAGTCTACTAAAAAAGTTAAGATGTATTTAATAATATCTGTTTATGTGCCTTCCAACTACTGCAGTGTTTGGAGACGCCAGAGGACCAGAATTTTGCCCCGAAGAGGATCTTTAACGTACCAGTAAATCTACTGGTACGGCTCCCTCACATTTTCTCACCCTCAAATGCCAACTGACTGCGCCAGGACTCCTACAACCTGGACACAGAAGGCGAGAACGTAACCGCTGCGCCACACAGTCAGCCTAAGATGTATTTGCAGTACAGTAAACCAGGTGAATCAGCTTCCCCTAATAATAATATTTTATGCAGCCCAACTAGCGTGGTTATCAGGTAGATCGATATTTCTCTGCTTGCATATCCTGCAAACGTTATTGAACACTATTACTTTTTCCCTCGATGTGTCTACAGACTAACACAAGGGAAATATAATAGTGTTCAATATCGCTTGCAGGATATGCTTGCAGTGCATTAGTATCATATGGGATGCAGGCAGAGAAATATTGATCTTCCTGACAACACGCGTTAGTTGGGCTGCATAAAACAATATTACTACTGGCGACCGATTTACCCGGTATAACTTGTTGGTTGGTTGTTAATTCATTTAGCAGCTTGTGACATATTTTCAGCTCTTTCTACTTGGTTTTGTGTTGCATTTGTCTGATAAATTGTATTTCTATGGTGACTGTCGTAATGTGTGTACTGTAGTTATAATTATTATGGTCGGAGATGGTGTTGGTGTCCCGGGACCAAAAATAAGGTGTTACCATGGCATTTGCCTGGAAGGAGTGTGGGAAAGAAACAGGAGAAACTACACTCAGGAAAGCCACTATCAGTGCCAGAATTCGAACCTCCCATCTCCAGACCTGCTGCAGTCCCCCTTCGCGTTCGTGGTGAACGATATAACGCTCACAACTGCGGCCCTGAATGTATATAATTATGTTTGTATATCAGCTGTTCTCTATACAATTCTATGCCATTCAACCAATCCCAACCTAATATGGGATGCATACATTTCAGAACCACTGACTACAGAAATTTTTCATAGTCTTTACCAGTCTTCTGATTTAGACCATTTTGCACTCGAGCTTACGTTAATACAGGCAAAATGTCTAATTTGCTGTACAAAGACCGGACATAGATACGAGTGGCTGTTTGTTACCAGATGGCAATCATAAACGACTGAAATATCAATGAACGCTCTACATAACCTCGATACATGCATTTCAAGTTCAACCAAACTGCATACGTCATATAAAATAATAATATTAATGTAACGCAGATATTTAATTTGAAAACAATTATAAGAGATAGAATGATCACGAATAAGAACTACGTCATAATATTTGTGGTCTTCCAGAAAGCCTATGATTCAATAGATAGAACTTCATTATTCAATGTGTTAGAAGAATTTCCTGTAGACTCGAACTCCAACAATATCATTATGGATACTGATACAAAATCCAAAGTGAAATGTATGGGGGAGATCTCAAAGAAATGTTTAATTAATACAGGTGTGAGACAGGGAGACAGACTGTCTCCAATTCTATTCAACTCTGTTGTAGAAAAGGTAATAAGGGAATGGGAAGAAAGGCTCAAGGAAAGAGTACTCTACCATGAAATAAAACTTGTACTGAAATTTAAAGGGATAGGTATCAATTGCTTGATCTTTGCTGATGACATTGACATTCTTTCAGAAAATATACAAAGAACTTGTGTCTAAATAAACCTTTTGAGAAAGATAGCAGAGAAAGTTGGACTTCAGATATCTTTTGAGAAGATCAAATTTATGACTAATATTAGAAATTCTGGTCAAAACGGAGGCAGACAGGTTTTCTCCGGGTACTCCGGTTTTCCCTGTCTAAATTTCATTCCAGCAACACTCTCCACTATCATTTCATTTCATCTATTATTCATTTAATCATTGCCCCAGAGGTGTGCGTCAGGCCTCGGCAGCCGGCACAGTTCATATCCTCGCCGCTAGATGACCCGGTCGGAGACTGGAAGCAGGCTGTGGATTTTTTAGCCTACTTTCGATTTTTGCAAAAAATGAAAGTAGACTTATGAGATCAACACGGGGCGAAAAAAGTGTGTCTGTCTGTGTGTGTGTATGTGTGTGTGTGTGAGTCTGTGTGTGTGTGTGTGTGTGTATGTGTGTGTGAGAGTCTGTGTGTGTGTGTGTGTGTGTGTGTGTGTGTCTGTGTGTGTGTGAGTGTGTGTACTCTTAATGTCTGTCCCCCCCTAACAATTCGAACACGGTGAATGCGAATTGAACGAAATTTGGTACAAAGGTAGCACTAGCAAAGGACACCTCAGTGTCATGTTTTATATCGCCGCCATCTTGACGGAAACGTAATGGCGGCCACACAAATGTTCAAAGCTTAAATTAAATTACGACTAACCTAATCATCCCATCTCTACCAAATTTTGCAACAATATACCTTCATGGAGGGAGCATCCTTTGACCAATCTAATAGGTTATTAGCCTAATAGTTTGCGGGTGGCGGCCATCTTTATGTCAAAATTGATTCCCCCTATTAATTCGAACACGGTGGAACCGAATGGAACGAAATTTGGTACAGAGGTAGCACTAGCAAAGGGCACCTTAGTGTCATGTTTTATATCGCCGCCATCTTGACTGAAACGTAATGGCGGCCACACGAATGTTCAAAGCTTAAATCAAATTACGATTAACCTAATCATCCGATCTCTACCAAATTTTGCAACTACATACCTTTATGGAGGGAGCATCCTTTGACCAATCTAATAGCTCATTCGCCTAATAGTTTGCGGATGGCGGCCATCTTTGTGTCAAAATCGATTCCTCCTATTAATTCAATCACGGTGAAACCTAATGGAACGATATTTGGTACAGAGGTAGCACTAGCAAAGGGCACCTCAGTGTCATGTTTTATATCGCCACCATCTTGACGGAAACGTAATGGCGGCCACACAAATGTTCAAAGCTTAAATCAAATTACGATTAGCCTAATCATCCGATCTCTAGCAAATTTAGCAACAACATACCTTTATGGAGGGAGCATCCTTTGACCAATCTAATGGGCCATTACCCTAATAGTTTGCGGATGGCGGCCATCTTTATATCAAAATTGATTCCCCATATTAATTCGAACATGGTGGAACCGAATGAACGAAATTTGGTACAGAGGTAGCACTAGCAAAGGGCACCTCAGTGTCATGTTTTATATCGCCGCCATCTTGACGGAAACGTAATGGCGGCCACACAAATGTTCAAAGCTTAAATCAAATTACGATTAGCCCAATCATCCGATCTCTAGCAAATTTAGCAACAACATACCTTTATGGAGGGAGCATCCTTTGACCAAACTAATAAGTCATCAGCCTTATATTTTGCGGATGGCGGCCATCTTTGTGTGAAAATCGATTCCCCTTATCAATTCGAACACGGTGAAACCGAATGGAACGAAATTTGGTACAGAGGTAGCACTAGCAAAGGGCACCTCAGTGTCATGTTTTATATCACAGCTATCTTGACGGAAACGTAATCGCGGCCACCCAAATGTTAAAAGCTAAAATGTAATTACGACCAACCTAATAATCTAGTCTCTACCAAATTTTGCAACAACATACCTTTATGGAGGGAGCATCCTTTGACCAATCTAATGGGCCATTACCCTAATAGTTTGCGGATGGCGGCCATCTTTATATCAAAATTGATTCCCCATATTAATTCGAACATGGTGGAACCGAATGAACGAAATTTGGTACAGAGGTAGCACTAGCAAAGGGCACCTCAGTGTCATGTTTTATATCGCCGCCATCTTGACGGAAACGTAATGGCGGCCACACAAATGTTCAAAGCTTAAATCAAATTACGATTAGCCTAATCATCCGATCTCTAGCAAATTTAGCAACAACATACCTTTATGGAGGGAGCATCCTTTGACCAAACTAATAAGTCATCAGCCTTATATTTTGCGGATGGCGGCCATCTTTGTGTGAAAATCGATTCCCCTTATCAATTCGAACACGGTGAAACCGAATGGAACGAAATTTGGTACAGAGGTAGCACTAGCAAAGGGCACCTCAGTGTCATGTTTTATATCACAGCTATCTTGACGGAAACGTAATCGCGGCCACCCAAATGTTTAAACCTAAAATGTAATTACGACCAACCTAATAATCTAGTCTCTACCAAATTTTGCAACACCATATCTTTATGTGGGAAACATATTCAGACCAAACTGCAAAAACATCAGCCCAATAGTTTGCAGATGGTGGCCAAGTATGTGTGCAAATCGATTCCCCCTATCAATTCAAACACGGTGAAACCGAATTGAACGAAATTTGGTACAGAGGTATGACTAGCAAAGGGCACCTCATATTCATGTTTAATATCCCTATAGCACGTTGCATTTCAACAAGCTACTACAACCAACATTCAATCATACTCCTTGAAGAGGACAAAGAGTTATAACAATACCCATGCATTTAGGAGAAAGTAGGCTATATGTTCTTTACTGAACATCTTGTTTCATTAGAAATTCTCCTACAGTTTTAATAGCATACTCCGGAAAAATTTACAAGGTAGAAAAGTTTCAGTATTTGGGTGAAATGATTCAAAATAATGGACTAGACAAAGAAGCAAATAGAGCAAGAATACGATAATTGCAAAAAGCTTTTCAATTGATGAAGGTTAACTACAATAAGAAAAATCTTTCTATTGCAACTAAAATCCGACATTACAATACGGTAGTTAAGCCAAAGTCTCTATGCTTCAGAATGTATGTTTTCCATAAAAAGGGTGAAGTAGAAGAGCTAGAGAAAAGGAGAGAAGGATACATAGAAAAATATTAGGACCATTTAAACAGAACGTGTAGAGTTCAGATACAGAAAAAATGACGATCTCTACAAAAATAAAGAAATTGAAAAAATATAGGATACGATCAGGAGGAGGAGGGTTAATTTCTTTGAACACGTAATGAGGATGAATAACACCAGACTCACACAATACATTTTCAGTCATGTATATAGATCAAGAATGGTAATCAATGGGTACAAAGTATAAAAAGGTACATATATGGAAGAGATGGAAGTAACAATAGATATTATTTAGGTCCGACCACTTTTCCGAAATATGATCAAACATTTTAAGGGTTTCCAGGAGAAGGAAAAGAAGAAGCGGGTTAACATCTGGACGGACGACAGAAGAAGGAGATTAAGTGAAGTAATGAAGAACTACTGGAAGGCAAGAAAGGATAAAGGAAATAAGATAAAGTGAATGCAATGGGTTATTTTACGCGCTCCAAATATGGGCAAATTCGAGGAAAGAATAATAATAATCTAACGATATTGGTTTTATGTCCCTTTTAACTACTGTGGCTGTTATAGACACCGGGGTACCGAAATTTTCCCCCGAAGGGAATCTTCAACGTGCCAGTAAATCTACTAACACGGCTCCCTCACATTTAAGCGCCCTCGATTGCCCACTGACTGCGCCTGGAATCAATCCCGCTATCTCAGGCTCAGCAGGCGAGAACGTTACCGCAGAACCTCGAAGCCAGTCAATCAAATGAAACTTATGATATCCGTATCAATATACATTTGACCAAATCTGAATTCTGCTTCACTGAATTGCAGCTGCTGTTTAATAATTTAAATCGTTTGACATCAGGTTAGGTGAAATTATTGGTTGAAAGCACTGTGCTCACAGCGGGCATGGTTTGAGCATCTTTTTAATAATCCAGTTGATTTTTCTGCGTTTCCCAATTCATTTGCATATATTGAGGCAGATCATTATATTTTAACATGCAGAGTTAATTGCACTGAATTATATAATGAAACCTTGACGATTGCATACGAATATGTGTTGAATTTGCCACCATGTAGAATTTTGTGAAGAACTCATTGTATTATGACATTTTATACCATAAATGGTTTATCGGCAGCTAACTAATAACTGCTCGAGGTATTATAAAAGATAAAGGACCTGGTTTCAGTCATTAGAATGTTTCATATTTTGTTGTTGCAGTTGATTTATTTAGGGGCTTTGTGACATCGTGATCATATAGCCCTGTGTATTTGGGTGTGTGTGGAATTTTCTGATAACCTATCTAATTGTAATGGCTGTATCAGTGTATGTATTTGTAAGCCAAGTAAAGATTGGGAAGAAGACGGGCATGGCCTTAAGTTAGAAACCATACCGGCATTTGCCTGTCGAAGATCTGGGAAACCACGGAAAACCACTTCCAAGATGGCTGAAGTGGAAATTGAACCCACCTCTTCCCAGTTTTGCCTCGCGAGGCAGAGTGTACCCCGTTCCATCCCTCAGATCAGTAATACATTTCTTGGACCTTCGGGGCGACAGACAAGCATGCTAGACCACAAGGTGGTTGCATATTGTTTTGTTGATGTAAACACTCTTCTTGGAACGAAAAATTCTTAAATTCTTCTGCTTTTGTTGAACAGATTGCTTGTAGCTGATACAAAACTCGTCAGTTTTTGTGGGACAGAGATACTGCTAAATAACTTCCAACTGTAGATTTTTCCAATGAAACCGGAAATATCAACGAGCCTTTTTAATAATCAGGAAATTGGATCTCTATGAAACGCTGCATAATTCAAATGCTACTTATTGGGCCGACTTCAATATACATTTTGGCGAAGTCTAAATTCTACATCACTGAATTTCAGCTGTTCATTAATTTGAACGTTCTACTAGTGATGAGATATGTCTGGAATAGACATCTGGCATAATTAAGTGTATTGATCACGGCAGTACCCTGCTGCGTAGCCAAGACAAAGAATGACTGGGTAACTCCACCGTTCAGAGATCCTAAGTTCAATCCTGATACGAATAGTGCCTATCCTGTTTTCCCCGGTTTATTGTCACTCATTCCACATACATCATATCAAGTACCGGGGTACCTATCCCAATACAAAAGTCCCATAATTATTGTTACACCATTTATAGATGTGACGTTTGTTTTCGGCCGGTGCTTGCTTGTTACGTAGAGGTCTCCGACCAGCCAGGACGCTTTCATATTGTGAGTATGCGCAGTAACAACTGCATGCACGCACGCACGGTCAGAAGAATAGCTGCACTGTACAACTTTTCCCACATACGCAGGGTGCTGCTCGTGTGCGATTTAGAAGCAACATGCCTGGTGGTGTCAGATCCAACTTGACACCGCTTATCATGGGATCATAGCTGAGTTGCCAGTTGTTGGCTGACTCGTTCTTCATCTCAGGTGGAAGGTGGACAGCTTTGCTACAAAGCTATTCTGGTAGTCACCTCAAGACCTAAGCAGCATCATTGATGTACTGGTTTGTGAAGAGGCTAGCGTGCCAGGAAATAGTTCACACTTTTCCTACTTCTTTTTGGGAGTGCTGTAGGTCTACAATATTTTCCATAACCTGCCTTGATTACTTTTCAGAATTTTCGTTGTAATAATATATGAATAATGTTTCATGTAATTGGGATCGGTACGAACTTTGCTTCCAACTGTGTATGTATTTGCAGTTTCAATGGTATCTGAAATGATAGGCAGAGTAATTCTGTAAGAATATGCTATTATAATATATTTCGTTCGGTATAAACCTTGTTTGTGTTCAGACATTGGTACATTGGTACATTGGTAATTGGATTTTATGGTGAAGCAGATCCAAAGGTTGGGACGTGATGGTGCAGTAGGCAAGCTGCTTCGTTTCCCGGTCAATGCATGTTAGATACTTGAAGTGAAATAACGGCCTGTGGCTTGGATTCAACATAAAATCGGGGTCCGGTGGCAAATGAATGCGAATTTAACGGTCACGTTAAACTACAAGCTTAGGCTCAAAGGTTGACAACACTGTTACGATGGCAGAAAGTTCAACATGGCTACTTGAAGTACACAATGTGCTGAAATTGCAGCTGTGAAGTTTGAATCACCAATGAAGTACTTTATCTATATATATATAAAGGAAGATGTCCTGACTGACTGACTGACTGACTGACTGATAATCTTCGCTCAGCAAAAACTACTGGGGATAATTGCATGAAACTTTAATGATATGTTGCTACCGTAGTGTAGATGCGCACTAAGAAAGGATTTTTTAAAATTCCGAATTAAAAGGAGTGAAAAGGGGTGAAATGTGATTTTACATTTTTCCTATACTTAACTGGGACCAAAATATCGAAGTTGTCGTATAAAAACCGGACATAGCTCATTTTACGCCCCTCGATGCGAGAAACAATACTCGGTTCACATAATACACATTTTAAGGCCCTAAAACTATCAGTTTCAAAGATATTCCCAAAAAACTATCTTCGCTCTGATTGATGAACTAATCGCAAGTCCGTTTCCATGGCAACACTACCTCAAGGGATGCCAGCCGATTTTCTATATACCCTGTAGCAGGCACTGCCGTAATCATATTTATTATCTTTTTAAAGATATATATATAAACACAATAAGAACATGGTAGCGCGCCTGCCTCTCATCCGGAGGCCCCGAGTTCGATTCCCAGCTCCGTCAGAGATTTTAGACACTGACGTGAGGGCTGCAACGGGGTGCACTCAGATTCGTGAGGACAATTGAGTAGCTGTCTGATAGAGAGGCAGCACCCCGTAACGAAGAACAAGATTAACGGCCGAGGGGACACGATGCACTGACCACGCGTCATCACAATATCTTCAGGCCAAATGGCTGGGAAGCAGTCGCATGATAGGCCTAGGCTCTTCATGGGCCAGGGGTAAAAAAAAATTAGGGGAAGCGCCTTCTAACACCACCTTTAATTTCTAAACACTACAGTAGCGGCTACTAAGTAAATGTAGCGATATAGCTACGTTCCATTTCATAAACACTGGGCTCACAAATCCCGTATAGTTAAGTACAAATAGACCATCAGTCTGGTCGTTATGTCAGTAGCAACGAAGCTCTGTGGCGGCTATATCCGTTTCCGTAACACTAAAGGCATCCCGCCGTCACATACCTCAATGTGCACTTACAAAATTGTGAACCAGTCTATTTTACTGAAAATAATTTCTACGAGCAAGTATCCACTTCGCCAAAAACCACACTGACTACCTTTTCCAAAATGTAGACAAGACGGGATTTTGAAAGCACTCTTCTGTATGTTGAGGTACAGAGATATACCACATGGAAAGATACAATAAAATGTTGGCAAATCTGAGTTCAAGGAACTGCTGTTAGAATAGGCCTTGTGTTAAATCTGCAGAAGCTTTCGGTACAGGTTATGTGGCCCATGTTCGTAACATGGAATGTGTTCCTTTGACAATGCATCTACACCATGTGCGAGGGCAATGCATTTCAAAGATCTCTAAAAACACAAAAATCAGGAAATTGGAGAAAAGTTTAAAGAGGGAGTGAAGATTCAAGGAGAAATAATTTCAACTCTGAGATATGCTGATGGCATCGTCATCTTGGTCGATAAGCCAGAGGACTTGAACGAGTTTTTGAATGGTATGGACTCCGTCTTGAGGAAAGAATTCATGATGAAAATCAATAAATGTAAAACAAAAATATTGGAATGCTGCCGAAATAAATCAGAAACCTCTATGGACATCAAATTGGCTGGTGAAACGCTACGGGAAGTAGGAGACTTCTGTTACTTAGGAAGCAAAGTATCTAGTGATGGACGAAGCAAAGAGGATATAAGAAGTAAGTTGGCTCAGGCAAGGAAAGCATTTCTACAGAAAAGGAATCTGTTGACATCGAATATACATTTAAGTATTGGAATTCACTTTTTAAAGCTTTTGTCTGGAGCCTGGAATTATAAGGAAGTGAAACTTTGAATGTTGGTGCAGCAGAAAAGAGGAGAATTGAAGCGTTTGAAAAGTGGTGTTACAGGAGAATGATGAAGATGGGTCAGATGGGTAGATAGGGTAACAAATGAAGAGGTAGTAAGACGAGTGGGAGAGGAGAGATGTTTCTGGCGACTGCTAATGAAGAGAAGAGATAGGCTGGTAGGACACATATTAAGACACCCAGGAATAGCAAGCTTAGTTATGGATGGGAGGGTCGAGGACAAGAACAGTAGGGGTAGACCAAGGTTAAACAGATTGCCTCGGATGTAGGGTGTGGTAGCTATGTAGAGATAAACGATTAGCTCAGGAGAGGAAAGCAAGGAGGGCTGCATTAAACCAGTCAAAAAACTGAAGACTCAAACAACAACAATCAGGAATTTTAATTACTTAGAGAGGCATGTGAGGCAAAAGGGTTGTTGGAGAATTTCAATCCCTATGATGCAACACTGGAAGAGACTGAATAATGTACATCAGCGGCCAAGGTGAGAGATATTTTACTATAGGTCTATTTATAGCGACATGTTGACGTTCGAAATCAATAATTGTGGCAAAATTACACCATGAATAGATTAAGGAAAATACTTTTAATTCCCCATATTCCGATAGAATGCAAGAATGCAGTTCCCTCTTCAAACAATATTCGCAATTTCTATTAACACACACTTAACAACAGCACGTGTACATTTAGACAAAACCATTTTTTCCCATGGGCAACTGTATGTGGCGTGATCACGAGTATCCGGACAACAAAATCTTTATGTCTCAGCAGAAGATGGCAAAACCAAAAACATAATTTTCAAATGTGTTCACATAATGTAACATCGTGCCCTGCAGACTTTCTCAACTCTATGAAATTTCCATCTTGCTGCTCATATCAATATACTGTATGTATCAGGAATTTCAGAATTAATATTGACCCACCTGTAGCCGCGATTGCTGTAATAGTATAGACCAATTATCAGCAATGATGCATCGTCCCCATTGTCTTGATCGCGAGCGAAGCCGCGGGTACCTGCTAGTAGGTAATAAAAGTGAAGAGAAGTTAAGAAAGGGGTGCAAATAATTTAAAAGTAGGCCTATCTAGTAGGTTGAGGGATTACAATCTACAGTGGACAGTAGATCAGCTGGTGAAGATATCTGCGTACTTGATTACCGTACCGACGTAAAGAGTTTATTCGGCCCACACTTAATTCAAAGTTCAGCCGATGCAAGTCTCCGTGGAGAAGACGACTGGCGTCACAGGAGAAGAGAATTCAGATGTTTTGACAGGGGTAATCCACACATGATAGGAACATATTTTACTTGGTTCCGAAAATATACCGTATATAAATTCGTAATTGAAGTGAAATAAAGGTTCGCACCCTATGCAGTCACTTGCATTAGGGTAGTTTCAAATAATCAGCTGCGCGCCATGCCAGCCAGGAACACAAGAAGGAACAGGGAGAGGAGATGTGCGAAGGGGCATTTCCCGGTGTCCGGAGAGATGCCTGATTCCCATCACACTTTGTACAGGCTTTGGATAACCATATACTCGTGTCATTTTGACGTGTTTAAAATCTGCTCTTTATAAGCATCGTCATTACAGATGTGCATTGCAGATTTTTCCGACTTGTGATTGTGTGCAATGGCTTTCAAACAGGACTCTATGTATCTTCATTGACATGGCTCCACATTGTATCCCACCCGGAAAGCTAGTACCTGCAAACCTCTGGTATAGAAATACTTTAAGAATTTTGTCATCCCCTTCTCTGGTAGCATGTCCGCATCTCTCCGGCATTCCATTGTCCTCAGTTCTTGCTTGACCTGACGTTTGGCATTAAGGGGAAGGTATACGTCAGCCAGTCAAACTTCTGCATGAATGTATTCATTCATTCATGCAAGGCCCGTAAACGCGAGGAAATTTCCTGGCCAACCATGTTCATGACCATGTATACTCTAAACGAGGGTAGCTGATGCGACGCACTTGTCCGATGGACGTAACCTGGCACAGTTGTCTGGAGAGTCTCCTTCGCCTGAATAGCTATTGTTGGACATAAACCAGTGGTTGACAAATACTTTGCTGTATTGCCATACGCGCATTGACAATGGTCATATAACATTATTAATTTGCGGCTAAACGCATGAAAGTACGAGACAAAGACGCGATAAGCATTTGTTCAGATACCTTTAAACCCCTATCTTTGTACGGTCCTGCGTTTCCAGACCTTTCTGTGATACGTTGAGGTGTAAGAAGCCATTTTTCAGTGTTTCCTAGTTACTTTAAGGAAATCTTTCCAGTCGGTCAACATAAATTGTGCCCAATTGCATTAGGCGAGAAAACAAGTCCCGGTATTTAAATATCCTAACCTGAAAGATAAGATATTTATCACAAAATAACATGGTTTTACGTACAAAAATGGTGGGAGGGTACTTTTTGTACGTAAAAGGGTGTTATCTATACTAATATAATAAAGCTGAAGAGTTTGTTTGCTTGTGTGTTTAAACGCGCTTATCTCTGGAACTACCACTCGGATTAGAAAAATATTTTTGTATATGATAGCCAGATTCAAGAGGAATAGTTTAGGCTAGGTATTATAGCATTAGGCTACACCTCTCAGATATCCTTAAAGATTGATTTTTGTTCTGTAAGTTGTAAGAACAAGCGCTCCCGAACAGCTTCAATAATACCTAAGTCTGTTGTTGCCTGGCAATGTGGGCTGCATCACGTCGCCCCTACCAGTGTTCTGGTGCAGAATTGCGAGCTGCTTATAAAATTCCAGTCACGGAGAATAATTAGTGCAAAAAGATTTCATAGGCCGCTTAAAACAATAGTATGCCTCTGTATAAGGGCGATGGTGTTGGTGCAGTATACTGAGGTTATCAGCTGCAATAAGCGTTGGTGCTTTCCGATCCTTCTCCTTGAGCGCTCCAGTTCTGTAGTAGTATTCATTATCATCAATAAAACAAATAAATCCACCGGGCGAAGCCGGGCACTACTACTAGTTTTGTGATAGATATCTCATGTAATAAAACTCAGCAATTATTCTAGGTTTGTGCCGCGTCTTGTGTGGGGTTTCACCTAGGACACCAAGCTGGCTCATTGGCGAGCTCTTGGTGTCCCCGCCCGGACCCCCACTGGAGTAGCGAACTGCGCGCTGTTACCCATTTAACATTTGATTGCCGCTGAGCATGGCTGCGCCAGTGTTTGTTGGTTATTGTATCAGGAGCCCCGCAGGGTAAAGCGGAGGACAAAGTGATGACAGAATGCAGTCTGCCCATAAGTCAAGCAGCATTACGTCAGATAAGAGTCACAGGAGCTCATGTTCCCACGGACGATGACTGAGGCTCCTGAAGCTGAGTCATTTCCTCCTCGCGCAACTGTACCTGTCAACGAAGCAGGCTGACGTGTGGCACAAGTAAACAAAGAATAGTTCCCATTTCGACCGCCGGCAATCAATTCGTGAAAGGGTAATACCTCCCTTTATACAAAGTGCAACTGCACATGTTAACTGCGAGAACTAAGAGCTCAAGCAGCCTTAACCTCCGTATGAAGGCTTCCAGAAAGATGGTATATTGGCTTTTACGGCCAGTGAATTAAAACTCAGCAATTCTTCTGGCCGTGAATGCCAATATACCATCTATTTGGGAGCCTTCATAGAGAGGTTAAGGCTGTTTGAGTTTTTAGTTCTCGCAGTTAACAGGTGCAGTTGCACTTTATATAAAGGGAGGTAGCGCGCAGTTCGCTACTCCAGTGGGGGTCCGGGCGGGGACACCAAGAGTCCACCGATGAGCCAGCTTGGTGTCCTAGGCGAAACCCCACACAAGACACGGCACAAACCTAGAATAATTGCTGAGTTTTAATTCACTGGCCGTGAAAGCCAATATACCATCATTCATGTACTGTAATATTTCTTTCAGGTTAGGGTATATAAATACTTGTTTTCCCGCCTAATGTAATTGGGCACAATTAGTGTTGACCGACTGGAAAGCTTTCTTTAAAATGAATGTGGTACGACACTGGTAACATGTGATATTCCAGCATAACGGTACAAGCTAAAGACACGTAACGCAGCAATATAATTCACTCACCAACTATTGGCATGAACCTTACACTGTGCATAAATATTTGAGGAACCTTTCAAATATTTCAATAGTCCTTCTTTAAAATTCTGGTGCAATGCCCTCACACCATATACTGTATATGAGATGTGGCTCCAGGAAATATTTCCCTTGTTTTAAGCCGCACCTATTCATTCCGATGACAACATTAATGCTACCTCTCAGTGACGACCTCCACTGTAACATTCATTATTGAAACTTGAAACTCGCTCACGTACCCTGTCCATTTGTCATTCTTGTCGCTATAAAAGAGACCGTGCGGCGCGGCTCTGGAAAGAAGGGCAGTAAAGCGAAAACTTTTGTTATGAGACGTCGTGATTTATGGCAGCTCTTAGATTGTTTTCTCTCCAATGACCTCATTCTGCATTGTGTTGTATGTTACAAGGACAACATGTGTGTAGTGACCTAGGACAGGGGGCTTAAACCTAGCATTACTCCAGGCCTATATTCAACGTTTGAAGGCATTGGCGGGCCACAGCCGTATTTTTTTAGCCTACTTTCGATTTTTGCAAAATATTAAAGTAGACTTATGAGATTTACACAGGGCCAAAAAGTGTGTGTGTGTCTGTCTGTCTGTCTGTCTGCGAGTGTGTATGTGTGTGTGTGTACTCTGCATGTCTGTCCCCCCTCCCCCTATCAATTCAAACACGGTGAAACCGTATTGAACGAAATTTGGTACAGAGGTAGCACTAGCAAAGGGCACCTCAGTGTCATGTTTTATATCGCCGCCAACTAGACGGGTACGGAATGGCGGCCACCCAAATGTTCAAATCTTAAATCAAATTACGTCTAACTTAATCATGTGGTCTCTACCAAATTTTGCAGCAACATACCTTCATGTGAGAAGCGTCCTTTGGCCAAACCACAAGGTCATCCGCCCAATAGTTTGTTGAAGAAGGCGGCCGTGTATGTGTGCAAGCCGATCCCCCCTATCAATTCAAACACAACGAAACCAAATGGAACCAGCTTTGGTACAGAGGTAGTACTAGAAAGAGGCAACTCAGTGTCATGTTGTATATCGCCACCACCATACCAAAAAAGTGGCGCCCACCCAAATGTCCTGTGCTTAAATCAAATTACGGCTAACCTAATTATCCGATCTCAACCAAATGTTTCAACAATATACCTTAATGTGGGAAGCGTCTTTTGTCCAAACTACAAGGTCATTAGACAAATAGTTTCAAGATGGCGGATGTATGAATCCTGCAAGTATTATAGCCAAACAGTAACTTATGATTCAACAAGGCCTGGCCTTACCAAATACGCTCTTCGTACATAGGAAGGTTTAAACTGTCCCCAAGGAGGTGACCAATAGGAAATTTGCATTTTAAAATAGACTACTAGTTCAGGCTGATCATGCCATATCGAGCTTTTCCGTGAAGTCCCGTTGTCAACATATCGGCTAGTTTTGCTCGTAAATCCATATATTTCCGTAACTTCATAAGTTTATATCCTTTTAGGCATGAAGTGAACAAAATAATACATATTTAGTATCAAATGGTTTATAAAAACGGCAGAAAACGCCAATGAAATCGTTAATTTCAAGACAAAATATTCTAGGCAGTTATACTAAACCTGTTATTAACGCAATGTTAGCATGGAGCAATTTTAGTGCAAGCGTCTCTGACTCGTAGCTTGGAGGTTCCTGGTTCAAATTCAAACAGGTTCATTTATTTTACTTCGTGTTTTGTTTGTATTTATTGATCTATAACTACACACACGTTATAATATTAAGTATATGTAGTGTGCATTTGCGATCGAAAATATTATATGTATACTTATAACACCACATATTTCAACACTCGACTACATCGATTAAAATTCCTTGTCCTTGATCCGCAGTAGAGTCTATTGTTGTTGTTGTGGGTTTTGTTGTATTCATTAGGGGTTTTGCGGCATCATGGTCTTGTAGTCCCGTGTACGTGGGTGTGTGTAGAAGTTGTTTGATAACCCGTGTCACTGTGATGTTTGTAGACTTACTAGTGTGTGGAGCATTTATATTCAAGTCCCGAGAGCGTTCATAAAGTTTGGCTCATTCTTTCATAGAAACATGTAGTTAAGGAGAAGCTACGAGTATCTCTGAACCCCGGATACCCTAGTTGGAGCCGACCGCAATGCTGTGGTGTTGTGTATCAGCGAGTTATGTCACGTACAGCACTGTGACGTGTGTGCTGTAGTGTTATTTAATAATGCACATATGTCCCCTGTCGACTTCATCCACAAGAGACGTGTTTTCAAATAGTCCTACAACCAGACGACACGCGTGTTGAGTATTAAATGGGCTTACTGCAAGCACCGCTGTTGGAATTCTACTTCCAACCACTGAGCGACTACGGTATTATGGTATCAAGAAGGAATTTTTGAATGCTAAATCACCATTTAAAGATACACTCTTTGGAAAAGGCTATGCATACTCAATTCAAGCGAGGTAGAGAAAATGTATTTTATCCTCTCTGTAGTTCATTGCGTACTCGTTTGAGGTAGTCCTGGTACTTTTAATCAGTTTGCCACTGTGGGTGAGTGGTTATCGTGTCGGACTACCAACCAAAAGCTTGCAGTTTCGCTCCTGGCCGTAGAATGTGATTTTTGAAAGGCGACAAAAATCACGATGCGCATGTCATATGATGTTGGTATGTTAAAGAAGCCATTTGAATTCAGTAGGCCATGTTCATAATGGCAAAATTAATCTTGGGATTTTCTGCCAACACAAAGTTCCTCATTTCTCTACTAGAAAGCGCTATAATGCCAAGGGGGCTTAGATATCTAACCTCCTTGACATTCATAGCGCTTCAAGGAGAGATAAAAATTGTCATGCAAGCTGCCCTCGGGCGTCAATTAACAAAAATTGCACCCGGAACCCGAGGCCATACGATATTATTAATATATTTACTTTTAATAGATTAATTTCAGTTATGGAATAATCGATTAATCGAAGTAGAAAAATCGATTAATTACAACAAACAACGAATAAACAATTCTGCATTTAATCGGTTTGCCGTTTAATCGATTAATTGTTTTGTCGATTATTCGATATACTTTGCTCACCTCACACAGAAGGAAAACAGACATTTAATTAATTAAATTATATTGAATCGTATATTTTCAAATAAGGTACCTTCTTTGTATAGTTAGGCTAAAACAAAGGAAAGCAAAAATGTTCCTGTCCTAAATTATAAACATTGAAGAAGAATTCAAATTCTTTGCTGAAGACTCTTTGTTTTCTTTTCTCGAAACCCTTCCCAATTTGTTCGATGTTTCTCCTTCCACCGTCACTGATTCTGTTTTCTTTATTGTTAACATGAAGGAAATTGGAGAAAAATTTAAAGTGGGAGTGAAGATTCAAGGAGAAATAATTTCATCTCTGAGATTTTCTGATGACATCGTCATCTTGGCCGACAAGCCTGAGTATTTGAATGAGTTTTTGAATGGTATGGACTCCGTCTTACGGAAAGAATACATGATGAAAATTAGTAAATGTAAAACAAAAATACTGGAATGCAGCCCAAAATAAATCAGAAACCTCTATGGAGATCAAATTGGCAGGTGAAAAGCTGAAGGAAGTAGGAGACTTCTGTTACTTAGGAAGCAGAATAACCAGTGATGGACGAAGCAAAGAGGATATAAAAAGTAGATTGGCTCAGGCAAGGAAAGCATTTCTACAAAAAAGGAATCTGTTGACATCGAATATAGATTTAGGTATTAGGAAGTCATTTTTGAAAGCCTTTGTCTGAAGCGTGGCACTCTATGGAAGTGAAACTTGGACTATTGGTGCAGCAGAAAAGAGGAGAATTGAGGCATTTGAAATGTGGTGTTACAGGAGAAAGATGAAGATCAGATGGGTAGATAGGGTTACAAACGAAGAGGTATTAAGACGAGTGGAAGAGGAGAGATGTTTCTTTCGACTGCTAATGAGGAGAAGAGATAGGTTGGTAGGACACATACTAAGACGCACAGGAATAGCAAGCTTAGTTATGGAAAGAAGGGTCGAGGACAAGAACTGTAGGGGTAGACCAAGGTTAGAATATGTTAAACAGATTGCCTCGGATGTAGGGTGCGGTAGCTATGTAGAGATGAAACGATTAGCTCAGGACAGGGAGGCATGGAAGGCTGCATCAAACCAGTCAAAAGACTGAAGACTCAAACAAACAAACAAACAAACAAACAAACAACATGAACAAGGAAAGACACTTTGCATATTTAGGCAAAAAGTAACTTGTGTAGATATCTGTACATCATTTCGAAAATATAAGTAATTCAACTTAAGCGTACCTCTTATTTAAACTTCACTTCTTATCTCGTGTCTACTAATCAATTAATCCATTTATTTGGTTAGCCAATTAATCTATTAACCGATTGAACGGTCAGTCTATTAAGCTTTTTCGATTTATTTATTTATTTATTTATTTATTTATTTATTTATCGCATGGCTTTTAGTGCCGGGAGTGTCCGAGGACATGTTCGGCTCGCCTGAGTCTGTAGCTGCTTCCAACCGACACCCTTAGGGTGAGCTACAAGTTCCGTTCAATTTCAAGTAGTTCCAATTTTCGCTACCAGATATCAATGATACCTAGTGGTGACCGTTGGAACTTTGATAGAGCGTTCCGACGAAATCTAACCAAACAATTTAGCTTCACACAAGTTTAGTCTGTGGAAGGATCTTTTACATGCCATGAATCTATGACATGGGACCGCTGGCTTTACTTCCCCTCCGAAGGAAGGCATACTGAAAGATTTTTAACGCTCTCAAAAAATCCGATGACTTCGGCCGGGTTTGAACCCGCTATCTTGGGAACAACAGTTAAGCATGCTACCAACTACGCCACCGAAGCCGCCATCTTTTTCTAATAATTACAACTTACTCGATTTATCGATTATTAAGCTATTAATCGAACAGCTCTAGTTCGTAGCCGAGAGCTCAACGATTCATACTAGGTAGTTGCTTGTTTGAAGAATCGAAGTTCAAATCCCAGCACTGACATTCACTACAGAATGGTGCTTAGAAAATATTTTGACTGAACCATATTATTCTTATCTTTATCTTTTCCTTAGACACTATTGACAGGAACTAATCGAATGTTTTCAGGGATGTTCTTCAAGATTCTCTCCCCTTACTTTGGCATAGGCGTTTTGAAAATTAATTTATTTTTTGAATTAACATGAATAAGTTTAAAATTGCAATAATTTTCTCAGCACTTTCAGTAACATTTAATCCGGCAAAACAAAAGGAAATTAAATTCTGGAAAACACATAAGGAGGAATATCATCGAACAATTTGAGCTTTGTAAGTTAAAAAGTTTCGAAAAAAAAAAGGAATTTACACATCTAGAGAAATATTTTAGCGAGAAATTGGGATCAAAGATTTTTCGAGTTTTTAGAACATGCCATTACCATAGGATTCCTCTTCTTCTATTTGAAGCACTAGCATCTATTTTGCTGTTCGTTGCTTCTAACGCAAACTCTTTCATACCATTTTTGTACGGTATCTATCGTCTAATATAAATAGAAACAAGAGAATTCATTGATGAGTTTACTAATAGGATCCTCAATTGTGGGAAAGTATAAGGAAGTATTAATACGAGTGGAAGAGGAGAGATGTTTCTGGTGACTGCTAATGAAGAGAAGAGATAGGTTGGTAGGACACATACTAAGACACCCAGGAATAGCAAGCATAGTTATGGAAGGAAGGGTCGAGGACAAGAACTCTAGGGGTGGACCAGGGTTAAACAGATTGCCTCTGATGTAGGGTGTGGTAGCTATGTAGAGATGAAACGATTAACTCAGGACATGGAAGCATGGAGGGGTATATCAAACCAGTCAAAGACTGAAGACTCAAACAACAAGTGTCAGTAATGAAATATGAAAAAGTGTGAGTATAAAGATAAGAGTCCGCAGATAAATAAGGCACAAAAAACAATTATTGAGAATTTTAAAGAATTTGGGCATACTGGAGCCCCTTAAAAGACTTCATACAGTAATATAGTTGACACAATAATTCCAAGTTTCATGGCAGTGTGTATAGGTGCAACATTTTCACTCTAAGGATATATGAACTATATTTCCAAATTGATGTTGGTTGGTTGGGTCCTTAGTTTAGGGGCTGCGACAACGCGTTCATGTAGCCCCGTGTACTTTGGGTGTGTGTAGAATCTGTCTGAAAACCGGTGTTAATTGTGATGGCTGTATTAGTGTGTGTTATCTGTTTTTAGCCTACTTTTCACATTTTGCAAAAATGAGGAAAAAGTAGACTTATGCGATCGGGCAAATGTGTGTCTGTCTGTCTGTCCTTCTTTCTGTCTGTCTGTCCTTCTGTCTGTCTGGCTGTGTGTGTGCCCCCCCCCCCCCTATCAACTCCTAAACGGCTGGAGCAATCGAAACAAAATTTGGTAGGAGCAAAGATCTATACCTGAATATCTCACGGCCATATTTGAAAATGATGTCAGTGCTACCAACTGCTGAAAAATCGCAATTGAAATTTGAGCTCAATGTTGGATATTTTTGAAGGTATGAATGGGAGTTATTTCAAAATTGGTACACGTATAGATAATAATATTGCAGTTTAATTTCCAGGAGGCCATACATGGCAGTGTTGCCAAAATGATTATAAGCCTGCTGATAGGTCAACATTTTAAATGCATATAACTTCTACACTATCAATTGGATTTCAACCAAATTTCGTATGTGCTATGTGTACATAAACAGATATGACTGAGCGTATTCTTACGAGCCACCAGGGCTGCCAACTGTTAATAAATGCTCTCAATTTTTTAAAATCTAAATACCCATATATCACCGGGTGAGTTAGCCGTGGTGGTTACGGCATGACTGATGGCAGTCGCTCACATCCGGGAGGCGAGGAGGTTCGAATCCCCCCGCCGGCAACCTTGAAGATGGTCTTCTGAGGTTTCCCATCTTCCTTCCAGGCAAATGCCGGGGTTGGTCCCTAACTATATGCCACAGCCGCTACCTTCCAACTCCTCGTCCTTACATTCCAACTTCCCTCCTTCCCTCCCCAACGGTGCTTGTAGCTCACCCATTGGGTGGCCGTCTCGAAACAGCTACAAAACTGGCGAGCCGAACATGTCCTCGGACACTCCCGGCACTAAAAGCCATACGCTAAAAAAAAACCATATATCAGAAAGTATGCAAGCCGACAGCTTTAAACTATGCACACGTATAGTACCTGACATACTATATTAATTTGAAGTAACTTATATACGACAGTGCTACCAACATGATTCTAAGCCTGCTGAGAAATCCAACTTTAAATACATGTAACTTCTATACTATCATTTGGATTTCAACCAAATTTCGTATGTGCTATATGTACCAAAACAGATATGACTATGCCGATTCTTAAGAGCAACCAGGGCTGCCAACTGTTAATAAATACTGTCTCCATTTTTGTTACCCTAATATATCAGAAAGTATGCAAGCCAATAGCTCTAAACTATGCACACGTATAGTACCTGGCATTCTAGATTAATTTGGAGTAACTAATATACGTCAGTGCTGCCAACATGATTCTAAGCCTGCTGATAGGTCCAATTTTAAAATGCATGTAACTTCTACACTAACTAATGGATTTCATTCAAAATTGACACAACAATAGATCATATTATTTCAGATTATTTCTGACCAATACATGTATGTCAGTGTTGCCAACATGATTTAACGCGCGCTGTTAGATCCAATGTTTAAGCATGTAACGTCCATGCTATCCATTGGACTTCAACCAAATTTTGTATTCTGTACCTTAAGAGATGGAACTAAGAATATATTCAGTCACCAGGGCTGCCAACTGTAGTTCTGTATTTGGCTAAATTATGCCAGGTATACAGTATTTCGAACTAATTAGAAATTTCGATATTGCCAACTTAATTTCGTCATTGTTCTACCGGTAGATAGATCCATATTGATTAATCATTGACATGAATCTTAAATTTTAGGAAAAGTAGGCTCTTCAGTTCGTAACGGAACTTCTTGTTAATTCAAGTAATGACTGCAGACAGTAATTGCAAGTAGTTCCTACTTTTGCTACCAAATGCTACCGTCCACGACACCTAGCTTGTGGACTTGGCTACTAGATGGCATCGTTGACAGCACCTGGCGGTGAACGTTGGAACTAATAGAGCGTTATCAATTCTAACCTATACATTTTGGCTTCACACAAGTATAGTTAGTGGAAGGTTCTTTTTCATGCCATAAATCTATGACATAGGACCGTCGCCGGCAGCTTTACTTTCCCTCTGAATGAAGGCATACTGAGGGATTTTAACGCTCTTAAAAATCCGACGATTTCGGCCGGGTTTGAACCCACGACCTTGGGCATAGAAGCTCAGCATGCTACCAACTATGCCGCCAAAAAGAATTGATGTTAATCAGCTTTATTGGCGTATAAAATATTTCCGCGGAAACGTAGACGGTTCACAAGGATTTGCCAGGGAGGCAGTGTTTGAATACATCAACCCATCAAGTGCGTTGGCCGACCAAGCGACCGCTGCCCAGCCATTTGGCCTACAGATTGTGGGGTGACATGTGGTCAGAACGTCGAATCCTCTCGGCCGTTAATCTTGTCTTTCGTGATCATGCTCCTGCCTCACTGTCAGACAGCTACTCAATTGTCATCACGAGGCTGAATGTACCCCGTTACAGCCCCCACGTCAGTGTCTAAAATCCCTGATGGAGCCTGGAATCAAACCCAGGGCCTCCGGTACTATCCAAACACCACGTGGCCGGCCCATTCCTAGTATGTGTTGCAGTTAAAACTTTGCAACCACGCAGTAGTTTTATTAATTTTATTATTAATATTATTATTGTTATTATTATTATTATTACCTACAGCGGTAGGGACGCTCGCTAAAGCGCAGCGCTAGGCTCATGGGCCAAGCTCTCTGTGGACTCGGTGGACGTGGGTTCGAGTCCCACCATTGGACGTACTTGAAATGGTTTTCCGTGGTATTCCCATTTTCAACTCCAGACAAATGCAGGAACGGCACCTTCTGACAGGCCACGGCCGCTTCCTTCCACGTGCTTGCCCAGTTTAATTCATCTTCATTAATTCCTTTCATGAGGTTGGCGTTATGGAGGGCATCCGGCCTTAAAAACCATCCGCAACAATGAAATCCATCCCATATCATCCCCGACCCCGTTGGAATCGGGAATAATAATTGGTAGACATACACATTATTATTATTATTATTATTATTATTATTGTCAACCGACGAGTTAGCCCAAGAACTAAGCTAACAGTGATATAGATTACATTCCATAAGATACCATATCAAATCATAATTCGCTACTCCACGACTTAGTCATAAAGGAAGATGGTTGTTGTTTCATTTGTGGGTCTTGGATCATCGGTGTCATTTACCCCCGTGTACTTGTGTGTGTGTGTGTGTGTGTGTGTGTGTGTATGTGGAATTTGTCTGATAACCTGTTTAATTGTGATGGCTGTATTAGTGTGTATATATGTACATCAGATGAGGATTGGGAAGGAGGCGGCCTTATGGGAACCTGTGGTTTGAGAAATTTTGGGACAGCTCTAACACTCGGTAGGGCAGGATTCATCCGGATAACGTTCTGAATGTCTGTGTTGTCAAATAAGGAAGTTAGTGTTTTTAAGGAGTTATTTATATTTTTTGGAATGCTAATTGTTGGATTCTTGTTAATTATATGAAATGTTTGTTTATTAAACGAAAATTATGACGGATATTAAAACAGCTCCGAATACACTCCGCATTGGTAATTGTAAGGTCTCCCAAGTGAAATACTTCAAGTATTTGGGTGAATGGATCAATGAAACTGGCAACAAAAGAAAATCTATAGAAGTAAGACTACAGAAAATTGTCACTGCTTTCCATCTGACAAAACAAGTTTATAACAAAATATGCCTCTCATGGAATTGTAAAATTCAACATTATAAAACAGTAGTCTTACTTGCAGCCCATTATGCAGCAGCGACACTTAATCTACAACATAAAACACTGAAAAATCAATTGGAGATTAAGAGTAGGGGGGTAAGGCGGTTTCTAACGCACAGCCTACTTTCCTGGGAACATTGCTGATATCTCTCGAACGCATGGTCCGATTTTGACAAATGACGTGTCATTGGACTCGGGCTGACGTCCTCTTTGCTGTAGACCACTCGTTATATTTTTGTTTTTTTTTGAAAATTTTCGTTTTCGGAAATAGGTAATAGTTTGAAAACCAAAGATGATAGAACGTTGTGTCATGGCTCAAACGAATGGTCTTTATGACCTTTATTTTTTTAATAAAACTTTTTTATTTTTTTATGTTTTTTGAAAACACTCGAATTTTGAAAATTCTATATTTTGGAAACTAGAAAGTTTACAAAAATGTTTGTTTAACGTAAATCAATGGTCCCTACCCCCTCTACCCCCAAAAAAATTTCAAGTCTCTAGAGAAAAAAATTGTGTGTAGTAGTGGGGTAGTGAGAGAGCTGCTTACAAAAGCAAGTGGTGAGCCCCTGCGACCTTGGAATGGAAGGAGTGATGCTAGGAGGGCGTGCTTGAATTCGTTTTTTTCGTCTCGTCGTGCTCTTTACGGGAATGTAGGTGTCGAAAATGTGAAAATCTGGAAACACAGTCTTTTTGGGGTAAAAACGTGATTTTAGACTTTTTGCTATATCTCGCGAACCAATCATGCTAGAGGTGTGTTCGACGGGTCCAAGGACTCGGGCTGACGTCCTATTTGCTATGGACCGCTCGTTATAATTTTAAAAAAATGGAAACTCGATTTTGGGGTAAACATGTGTTTTTTGTGATTTTTGCCGATATCTCACGAACCAATAACGCTAGAGACGTGAACGAAGTGTCCTAGGACTCGGGCTAACGCCCCCTTTCCAATGTGGTAGCTATTTGTCCAAAAATAATAATTCAAAAAGGGCCTAACGCCATACATGTTGAAAAAACGTTTTCTTTTTCTTTACCTGTTTATAAAGTCCATGAAGCGTGGTGGTTGACAGAGACGATACGGCTGGGTGTGTGTGTTTCAACGAACCTGTCGCTGACCACGGTGGCTGTGTTCAATAGATTAATTGCTATTTCGACGGGTCGGTTTATGACAGAGCGAGGGTGCGTTTTTCTGATATTTTACCTTTGACGTGTAAACGGTGATGAGAACTTGATTCTATGTTGGTCGAAGCGTGTACAGAAAACAAACTTGCCGAGAAGCAGGAAGTGAATGTCAATTGAACTTATTGGAAGGCATTGATCTGACTTGACAACAAGTGCAATGGAAAATGACAATGACGCTTGAAGGTGAAATAATATGACCATCGTGGTGGCAGGGGAGTGTGAAAGGCATGCACACACATTTGTGAAACCACATGTATGCTAAACCAGTGACATTCTGTCTTGCTTCGTACGTGACAAAATGCAAGTTCATGTGAAATTTGATCTTCCACAGGTGTTCGCTTGGGTGTTATCTGTCCACGTGCGCGATAACTGTTAACAAGTCACATTCTGTTTTGCTTCGTACGTGACAAAATGCAAGTTGACGTGAAATTTGATCTGTCACAGGTGTTCACGTTGGACGTTAGCTGTCCACGTGACCGATAACAGAATGTTCAAAGCGTGGGAAAAAATGATTATACATGCAACTTAGCATATATAAAGACATGTCGTTATCATTTCCACTCTCACTTGGGTGGACTACCTTTGAGCACACTGCGTTGCATGAAACCCCTGGTCTTGTTTAACAGTTTTGGTGTTGGTGGAAAATACTTAACCTTGTTGTGGGGTAGGTATTTATTTATATATTTATTCATTTATACATTTATTGATTAATATATATATATTTACAAGCAATTATTTATTGATTAGGTAATTAATGATTTTATTTATTTGTTTGCAGATAACCGGCATACCTTACATGTCTGAGGGAGAAGAAACCATTGCACTTTTGAGCCCACTAGAAGGGAAGAGCAACAAGTCACTGCAAGTAAAGGTGAGATGATTTTTTTAAACTAACTTGTTTCATTTTTTTGTTTTATGTTTTATTTTATGAAATGTATGTATTAACCTGAATTTAGGTATTTATAGCGGTTTATTTTATTTATTTTTAGAAACTTGGAAAGAATAACCTTACCGCCGTAGCAATCGCTGAAAAAAAACAGAAACGCACTAAAGCGAAACCACTGCCAAAGAGTGAACTGTTTAAAACTCAGGTAAGTCCAACTTAAAAATGCTATTCCATTTTACCACTACTGAAAACTCGTAGACAAAAAAAAAATCATTACCTGTACATGACTGGGACAATGATTGCTTTCTTGATTAATGGCTATGTTGTTGTTGTTGACTGGGAAAAGTACAAGGCCATGTTGGATTTTCTAAAAATAAAAATAATAAATTTAATTTATGGGTGGTTCCCTATGGACTCAACGAATATCCACAGGTTTGAACATGATAATGTGAACAAAATGACATGACATTCATTTTTGTTTATATATCGGTTAAAGGGAGGGTGGGGGAATGTAAATGACTGTTGCTTTGTAAAAAAGATAATAAGTACATGGGTTACTGTTAGTGCCAACATACAGTTTATTTTTAATGGTGTTTTGATATATTAATGCCAATTAACGTTAACGTTTTATTTACAAGTATTGATTGATTGAGTGATGGGTTATTTTGTTTGCTTTTAGGTGTCGTCATGTGCCATTAACGTAATGAACAGACAGTGAACAAGCATGCATTATGCTTTAAAGTACTCTGTGCTCTTGTGCAATGTTAATAACTTACAATAAGAAAAAGTTTTATTATAACACATGGCGTTAGTACCAAATACAACAAGTGAGCAAGTTGGTTTACCACGTGGATTAAATTTAAAATCAGAACATGATCGATGGTTAACATTTGAATCCTGGCCTGTAGGCTTTTTGTCGACGCATGAACTTGCAAAAGCCGTTTTTTTTTTACTTGAACCGAGAAGATGTGGTGCGCTGTGTGTTTTGTCGTATTGAACTTTCACATTGGGAAGAAGGGGATGATCCCTTTAGAGACCATTTGCGATGGTCTCCTCACTGTCCTTACATGCTTGGAAAGCAAGTGGGTAACCTACCCGTGCATTCATTTTACCGAACCACAAGGCCGTTGGCCGCTACTTACGTTGCTGAATCACAAATAAATAATAATAATAATGATGTATTACCAGCCAACGGTAGTGTCGATATTTGTGGTCCATATGCCATAGACAGTGTTGAATTGGCGTGTGCTTTTGAAAAATTGGGAGTTTGAAAGACTAAAGCACTAGCACACTCAGAGTACAGCTCTGTTGAAAAACGTTTCGAATCTTATAAAAATGTTTGGCCATTAATATTAAAACACCTTACCAAACAGCTAAGTGAAGCTGGATTTTTTTATACTGGTGAAGGGGATAAAACAATATGTTTTTATTGTGGATTTGCTTTAAAGGATTGGCAAATGACTGATGACCCTTTTGTGCAACACGCTCGTTGGTTACCAAACTGTAAATACATGGTGTTGCTTAAAGGTCAGGAATTTGTGAACACTATTCGTAAAGAAAAAGTGATTGCAGCACAAGACATAAAAGTGCCTTTAGAGTTAGAGCACGCGGAGCAAATACATAAGGCTGAAAGAAAAGACTTGTGTTACGAACAGATACAAAAGTGTGACCAACAATTATGTAAAATTTGTTATCAAGATGAACTAGGTGTTGTATTTTTACCCTGTGGACACATGATAGCCTGTGTCAAGTGTGCATTAGAACTTAACACTTGTGCTATATGCAGAAAAGTAGTATCTGCTACAGTTAGGGCATTTCTTGCATAACTAGTATAATTTATTCGCCATGCATAGTGCAAAATCCCTAATTGCACAATATTATTAAAGCTGTTTTAGAGTGTAATAGATATGCTTTTGTTTTGTTTATAGACTACTACAATGAATGTTTTGAATGCTGTGGGACAATCATGTGGCTTAGAGACAAAGAAGCTCAGCGAATTGCCAACGCATATTCCATTCCGCATTATCAAGATTCGTAAATTGAAAACAGCATATGGTGATCGTGTACTTTGTGTATGTGAAAACTTTGAGACATTTCTGCCTATACGGTTTAATGATATGTCGGAGAGTGTTTTTGATGAAGTCAATAATGCTGTGCAACCTGTACACTTAATTTATGAAGGTTTTAAAAACAATAGGTGCATGGTTCGTTTTAATTAAATAAATAAATAATGTGAAATAATAATGGAAAATATAAGTAATGACAATATACTGAAAAAGAAAGAAAATATGTGTATAGAATAGTAATGTTTTAGTGTTTAGTGTTGTCTTTAAAAATATTATGATGAAACCAAAAAAATGTATATAAAGTTTGTAAATAAATGCAAAATGATGTTACAATGCTCTTTTATTTTATACAAAGTTAATATATTTAACATTGCAGAGTATACATGATTATGACAATAAATGCACACTGAATACAAGCCTTTCTCACTTTACAATAGTCTGTTATAGTTTTAAACACAAGGCTTGTTGTAGATCATTTTATAGCAATGTCCATTCAATGTTGTTTTCGAAAAGTGGGGAAGCCGCAATGGTTGTATTGACATAAAAACCTTATGGTTATTACTATTTAATCACTTTGATCCCCTTGCAGATCAAGAGCAGATGACCTAGTTGTTCCACTCTTTAAAACGACAACAACAACACTACCTCTTGCATAGTTTGTGATGTTGATGGCTCTTGCGACGTGGAAGATGGATTAAAAATAACTTTGAGAGCAGGGGTTAAACGTTGATCATTAAACAATGCACTATTTTGAGTAGCAATATGATTTTCTTGATTTTTTGTCGACGGCAACTGTGTTTCATGCGGTACACTACATTGATGATCACTGACACTTAAAACCTCACTATTTTTACTTTTTAGGTCACCACGACAATGTTTGGAACGTTGCTTTGAACAACGCCAAATAACAGTTCCATTTTTATTGGTTCGTTTCACAATATATGAATATCCTTTATAGTATGCGTAAGGCTTACCATACCTAGTCACTGATACTTCCATATCAACTGTCAAGCATAGACTAAGCTCTAGTAAAGTCAACTTGGTAATAAGAATACTAGTTTAATGTGAGAGCAAATGTGGATCCAAAGAGTTCAGGTAAAAGTGAAAGCAAATAAGCAAAGATTAGAAACAAGAGTTGGGGTAAAAGTGGTTGCAAAGTGGTAGACCATTACACAATAATTTCAGCACGACGAAGTTCTTGTTCAATTTCTTTGATTTCCCAATCGTGACCGATATGCCCAGCTTGTCGTAAAGCATGCAATTGTCTAAGCCGTTGAATTAGCTTACTGGGTTTGTTCCAGTATACAAATTTAACAAATGGATTTTTAGGTGTAAACAAAGCATTACCATTATCATGATCATTATCATCATCGTCATCATCATTATCATCATCATGATCACCATTATCATCATGACCATCATCACTGTTACTATATAGTCCTTTTTGATCCTCTTGCAATACCATTTTATTTATAGTCTGAGTTAATTTTGATAGTGTTGAAGGTTTCTTGGACGTTGACAACTGTCCTAACATGACGTTTTGAGGACATGATAAGTCCTTTTGAACAAACACTGCACTATCTTTAGCCGCAATATCGTTTTCTTGAACTTGCTTTTTAGCATTTTGATAATTGTTTGTAAACAGTAAGCGTGGTTCGTTTCGAGCACTACATTGATGAACACTCACACTTAAAACCTTTCCATTTTTACTTTTCAGATTGCCTCGACATTTTGTTGACCTCTCTTTTGAGCATCGCCAGAATATTATTCCATTCACATTCTGGCGATTATAGTTATAGGAGTAGCCTTGATAGAGTGCACGTAGCCTACCTTTGTTGGTTGTAATAAGTTCCATAGTAGTAACTGACCTGTCAGTACGATGTTCACACTACAAAGGTTACAACTGTTTTGCTGATGGAGTGACCTACCATAAGCTTATATATTGGCTTATGTGTTGGCTTTTTTGTTGGCTTTTTGTGTTGGCTTTTCGTGTTGGCTTTTGTGTTGGCTTATGTGTTGTCTTTTTGTGTTGGCTTTTTGTGTTGGCTTTTCATGTTGGCTTTTCGTGTTGGCTTTTCGTGTTGGCTTTTGTGTTGGCTTTTCGTGTTGGCTTTTGTGTTGGCCTTTTGTGTTGGCTTTTCGTGTTGGCATTTCGTGTTGGCTTTTCGTGTTGGCTTTTCGTGTTGGCTTTTTCTTGTATTGGCCTTTCGTGTTGGCTTTTTGTATTGGCTTTTCGTGTTGGCTTTTTGTGTGGGCTTTTTGTGTTGGCTTTTGTATTGGCTTATTTGACAAGTTATTTGTGTCAATGTATTTAGTGGATTTTTTTCTTGGTATTGGAAAGTAGTTGAAAGAGAAGGAATATTTAAAGACTTAACCTCAGTTCACTAACCTAACCTAACCTAACTTTACCTAACCTAACCTAACCTTTCAACTCTCAGATGTTAATTAAATTCTGTGCATAGTCGAGTTGGAACCCAAGACCTCAGGGGTAAAAAAACAATTATTTTTGACGGCTTATTTTGGTAACATATTTTAATGGCTAACCTAACTTTACCTAACCTAACCTAACCTCAGTTCACTTTGGATATTACTAGTAAGTGTTCATATCCTCTGCTAGGTAGCATGCTAGTAGTACAGGTAGTGCTCATATTTACCGCTAGATAGCGGAAACATACTTTTCATGTTGTATGTGACACTTGTGAAGTTTAACCACATGCAAGACGTGCTTGTATAAGTTCTCTATTTAAACTCAATATACAATTAACCACTAAATGTTCAGAACTAATATGTATAGCCATGTTTAGGGTATATAGGAGACCCTTAGCAAGAAAGGCTGTCTAACCCACGAGTGTACAGCCTTGTCATACGCAGTAAGCACCTGTTGGCAGAAAACAACAACAACAACAACAATTTGAGAAAGCCAACAAAAAACTGTTTCCTTTAAATACATTAATGGATATGTTGTTGGCTTTCTCAAATTGTTGTTGTTGTTGTTGTTGTTTTCTGCCAACAGGTGCTTACTGCGTATGACAAGGCTGTACACACGTGGGTTAGACAGCCTTTCTTGCTAAGGGTCTCCTATATACCCTAAACATGGATATACATGTTAGTTCTGAACATTTAGTGGTTAATTGTATATTGAGTTTAAATAGAGAACTTATACAAGCACGTCTTGCATGTGGTTAAACTTCACAAGTGTCACATACAACATGCAAAGTATGTTTCCGCTATCTAGCGGTAAATATGAGCACCACCTGTACTACTAGCATGCTACCTAGCAGAGGATATGAACACTTACTAGTAATATCCAAAGTGAACTGAGGTTAGGTTAGGTTAGGTAAAGTTAGGTTAGCCATTAAAATATGTTACCAAAATAAGCCGTCAAAAATAATTGTTTTTTTTTTACCCCTGAGGTCTTGGGTTCCAACTCGACTATGCACAGAATTTAATTAACATCTGAGAGTTGAAAGGTTAGGTTAGGTTAGGATAGGTAAAGTTAGGTTAGGTTAGGTTAGTGAACTGAGGTTAAGTCTTTAAATATTCCTTCTCTTTCAACTACTTTCCAATACCAAGAAAAAAATCCACTAAATACATTGACACAAATAACTTGTCAAATAAGCCAATACAAAAGCCAACACAAAAAGCCCACACAAAAAGCCAACACGAAAAGCCAATACAAAAAGCCAACACGAAAGGCCAATACAAGAAAAAGCCAACACGAAAAGCCAACACGAAATGCCAACACGAAAAGCCAACACAAAAGGCCAACACAAAAGCCAACACGAAAAGCCAACACAAAAGCCAACACGAAAAGCCAACACGAAAAGCCAACATGAAAAGCCAACACAAAAAGCCAACACAAAAAGCCAACACATAAGCCAACACAAAAGCCAACACGAAAAGCCAACACAAAAAGCCAACACAAAAAGCCAACACATAAGCCAATATATAAGCTTATGGTAGGTCACTCCATCAGCAAAACAGTTGTAACCTTTGTAGTGTGAACATCGTACTGACAGGTCAGTTACTACTATGGAACTTATTACAACCAACAAAGGTAGGCTACGTGCACTCTATCAAGGCTACTCCTATAACTATAATCGCCAGAATGTGAATGGAATAATATTCTGGCGATGCTCAAAAGAGAGGTCAACAAAATGTCGAGGCAATCTGAAAAGTAAAAATGGAAAGGTTTTAAGTGTGAGTGTTCATCAATGTAGTGCTCGAAACGAACCACGCTTACTGTTTACAAACAATTATCAAAATGCTAAAAAGCAAGTTCAAGAAAACGATATTGCGGCTAAAGATAGTGCAGTGTTTGTTCAAAAGGACTTATCATGTCCTCAAAACGTCATGTTAGGACAGTTGTCAACGTCCAAGAAACCTTCAACACTATCAAAATCAACTCAGACTATAAATAAAGTGGTATTGCAAGAGGATCAAAAAGGACTATATAGTAACAGTGATGATGGTCATGATGATAATGGTGATCATGATGATGATAATGATGATGACGATGATGATAATGATCATGATAATGGTAATGCTTTGTTTACACCTAAAAATCCATTTGTTAAATTTGTATACTGGAACAAACCCAGTAAGCTAATTCAACGGCTTAGACAATTGCATGCTTTACGACAAGCTGGGCATATCGGTCACGATTGGGAAATCAAAGAAATTGAACAAGAACTTCGTCGTGCTGAAATTATTGTGTAATGGTCTACCACTTTGCAACCACTTTTACCCCAACTCTTGTTTCTAATCTTTGCTTATTTGCTTTCACTTTTACCTGAACTCTTTGGATCCACATTTGCTCTCACATTAAACTAGTATTCTTATTACCAAGTTGACTTTACTAGAGCTTAGTCTATGCTTGACAGTTGATATGGAAGTATCAGTGACTAGGTATGGTAAGCCTTACGCATACTATAAAGGATATTCATATATTGTGAAACGAACCAATAAAAATGGAACTGTTATTTGGCGTTGTTCAAAGCAACGTTCCAAACATTGTCGTGGTGACCTAAAAAGTAAAAATAGTGAGGTTTTAAGTGTCAGTGATCATCAATGTAGTGTACCGCATGAAACACAGTTGCCGTCGACAAAAAATCAAGAAAATCATATTGCTACTCAAAATAGTGCATTGTTTAATGATCAACGTTTAACCCCTGCTCTCAAAGTTATTTTTAATCCATCTTCCTCGTCGCAAGAGCCATCAACATCGCAAACTATGCAAGAGGTAGTGTTGTTGTTGTCGTTTTAAAGAGTGGAACAACTAGGTCATCTGCTCTTGATCTGCAAGGGGATCAAAGTGATTAAATAGTAATAACCATAAGGTTTTTATGTCAATACAACCATTGCGGCTGCCCCACTTTTCGAAAACAACATTGAATGGACATTGCTATAAAATGATCTACAACAAGCCTTGTGTTTAAAACTATAACAGACTATTGTAAAGTGAGAAAGGCTTGTATTCAGTGTGCATTTATTGTCATAATCATGTATACTCTGCAATGTTAAATATATTAACTTTGTATAAAATAAAAGAGCATTGTAACATCATTTTGCATTTATTTACAAACTTTATATACATTTTTTTTGGTTTCATCATAATATTTTTAAAGACAACACTAAACACTAAAACATTACTATTCTATACACATATTTTCTTTCTTTTTCAGTATATTGTCATTACTTATATTTTCCATTATTATTTCACATTATTTATTTATTTAATTAAAACGAACCATGCACCTATTGTTTTTAAAACCTTCATAAATTAAGTGTACAGGTTGCACAGCATTATTGACTTCATCAAAAACACTCTCCGACATATCATTAAACCGTATAGGCAGAAATGTCTCAAAGTTTTCACATACACAAAGTACACGATCACCATATGCTGTTTTCAATTTCCGAATCTTGATAATGCGGAATGGAATATGCGTTGGCAATTCGCTGAGCTTCTTTGTCTCTAAGCCACATGATTGTCTCACAACATTCAAAGCATTCATTGTAGTAGTCTATAAACAAAACAAAAGCATATCTATTACACTCTAAAACAGCTTTAATAATATTGTGCAATTAGGGATTTTGCACTATGCATGGCGAATAAATTATACTAGTTATGCAAGAAATGCCCTAACTGTAGCAGATACTACTTTTCTGCATATAGCACAAGTGTTAAGTTCTAATGCACACTTGACACAGGCTATCATGTGTCCACAGGGTAAAAATACAACACCTAGTTCATCTTGATAACAAATTTTACATAATTGTTGGTCACACATTTGTATCTGTTCGTAACACAAGTCTTTTCTTTCAGCCTTATGTATTTGCTCCGCGTGCTCTAACTCTAAAGGCACTTTTATGTCTTGTGCTGCAATCACTTTTTCTTTACGAATAGTGTTCACAAATTCCTGACCTTTAAGCAACACCATGTATTTACAGTTTGGTAACCAACGAGCGTGTTGCACAAAAGGGTCATCAGTCATTTGCCAATCCCTTAAAGCAAATCCACAATAAAAACATATTGTTTTATCCCCTTCACCAGTATAAAAAATCCAGCTTCACTTAGCTGTTTGGTAAGGTGTTTTAATATTAATGGCCAAACATTTTTATAAGATTCGAAACGTTTTTCAACAGAGCTGTACTCTGAGTGTGCTAGTGCTCTAGTCTTTCAAACTCCCAATTTTTCAATAGCACACGCCAATTCAACACTGTCTATGGCATATGGACCACAAATATCGACACTACCGTTGGCTGGTAATACATCATTATTATTATTATTTATTTGTGATTCAGCAACGTAAGTAGCGGCCAACGGCCTTGTGGTTCGGTAAAATGAATGCACGGGTAGGTTACCCACTTGCTTTCCAAGCATGTAAGGACAGTGAGGAGACCATCGCAAATGGTCTCTAAAGGGATCATCCCCTTCTTCCCAATGTGAAAGTTCAATACGACAAAACACACAGCGCACCACATCTTCTCGGTTCAAGTAAAAAAAACCGGCTTTTGCAAGTTCATGCGTCGACAAAAAGCCTACAGGCCAGGATTCAAATGTTAACCATCGATCATGTTCTGATTTTAAATTCAACCCACGTGGTAAACCAACTTGCTCACTTGTTGTATTTGGTACTAACGCCATGTGTTATAATAAAACTTTTTCTTATTGTAAGTTATTAACATTGCACAAGAGCACAGAGTACTTTAAAGCATAATGCATGCTTGTTCACTGTCTGTTCATTACGTTAATGGCACATGACGACACCTAAAAGCAAACAAAATAACCCATCACTCAATCAATCAATACTTGTAAATAAAACGTTAACGTTAATTGGCATTAATATATCAAAACACCATTAAAAATAAACTGTATGTTGGCACTAACAGTAACCCATGTACTTATTATCTTTTTTACAAAGCTACAGTCATTTACATTCCCCCACCCTCCCTTTAACCAATATATAAACAAAAATGAATGTCATGTCATTTTGTTCACATTGTCATGTTCAAACCTGTGGATATTCGTTGAGTCCATAGGGAACCACCCATAAATTAAATTTATTATTTTTATTTTTAGAAAATCCAACATGGCCTTGTACTTTTCCCAGTCAACAACAACAACATAGCCATTAATCAAGAAAGCAATCATTGTCCCAGTCATGTACAGGTAATGATTTTTTTTTGTCTACCAGTTTTCAGTAGTGGTAAAATGGAATAGCATTTTTAAGTTGGACTTACCTGAGTTTTAAACAGTTCACTCTTTGGCAGTGGTTTCGCTTTAGTGCGTTTCTGTTTTTTTTCAGCGACTGCTACGGCGGTAAGGCTATTCTTTCCAAGTTTCTAAAAATAAATAAAATAAACCGCTATAAATACCTAAATTCAGGTTAATACATACATTTCATAAAATAAAACATAAAACAAAAAAAATGAAACAAGTTAGTTTAAAAAAATCATCTCACCTTTACTTGCAGTGACTTGTTGCTCTTCCCTTCTAGTGGGCTCAAAAGTGCAATGGTTTCTTCTCCCTCAGACATGTAAGGTATGCCGGTTATCTGCAAACAAATAAATAAAATCATTAATTACCTAATCAATAAATAATTGCTTGTAAATATATATATATTAATCAATAAATGTATAAATGAATAAATATATAAATAAATACCTACCCCACAACAAGGTTAAGTATTTTCCACCAACACCAAAACTGTTAAACAAGACCAGGGGTTTCATGCAACGCAGTGTGCTCAAAGGTAGTCCACCCAAGTGAGAGTGGAAATGATAACGACATGTCTTTATATATGCTAAGTTGCATGTATAATCATTTTTTCCCACGCTTTGAACATTCTGTTATCGGTCACGTGGACAGCTAACGTCCAACGTGAACACCTGTGACAGATCAAATTTCACGTCAACTTGCATTTTGTCACGTACGAAGCAAAACAGGATGTGACTTGTTAACAGTTATCGCGCACGTGGACAGATAACACCCAAGCGAACACCTGTGGAAGATCAAATTTCACATGAACTTGCTTTTTGTCACGTACGAAGCAAGACAGAATGTCACTGGTTTAGCATACATGTGGTTTCACAAATGTGTGTGCATGCCTTTCACACTCCCCTGCCACCACGATGGTCATATTATTTCACCTTCAAGCGTCATTGTCATTTTCCATTGCACTTGTTGTCAAGTCAGATCAATGCCTTCCAATAAGTTCAATTGACATTCACTTCCTGCTTCTCGGCAAGTTTGTTTTCTGTACACGCTTCGACCAACATAGAATCAAGTTCTCATCACCGTTTACACGTCAAAGGTAAAATATCAGAAAAACGCACCCTCGCTCTGTCATAAACCGACCCGTCGAAATAGCGATTGTTCTATTAAGCATGGTCCTTGTGGTTAGCGACAGGTTCGTTGAAACACACACACACCCCCAGCCGTATTGTCTCTCTCAACCGCCACGCTTCATGGACATTATAAAGAGGCAAAGAAAAAGAAAACGTTATTTCAACATGTATGGCGTTAGGCCCTTTGTGAATTATCTTTTTGGAAAAAATATCTACCACATTTGAAAGGGGGCGTTAGCCCGAGTCCTAGGACACCTCGTACACGTCTCTAGCGTTATTGGTTCGTGAGATATCGGCAAAAATCACAAAAAACACGTGTTTACCCCAAAATCGAGTTTCCAAATTTTTTTAAAAAATATAACGAGTGGTCCATAGCAAAGAGGACGTCTGCCCGAATCCTTGGACCCATCGTACATGCCTCTAGCGTTATTGCTTCGTGAGATATCAGCAAAATCACAAAAACACGTGTTTACCCCAAAATCGAGTTTCCAATTTTATTAAAAATTATAACGAGTGGTCCATAGCAGAGAGGACGTCACCCCGAGTCCTTGGACCTGTCGAACATGCCTCTAGCATGATTGGTTCGCGAGATATTAAAAGCACATGACCTTTTAGTTTTGGTCTTTTCATTAAATTAAGAGCCTATAGGAAAGTAGGGGGCATCACTACGAGTGCTAGGACACCCTGTATGTTCAAATCCGACCATTGGTTAGCGAGATATCAGGTTCGGGGCAAATACGAGGGTGGCTCAATAAGAAGTGGCGCAGCTCTCCTCATCCCACTACTTACAAAACACAAATGTTTGCTCTAGCGACTTGAAATTTATTTTGGGGGTAGAGGGCATAGGGACCTTTCATTTATGTCAAACAAACGTTTTTGTAGAGTTCCTAGTTTCCAAAATATAGGATTTTCAAAATTCGAGTGTTTTCAAAAAAAAACATAAAAGTAAAAAAGTTTCATTAAAGAAAATAAAGGGCATAAAGACCATTCGTTTGAGCCATGGCACAACGTTCTATCATGTTTAGTTTTCAAACTATCACCTAGTTTCGAAAACAAATTTTCAAAAAAATTTTGAAAAATATAACGAGTGGTCCATAGCAAAGAGGACGTCAGCCCGAGTCCAACGATACCTCATTTGTCAAAATCGGACCACGCGTTCGAGAGATATCAGCAATGTTCCCAGGAAAGTAGGCTGTGCGTTAGAAACCGCCTTACCCCCCTACTATTAAGGAACGGAAAATCATGCGAAAAATGTTGGGACCAAGAATCAAAGACGGAATTCACCTTCCAAAGACTAATTCGCCGGCGCCGTGGTGTTGGGGTAGCGCGCCTGCCTCTCACCCGGAGGCCCCGGGTTCGATCCCCGGCTCCGTCAGGGATTTTAAAACTGACGTGAGGGTTGGAACGGGGTGCACTCAGCCTCATGAGGACAATTGAGTAGCTGTATGACAGTGAGACAGCGCCCACATCATGAATACCAAGATTAACGGCCGAGGGGACCCGACGCGCTGATCACGCGTCACCCCAATATCTGCAGGCCAAATGGCTGGGCAGTGGTCGCTTGGTCGGCCTTAGCCCGTCATGGGCTGTATAGTGCCAGGGGTTGACTTTTTTTTTGTTGAAAGACTAATGCTGACGTCTATTTGAAAATTACTAAAATCACAGACACAATCCGCATGAGAAGGATCCAATTCATGGGACATATGGACAGAATGGACCCAACTAGGTTAAGACATAAAATCTATATGTTTTTGCATAAAAAGGCAACAAAGCGGAAAAGGACTTGGCTCAATTAGGTTTTCCCCATCTCAAGGATCGAGATGAAATTAGGAAAATCACTCATAGACGGGGTTTTGAGGGAGAAGAGAGAAGACCTACCAGACACGCCTGTGTTTTAGATCCCTTATTTAGGGGTGGTAGGACCTAAAACGGAAGAGTTACTGTATTGATTTTGAATGGAGTGTCTAAAAGGGGGTAGCTGCCTTTGGAGGGGCAAGCTGACCAGTGTGGAGTGTTGTTTAGCGTTAGGAACTAGGGGGCGCTCCTATAAAGACTGTAAATGTGGTTTAAGGGATGTAGCCTTAGCACGCGGGTCGATGTACTAGTCGCCCAGCCGGCTACTTATTATATAATCACCTTGCTAGTGTCAGCGGTTCGGCACGCGCTTCACTTGAGCACGCGAGCCGCTGTGAGGAATACAATGACGTCTGAGTTGGCGTTATTACTACGGTGTGTCACGTCTGACTGTGACGGGAGTAAGGAAGGACGTTGGGACGTGAAGAAGAGTGTAGATCAGTAATGCAAGTGTAAGAGACTGACCAAGTGTTTATTGGTCAGCAATGAGTAACTGTTAGTCCCTTTTAAGGGATCTTGTGATGTTATAATGTGAGTACAAACTGTGGGTGTTAGGTTACAAAAGTAGGATTCTGAACACTGACTGACTGACTCACCTCGGTTGACACTGTCGTTAGCCTCCGGCTGTCTCGTCGAAGCACTGATGATGGAGAGATCCTCGTGACCCACTTAAGGCACCTTTTATACCTTTAGCCTCTGTTCTGTCAGCGCGTTGTGGCATAGTTGAACCAGTTTGTAGTATGTCGCTGTGTGTCATAATTACGCAAGGGTTGAGCTGCTTTATGGAGTAGCCAGCTGCCCTTATAGTATTGATGGATATTGGGTAGGCTTTTAAAGGGTTGCCTTTTATGAGATTTAGACAGATGATGGGGGGGATGATCTCTAAGGGGTGCATACCCCTTGGGTATTGTACACCTGGTAGCAGCAACGAAGACTCGCTCAATCGTTACGCATGAAGAGTTATTGGGCAAACATTAAGGCCAATAAGTGTTGATTTCGCGTGGTCCTGGGAGACCCATTCGCGCAGAAGAAAACAATTCATCATTAGCCTCAACAGTTATGGATTTCCTTGCATAAGGACAACTATCAATAACTAATTTTATTTTTACCTTTGATGATTCAAGTACTAATTTTCAATATGGAGGCACTCTGCTACACTCATTCTTGTAACTCTTCATAGCCTATATAATTTGTACAGCCAGTGATGTAATCGTCAGTTTGACGTCGTACACGCATATACATTGTACACTGTTTTGAGCATAAAACATGTGTATGAATTCCAGTGTCATTCTACCTACAAAAAGTATGCATTTCAATTCAACATTCATGAACTGGTTCGTATTCAGAGCACGATGTGTCTTCCGACATTAACTTATCAGTCGCAGCGCAAATAATTGAATTATGTTGCTCACTTTAAAACTGGGCTAACATACTAACAAAATAATTACTAACATCATGATGAATGTCAGGCTACAAATTTAGGACACGAATGTTGTAAGTTGAGTGATATTATAGCTCTCATACTTGTAAAACTCTCTAAGGTAAAGCCGAGCAATATCAGGATGATACATTAACCTAAACATAGCATCTAGCAGAACTTCTATCCCAATACAACATTAAACATTAACGCAAAACACCACTATTTTTAGTAATTTGAGAAAATAATCCAGTATATAATGCGGAATATGATAATGACTGTTATTGGGGAGGGAGGGAAAAAACCCTCAACTCGTGGATGGAGAGTATATTGCATCTGATCACAAAGAATATTGGAGTAGATTTTTTAATAGGGTGAAGTGAGATTTTCACGATAAAAAGTCTTGTGGGAGGGGGCGAATTATCCACAGCTAAGCTGCTTACTGCACAGCGCACAGACATCATAAGCGTATTAGCCCCACCAGGTAGGCTTACAAGTGAGAGAAGCTCACATCAATTTGTCGATAATATTGTTAGCAAATATTTCGTGCATGAGAAACTCGACTGATTACTAAGGGGAGAATACTGGGGAAAGGGACATATTACAGTTACAAATTGAAATGTCTTTCTCACTCCCTTTGTCTAAATTCGTGTGCAAAACAGGTCGTTACGCGGGGGGATTTTAATGCCCATTGGTAGAATCAAATGAGTACTATACAGTTTGCCATACTTTTACATTCCACAATGTCTCTAAAAACTTACGGTACCTGTATATCTTCCACCCGTACCAACAACTAGCTTGGCAGGAAGAGGTTGCCATTCAACCACCAATAAAAATAAAACTCATTTCTTCAATGTTGACTTTTAGAATCTATGCAGCTTTCCTTATTGACGATTTAATCTCAATGAATTCCAATGGAATTTAATAAATGTATTACACCTTAGTCAATAATAATAAATAATATGCATTAATTGATGAAATGTACCAGTTTCGGCCATAATTTGGCGTTTTCAGCGATGTTAGTTAGTTATTGTTTTAAGGGGCGGAACTACGAGGTCATCTGCCCCTATTTTCAGCGATGTTGTTAAAAAGAAATGAAACTAGTGTAATTACGAGCAAAGCGTTCTTAGCAATATTTTACTTGGGTTTTCTATAATATCATACTAATATATAAAAATGAGATGGTGTGTGTCTGTCTTTCTGTCTGTCTGTCTGTCTGTGTGTTACTCAATAACGCAAGAACCACTGGTCCGATTTAAATGAAATTTTGCATGGATGTAGCTGATTTACCAGGTTTACATATAGGATACTTTTGATTTCGATATTTTGCACTATTAAAACATGGAGACCATTTTAGTGACGTCACTACACCCATTTGGTTTCAAAATTTCATATTTCCATATCAAATAAAAAGAGAACGCTAAGAAATAGCAAACTTTTGATGGGACATGCGAGCTTGAAAATTTAATTTCCTATCCGAAGGGTCCGTATCACGTTTCGTGTATCTCCAACGGTTAGCGAGTAAAACCCACATTTGTGACGTCACTACACCCTTTGGTTTCAAAATTTCATACTTCCATTTCAAATAAAAATAGAACGCTAAGAAATAGCAGAATTTTGATGGTATACATGAGCTTTAACATATAATTTTCTATCCAAAAGGTCCTTATCACGTTTCGTGTATCTCCAACGGTTAGCGAGTAAAACTTAAATTTGTGCAATAAAACACGGTCAACACCGAGCGGTGCAGTACAGTATATCTCTACATACCGTATATAAAAATGAAAGTTTGTCGGTTTTTTATCTGAATTTCTCCGGAAATTTGAGTTATTTACGCGTTTCAGACTGTTTTATGATGGATGCGCGCGAAAATAATTTTTTGGTCTGTCTGTTTGTTTGTCTGTGGACAACTTTGTTCCCTTATAACTCGAGAACGGCTGGGTGTATCAACGTAAAATTTGGTACAGATATCCATCAGATGCACGACACTAATCATTGATGTAACCCTTCTCCGTACCTCTCATAAAAGGGGGCCTACCCCCTTAAAATACATGCTGAAATAGGAGTAGAAGGACGAGACAAAGCTCATTTTCAGCCCCTCAATGTGAGAGACAAAACTCGGAGGCCCCAAAGGGTCCCAGAAAACCACATTTTAAGGCCCTAAAACCAACCGTTTTTGAGATATTCGCAGAATACTAATTTCATTTAATAAACTAATGAACGAATGCAAGCCGAAAACCATGGCAACAGGTTCTCAGAGGTCCATCTATTGCTGTAAGACGCAATGCAATTATCCATTAATTATATTAGTGTGGAAATTTTGCAAACGGCTAGAAGGTTATCACGGAATCAAATTAAGCTGTAAAATTCATCAATACGTATAATGCGCCTAAGGGGGTCAAGGGGTACTCTAGAATTTTTTCACGCGATTTACAACTGCGGGTGTGGTACGGCAGGTATATTATATTTCTATCCCTATATTATATTATTATTATTATTAGATAGTATGGCGTACAACGACGAGACAAAGCCTCTTGGTGCCAGAAACAAAACTCGAAAGGGTCCTCGAAATAGTACATTATGCAAAGAGTCTATAATGGCTATAATTAAGACACTAGTATTTTTATAAAACGAGCGTATGCGGGTTTTATAATTTCCATACGATTGTCTTAATTACCATTATAGGCGAGTTGCATACGACTGTTTATGTTCGACGATAATTATAACTTTATTATATGATTTAACATAAATATTCATAAATATCTGTTCTGTCACTAGAATGTTGTAATCGGGTGCTGCGGTGGGTAGTATATCTCTGTTTCCAAGTTCACTGGACAACCGACGCATGCGCTCTTTGTGCTTCAATACCATATGTTCAGATTGTGCACCAGTATTCAGTAAAACTGTCACCGAAGTCGTTTCAAAACCACGCGCTGTGTAGAAATTGGTTTTGGGGATATTAAGGTACAGTGCTATTTCTTGTCTCATATTCACCAGTTTATTTACGCGAACATATGGACGGTGCACTTTCGGTAATTTATATAGACATGTTGGATTATGAGCGCATGCGCGAAGGTATCCTTATCTAATTGGTCACACAACTGTTTCTTGAGCTCTGATTGGTGGGAGAAACTGTTTCATAATGAAATACAGTGTTATAATGAGCCTCATTATGATACAGTTTTCTGACACATAATAGTTAGGGTCGAACATAAACTATGTTATAAGGCTCTAAAACCAACAGTTTCCGAAATATTCCCAGAAAATTAATTTAATTTAATTTAACAAACTAATGAAGGAAAACAAATCGGTAACCATGATAACATTATCTCAAGGTGTGGCATCCAACTTTCCATCTATTTCTGTAAGAAGTAATGTCACTCCATTTATTACATTTCTGTGAAAGTTTGCAAATGGCTATAAGGTTATCACGGAACGAACGTAGACTGTATAATTCATCATTGCAATTAAGGGGGTCAAGGGGTAACCTAGAATTTTTTCATGCAATTTGCACGTGCGACATATAGTACAGAAGGTCTATTATATCTCCAAACAGCAACATTATTTTCAAAAATTCCCGAATTGAATCAGCATTTTTTGGTGGCTTTTAGGAATTTGGGCCATTTGAGACTAAAGAACCTGCATTTTCATGCACCATAAGCCTTTTAAATTTTTGAAAGAGGACTGCCTGAGTATGGGCACCTAACACAACGTAGAGCGTCAGTTTTTATGTGACGTGTATTGCGTTTCGTCTACAAGGCTTTCAATTCTATTTCACGTCAGGAAGTACACGTTAGGTGAATTTAGTTTGAGAGCACATTTTAACTAATCTTTTTTTTTTGTCGACATACGGGTTCATCGTAAGGATGATTTTGTTATTGCCTGGGTGTTTTGTTTAGCCTAGCGCTAACGTAGTAGGTTTGGAAACAAAGAGAAAACATTTTAAATGTACATGCAAGCCTTTATTATGGTACAAAAATACAAACAATTATTTTAGAACAATAAAAATTGGATTTCCATCTAATTTCTAATGTGATGAATAAAATTGCTTCATTTTTGTTTTTAAAATAGTTTTAAAATCGGGCTTTATGTCCGACAGCTGAATACGTAAATCTGGGGCAGCATTCAACTTACTTCTAAATTTGTTCTTGGTGTAAGAATAAGCAGAAAAGCTTGCTTCGCATCGGTAGGTGGACACGAAGGGCAGCAGAGCTCGGATAGCCTTTTCAGCTACTGATGGGTACACGTCTATCAGTCCTACCCAAAAGTCATTCAGCGGCGCTAATTCAAATTTCGTTTTAAAAGCGGAGGAACATTGAATTTCAATATGATCTTCATAGTCAGGCACGGACATGTGAGGCTTATTTCGGTTGGCAAATGGATTTTTCACCCACTCGATGTCCTTTATTATGCTGGTATCTGGGAAGTACTCCGTCATAGATTTAGAAAGATTAATTAAATGCTCACAAATGTTTTTGTGCACATCAGCTTCGATTTCCATCTCATTTTCACTCAGAAATTGTGCCAGGAGAGAAAAGCATTCAAAGTTTTTCTCATTTACACATTCGATCCAAACGTTGAGTTTGGTTTTGAATAATGTTATTTTGTCTCTGAATGTGAACGTGTTTATATCTTTACGCTGCAAAGATGTAGTAACTTCATTCAGTTTCCAGAATATATCAGCGAGGTAAGCACATCGCATGAGCCACTTTTCGTTGCGTAAAAATTCAGCATGTTTGATAGGCGCGGAAAGGTCTTCTTCCCCTATGAAGAAAACCAGAAGCTCGTTGCGCAGCTCAAAAAGCCTGGCTAGAACTTTGCCTCTTGAAAGCCATCTAATTTCGGGGTGCATTAACAGCGATTGATGTTGACTTCCCATTTCTTGACAAGCCTTTGCAAAAAATCTACATTGGAGTGGGCGAGACTTTACATAATTGACAATTTTTACAGCCTCATTAAGAACGTCCTTTAAGTCTGGTGGAATGTTCTTTGCCACAAGGGCATCTCGATGCAAGATGCAATGGCTACTGGTACAATTTGGCGCTATATTTTTTATTCTTGATACCGTTCCTTTCAATTTTCCCACCATCGCTGCAGCCCCATCGCTGCATACGTTAACACACTTTTCCCAATCAAGATCATGTTTACGCATGTATCAATCTATGATTTTAAAAATTTCTTCCCCAGTTGCATTGGTCTCCAAAGGTGCGCATAGAAACAAATCTTCTTGCATACATTCTTTGAATGGATACCTCACGAAAACAAGCAATATCGCAAGTCCGGCGACATCTGTACTCTCGTACAGTTGCATTGAATACGCTCTACAATTTTTCAGTCTCTGAATTAATTCGTCTTCGATATAGTCGGCGATTTTATGTATACGGTCGGACACAGTGTTGTTAGAACATTGGATCTCTGAAACTTTTTTCGCCGCTTCCACTCCAAGCACACAGCCGACTATGTCTTTAACACATGGTTTGATGAGATCCTCTGCAATTGTATGTGGTTTCCCAGTACGGGCAATCCTATAACTTAAGAGAAACGATGCTTCAGTTGCGTTTTCATTATCAGTCTTTGCATATTTCTCTAAGCAAGCCACAGCATCATCGTGGACTTCCTTGTTGGTTTTGAAAAAACTGACGTCCTTTCCCTTTAGGTGCGGATGGTTTGTTTCTAGGTGTCGTTTAAGCTTAGCGGGTGTCAACGAACTGTTAAGGATAACTTGGTTGCAAACGATGCATTGCCCGTCCGGATGCTCTACATTTCCAATAGGAATAAATCCAAAAGATAGATAAGATTCATCGTATTTCCTTTTTATCCATGATTTTAAACCTCTTCGTTCGATCCTGTCACTAGTTAGTGTGTTCGCTTTTTGACCATCAGTGGTATGTTCCATCGCAGTTGTGCCCTAAAATGAATAAAGAAGAAAGGTCAAACTACAGGCTGACTCAATTCGAGAACAGAAAGAAAAAAAATCTAATATTCTTGAATTTTTACTCACCAAACTGCAATGAAGAGCAGTCTTGATCTTGAATCTCATCAGGTCCAGATGACAGTGTCTCAGTACTATTTTTGGCACCTGAAAGCGAACCCGTCTTGAGCCAGTTATCCATGGCGTTAGTAGCTTCCTAAAATAGTCGGTAAACAATTGTAAGTGCATACATAAGTAGATTATATATATAGGATTAATAAAGCGGTTATTTCGTCATATCCCAAATGTTATTTACCTCAAAAAATTTGGGGTAAATTGGGTTAACTGGATCAGTAGGTTAAGTGGACCTTTCAAAATAACGTTTTTGATGTTTGACAACACTAATAAATGGTTAAAAAGATTGTCAATGGTTTTCTCTATAAGAATGTACTCAACCGAAGTGTGTATCTTGTTCCGCCTTTTCACTGTGATAGCTCAAAGTCAAATTTGTCCAGTTAACCCTACAAGAAAGAAAATGAATGAAAGAATGAATAATGCCTGTAATGTCCCTAGAAGGGCAAGGTCCTCCTCGAAAGGGGGGAGCTAGTTGATTATATCTCACGTGGTGAGCTAGTCACGTGAGATGATTAGTTTTGCCACTATGACAGTCATAATGTTTACTTGAAGCACCGTCTTCCTAACTCCTACCAATCCGTTCTTTGCCTTGCTGTCCTGGACCAGTGTGGTCCTGGTAGCTGTCGGAAGTCGTCCGCCCATCTTCTTCTCGATCTGCCAAGGCTTCTTTTGCCTGTATATGGGTCCCACATGGTTGCTCTCTGCACCCATCTGCTTTGGTTAAGTCTCGTGACGTGCCCTGCCCATTTCCACTTAATTCTGGCGACCTTCTGCGCGACGTTCCCTGAAGTCGGGATTTCTTGGAGTCTCTTGCTAGAAACTCTATCACTCAGTGATATGCCTAGGATTTTCCTCTCCATTCTCCTCTGGCACACGTCTAATGCTTTCATTTGCTTGATCGTTAAGTACTGAGGGGCGTAAGTCAAAACTGGAATGATGCATGTGTGGAGGGCCTCTAATCTTAGTTTGCTGATTAATGCTTTATCGAGCAGAATGAACGTCAGTGTTGCCGCTCTTTTCTTCAATAGTGCTCGGTTCCGCTTTTTTCCGGCTAGGCTCTGTTATTTGTCTTAGTATTCCCGCCCATTGTGTTAGATATTAGGCCCGTGGTTATGTTGATGGGAGATTTATATTGTACGCCTGATGCTTTCTATGGCTCATTCGCACCTCTAACACAATCTCTGCTCGCGCCCGTTACATTTACTTTGAATTATTCCTAAATGAAGCACCTATCATCATTCTATTCTTCTATTACAGAAGGTGTATGTATGATCCACTTCCTATGTTAGATTTGCTTGGTAAATTCTTTCTCGCCATGATGACAGGGAAGCATTCCCGTTCCTGAATGATGCGTCTCGCGCGAACGCGCACTGCTTCAGCGTGATCTCACCTGCTAAACTCCTCCTCACCTTGTTGACAGGGAAGCCTTTCTGTTCCTGAGTGATCCGCCCTGCGCCAATGTGCCCTGCTTCTGTATTTTATCGACTTCTAAATTTCTTCGCACATTACTGACAGGGAAACGTTCGGGCTCTCGAATGATCCGCACAGCACGCAAGTGCTGAGAGATGATTCTTTGTTTAAGTGGGTGAACTGTAAAAAGTTAGACTTAACCTCACTTTTAACGCGCCATGAGCCTGTTTAATTAATATGTAATTTAGGCTTGATAAACTCTTTATATCACTTTCCCCACAATTCCACGGCTAGTTCTTCTTACCTGCAATCCGCAACACTTGGAAGAGTATACGCAAACGGCTTTCTTTCTACATATAACTTCGTGATTTATTAGGACATTATACTTAGCACTTTGCCGCCATACTTTGTCCTACATTCCACCAGAAAGAAAATAGGTATCCAAAAAGAAATGTGGAATCAATGGGTAAAATCAACTAAATATGAATCACTCTTGTTCAGGTTGAAAACAATAAAATATTGAAATTTGTAGCCAGTAAACATACATGTTAGCAATAGTTTTACCACAGGATCGCTACTACGGAGACGTCGCCGGTCGTCTGTATAGCATCAGAACAGACAGCTACCGTAACTGTAAGTTACACGCACCACTTATCCACAAGCACGAATTACGATTGAAATGATTAGTACGGAAGCGAACGTAAGATTTCCCTGAACTGAACTGAACTGAATGAAGCGAGTAGCGGTATGCTAGTAATTGTAAGACAAAAGAACCTTCTGGAAGCTGCTAGGAATGCCAAGAGTGCGCGCCCTCTAGTGTGCGCGCTAGGAACTACAGTAATTTCATTTTACGCTTCATGAGCATTTCCTGGAGAGGTCGCACGGATCGGACACGCAGGCCTGTAATAAAAGTCATAAAACCAAGTCGTAAGGTTGGCGAATAGGTGTTTGGATCTAACTCGAACTCCACCTACCTTCCCGTTACAGACAATCTTTTAATTAGCCACATGTGGTTTTATTTTAAAATCAGTTTTAAATTTGATTTTAAAGATTTATCGCTGAACCCCTGCGATGCCTTCGCGGAACCCAGTTTGGGAACCGCTGTTGTAGACAATAGAATTGTCTGTCTGTCTTTCTGCGTATCTTTATGTACGCCTATAACTCGTGTTCGGATGCTTGGTGCATCGTAAAATTGGGTATGGTAAACATGAGTCAATACACCTATCATTTAAAAAACTCTTCACCGTACTTTTCATACAGTAGGAGGGTGGATATAGGGAAAAACTTCGCAAAATACATGCTAAAATATTCGAAATATAAAAAATATTCTAGAAGAACGACCAAAGCATATGTTGCGCTTCTCAATGTGAGACACAAAATTCGCGAGTCTCCGAAAACCACATTTTAAGGCCCTTAAATTAACTGTGTGTGTGATATTCCCTGAAAACTAACTTCGTTCTGTTAAACTCAAGAAGGAATGACAAACCGCTAACCATTGCAACAGTAGCTCAAATGATAATGTCTGGTATTAACACCGTACACCGTTCGAAGAACGGGTACTTTTATAAATAAAAATCATCTTGGCACGACGGAAGGCGGAGGTATATTTCACCGGGCAAATTAGGGGACAGGCGAAAATAGGCAGAATATGCAGTTTTTCGTGGAAGGATCAGACCTCATTTATTGAGAGGAAGAATTTTACAATTGGAGCTTAATTAACTTTGCTTTTCGCCATTTTATGCATATTTCTAACATTTTATTGTCTTATGGGGACAGTAACCTTCTCGTCATTTGGGGTCAATTTTTAGCCTACTTTCGATTTTTGCAAAAAATGAAAGTAGACTTATGAGATCAACACAGGGCGAAAAAAGTGTGTCTGTCTGTGTGTGTGTATGTGTGTGTGTGAGTCTGTGTGTGTGTGTGTCTGTGTGTCTGTGTGTGTGTGTGTGTGTGTGTGAGTGTGTGTACTCTGAATGTCTGTCCCCCCCTATCAATTCGAACACGGTGAATGCGAATTGAACGAAATTTGGTACAAAGGTAGCACTAGCAAAGGACACCTCAGTGTCATGTTTTATATCGCCGCCATCTTGACGGAAACGTAATGGCGGCCTCACAAATGTTCAAAGCTTAAATCAAATTACGACTAACCTAATCATCCGATCTCTACCAAATTTTGCAACAACATACCTATATGGGGGAAGCATCCTTTGACCAAACCAATAGGTCATCAGCGTAATAGTTTGCGGATGGCGGCCATCTTTGTGTGAAAATCGATTCCCCCTATTAATTCGAACACGGTGCAACCGAATGGAACGAAATTTGGTACAGAGGTAGTACTAACAAAAGGCACCTCAGTGTCATGTTTTATAATGCCGCCATCTTGACGGAAACGTAATGGCGGCCACACAAATGTTCAAAGCTTAAATCAAATTACGACTAACTTAATCATCCGATCTCTACCAAATTCTGCAACAACTTACCTTTATCCTTTATAGAGGGAGCATCCTTTGACCAAACTAATAGGTCATCAGCGTAGTAGTTTGCGGATGGCGGCCATCTTTGTGTGAAAATCTATTCCCCTATTAATTCAAACACGGTGAAACCGAATGGAACGAAATTTGGTACAGAGGTAGCACTAGCAAAGGGCACCTCAGTGTCATGTTTTATATCGCCGCCATCTTGACTGAAACGTAATGGCGGCCACACGAATGTTCAAAGCTTAAATCAAATTACGATTAACCTAATCATCCGATCTCTACCAAATTTTGCAACTACATACCTTTATGGAGGGAGCTTCCTTTGACCAATCTAATAGGTCATTCGCCTAATAGTTTGCGGATAGCGGCCATCTTTATGTCAAAATTGATTCCCCCTATTAATTCGAACACGGTGGAACCGAATGGAACGAAATTTGGTACAGAGGTAGCACTAGCAAAGGGCACCTCAGTGTCATGTTTTATATCACCGCTATCTTGACGGAAACGTAATCGCGGCCACCCAAATGTTAAAAGCTAAAATGTAATTACGACTAGCCTAATAATCTAGTCCCTACCAAATTTTGCAAGACCATATCTTTATGTGGGAAACATATTCTGACCAACCTGCAAGAACATCAGCCCAATAGTTTGCAGATGGTGGCCAAGTATGTGTGCAAATCGATTCCCCCTATCAATTCAAACACGGTGAAACCGAATTGAACGAAATTTGGTACAGAGGTAGCACTAGCAAAGGGCACCTCATATTCATGTTTAATATCCCTATAGCACGTTGTATTTCAACAAGCGACTACAACCCACATTCAATCATACTCCTTGAAAAGGACAAAGAGTTATAACAATACCCATGCATTTAGGAGAAAGTAGGCTATATGTTCTTTACTGAACATCTTGTTATACTTGAGGTCACACTATCCTTATGCAAGGTTTCGACACTGATGTGTAACTATCTAACGGTCTGTTACTTCTTCACGCAAAATTTTATCTCATGCAGAGATGTTGGTTGGTTCCTCAGTTTAGGGGCTGGGACAATGCGGTCATGTAGCCCTGTGTACTTTGGGTGTGTGTAGAATCTGTCTGATAAACGGTGTTAATTGTGAAGGCTGTATTAGTCTCTAATTCCGGTAAGGACTAAAGACGATCAATTTCAACGAGAGAAGGTAATAATTAACCGGTACTGTATTGTAGTACATACTGTTTTATTGTAAGTGATGGGATGATTGTATTTAGGGCATCTGCCCTAAAATTCTAGTGATGATATCATAAATTATACACATGTTGATTTCTGAAAAGGAACATCTCTTACTGATGCTCTATTGAACCAGCCTTGCAGAAAATTAGCAAACTAGTACCATGAACGAAATATTGCGGTTCACAGTTCTTTGGTGTTGTATCTAGTATTGTTTGGACACACATTCTGCAGTTTGGGAGTTGTGTTAATATAAGTTCTGTCGCTGAGAGGTCTTGGTGCAGGGCAAGCACTAGTAACACCTCATTCCTACCTTAAACTATTGTGAACACGGATATGTTTTTGGGCTGGGGGTGAAGCCAGCATTTGCGTGAAACACATTGAAAGTGTGACGGTCTACCGCGCATGTTGCCCCTAAGAGGGTGCGCGCTGATACTACCCGCTTCTATTTGTTGCCTCTACCAGGCGAGAGGTCTGGGAAATTTTTAAAAATGCGTACAACTGACTATAAGAAAGTAGGTTATTTAGTTCTTCACGGAAATACTTGTTTTCCTTTGCACTTCTCAATGCGTATTTTTACTGTTCTCAAATAAACATGATCCACTTTACTCTGTGTGGTTGTTAGGCGTAATGTTTCGTTCTAAGAGGCGGACTACGTAACTTTTCATTACACTGACAGATGATTAGGCTAGTCAACTATTGGTTTGGTAGGTTAACGTGCTGTAAAATATTGTAAGCTTACATGTACTGTACCCAGCTGGTGGATGTTAAATTGGCAGGCTATCGTACTATAGAATATTATAAGCCTAATGTACCCTGCTGGTGAATGTTAATTTGGTAGCCTAACTTGCAGTAAAATGTTGTAAGCCTATATTACTCTACCAGGCTGGTGTTTGTTGATTTGGTAACCTACTTGCTGTAATATATATTATAAGCTTATATGTACTTTACCCAGCTGGTGGATGTTAATTTGGTATCTTAACTTGCAGTAAAATATTGTAAGCCTATATGTACTGTACTGTGCTCAGCTGGTGGATGTTCTGTGACCTATAACGCTGCAGGATGGGGGCGTGATCAGGAAATGAAACTTGTCTGTGTGTTCTACTTGCTCTGGAATTGAATTCACTAAACAGACGCATGCTCTCTTTCTGAGGATCAAATACGCCTCTGAGCTTTTGTTACTTTAGTAGCAAGGAGAATGGTTCTGTTTTATGACGTCTGGTACAGAACTAAGATAAGTTTTGAGACGCAGACTACGAAGCATCGGTCGTCTTCAATTTCTTCATGCCTTTAAGCCTTTCTGCTCGGTTAACATTTAACCAGCTCCACATTCAATAACTTACTCTATTCTGCTCTTATCGTACGAGACAAGTCTGTCAGCCTAGAAGGTTGCATCGACCGTTCAGAAGTGCAGTAAGATACATGAAAACGAGGATGTTTCTTGAGTGTCTGAAGCCAGATAAGGCACATAATAAACATATAGCCTACAACGGACAACAATTTTTTAATTGGGGAACCAATTCTTATTATTATTTATAACAAACAAAATAAAGAATTTAACCCCGTGGCTCCACAGCCCATTAAGAGCCTTGGCCTGCCCACCAACCGCTGCCCGGTGATTCGGCCTGCAGTTTGTGGGATGACGCGCGTTGGGTCTCCTTGGTCGTTAATCTTGGTTTCCGTGGCCTCACTGTCATACAGCAACTCAATAGTCCTCACAAGGCTGAGTGCACCCCGCCTCAGCCTTCACGCCAGTTACTAAAATCCCTGACGGTCCTGGAAATAGAACCCGGGGGCCTGTGGGTGAGAGGCTGGCAATTAATAACAATTATGATTATAATTGTTATCATCATCATTATTCTTCTTCTCCTTTCATTGAATGAGCCAACTATGGACTACGTAGGTTAACCAAAATGGTTTTCAGCTTGATAAGTTGGAATTGGTTTCACGTTCTTAAGAGCCTTCTTCCTAGCCTCCTTCATTTTCTTACTTTGTAGTTGTTTAGCTGCTTCTGACCTCTTTGGTCTCAGCCTTTTCTTTAGTTGAATCTGTGGGTCTTCTTTTATTATCATTATTAGTATTATTATCATCATTATTAGTATTAGTATTAGTATTATTATTATTGACGAAAGCACATCGATGTAAGAAAATCATTCAAAATGTTATCACTGAATTGTTGAGAAATACGTTGAAAAGACTTATTTTGATTTGTTTTTTACTACAGTAAACTGTATAAAGCCTCCGTGCCTTAGGCGGCAGCACGCCGGCCTCTCACCACTGGGTCTGTGGTTCAAATCCCGGTCACTCCATGTGAGATCTGTGCTGGACAAAACGGAGTTAGACAGGTTTTTCTCCGGGTACTCCGGTTTTCCCTGTCAAAATTTCATTCCAGCAACACTCTCCACTATCATTTCATTTCATCTGTCATTCATTTAATCATTGCCCCCAGAGGAGTGCGTCAGGCCTTGGCAGCCGGCACAGTTCATATCCTCGCCGCTAGATGGGGACTTCATTCATTCCATTCCTGACCCGGTCGGAGACTGGAAGCAGGCTGTGGATTTTCATTTTTCACTACAGTAAATATTGACGGAAATATTAAGGTATCTAGGGGATGGTTAGATAAACCTTAGACCTTTAATCTTCCTGTATGCCACATCCTTATTGCTTCTAAGAACTACTTATGAGCAAGGAGCGGATTTTGATGATCTAACAAGTAGTTCCGTGAAGAACTATACAGCCTATTTTCATATATCCTACTAATGATAATTGCCTCTATCTACATACAAAATTTCATTTTCATTGCTGTAATAGATTCGTAGATATTGAGAACCGACTAAATATTTCGGATGGTAGCTATGTTGGATTTTATATATGTAGGTCCTAGAGTGATGTACTGTTACATGAAGATTATTGTGTACGTGTAGTATTCAAACTTCAATCGCATGATTAGGGCACAAGAAGTAAAAACGAGATTTTAAAATTTCGCACAGCTGCCATCTTGTGGTTATGGAAACAATTGAAATAAATTAGATGCTAGTGGATTTACTGTACCAAGTTTCACTGCACTCGGATGGTTAAATTGCGAGAAACGTCCATGTGAATATTTATAATTAGCGTCGCCGCCATGTTGGATTTGTGATCACCAGGTTATTTAAAGTCCTATAGGTGAACTTAAGTTCATAGCCCCTATGAACATAAAAAATTCAGTTTGATTGCTATAATAGATTCGTAGATATTCAGAGCCGTCTAAATATTTCGGATGGTCGCCATGTTGGATTGCTAAATGTATAGGCCATAGAGTCATGTACCATTAAAGGAAAATTATTGCGTAGGTTCATTATTCAAACTTTCACATCGATCGCATGATTACGACACAATAAATAAAAACTTAATTTTAAAATTAGCAAAGCTGCCATCTTGAGGTTATGCAAACAATTGAACTAAATTAGATACCAGTATTACAATGTGTATAAACATTTCCTGTACCAGATTTCATTGCGGTTGGAACATTAAATCGCGAGAAAGGTCTATTTAAAATTTTCAAATTCGCTTGGCCGCCATGTACGTTTTGTAGTTAACCGGTTTTTAAAAGTCTTATAGATGAACTACCAGTAGTGCTCTTTATCTCCGTACAAAATTTCAGGGTGATACCGCTAATAGTTTCAGAGATATAGAATGTCGGTGAAATATTTCGCACATCCGCCATTTTGTGGTTATGTAAACAATTGATCGAAGTTAGATGTCGGTGCATTACAATATGTATACACATATACTGTACCATGTTTTAGTGCGTTTGGTTGGTTAAATCGCGAGAAACGTCTATTTAAATGTAGCAAATTCGCGTTGCCGCCATGTTGGTTTTGTAGTTACCAGATTTTCAAAAGTCACATGGGTGAACTTCTCGTAGTTCCCTTTATCACCGTAAAAAAATCCAGGGTAATATCGGGAATAGTTTCGGAGATATTGAATGCTGGTGAAATATTTCGCACAACCGTCTTGTTGGATTGGTGAGACGTAACAAAATTTAAAGGGCACGGTCGGGGTCGTCCGGAATAGTGCTATGAACTTAATGAGTTTCATTGAAATCGCTTCAGCCGTTTATAAGTTATTAGGGGACACATACACACACACACACTCCTCACACACACACACACACACGCACACACACACGGACAAAAGGTGATCTCATAAGCCTATTTTTTTTTTTCAAAATTGAAAATAGGCTAAAATTGTTTGAAAATTGATCTATAAGATGACTGCAATGGTCAAATAAAATAACCCGAATACTTTTAAAAATGACCTATAAGTTTGAATGAAATTTTACAACGAATTTATTCATCGAGTTGGTACAGGTATATTTATGTAAATGACAATTGCAACATACAGGGAAATGCAAACAACAGTTTCACTTAACTTAGCCTATTTTAGAGAAAAGAATTTCAGCATAGGTTGTGTAATCTTGCTTGAAATGAACAGCCCTAGATGGCATTAACTTCAGCATTTTAAAATACACTCGAAATAATAATCGCAGCCGACAACATAAATTCACTTAGCACACGTAAGGTTGCACTAAACGTCTTAACCAGACTGGCATTAATGGGCCTACTGTAGTTTGTCCTGCTATCCTCGCTTTCCACACCATTCCGGTATTAGTTGCAAGCACTAGAGGGTCTCCAGAAATGTGAATATTTCCAATAAGTTAGGACTGAACAAAGTTACTGTAGCCTTCAGACCAACAATGAGGTGTAATGATTCTTATGTCTCTGCGTTAATCCTCACTTTATAATATCCAATACTGCACGCAAAAATGCGTCAATACCCTTAAAAATAGGATAAAATAACTCAAAAATTATAAAATAGCCCAATAAATTCCATACAATTACTAAAATAAAGTATAGGCCTACTTTTAAAAAATAACAAACGTAATGAATGACAGAAATTTTCCCATAAATGGCGTAATAAATTAGTATTTTTAGCCTATTTTCATTTTATGAAAAAGTAGGCTTATGAGATCACCTTTTGTCCGTGTGTCTGTGTGTGTGCGTGTGTGTGTGTGCGATGGTGTGTGTGTGTGTGTCCCCTCGTAATAACTTCTAAACGGCTGGAGTGATTTCAATGAAACTCGGTAAGATCATAGCACCATTCTGGCCGACCCCGACCGTGCCCTTCAAATTTTATTGTGTCTCACGAATCCAACATGGCGGCTGTGCGAAATATTTAACCAGCATTCACTATCTCCGAAAGTATTACCGATATCACCATGAAATTGTATACGGTGATAAAGGGCACTACTAGAAGTTCACCTATGAGGCTTTCAAAAATCTGGTAACTACAAAACCAACATGGCGACCAAGCGAAGTTGAGACTTTTAAATAGACTTTTCTCGCGATTTAACCATCCAAACGTAATGAAACTTGGTACAGCATATGTTTATACACATTGTAATGCACTGGTGTCTAATTTAGTTCAATTGTTTACATAACCTCAAAATGGCGGCTGTGAGAAATATTTCACTGGCATTCTATATCTCCGAAGCTATTACAGATATCACCCTGACATTTTGTACGGTGATAAAGGGCACTGCTATAAGTTTGTCTATGTAACTTTCATAAACCTGTGATGTACAAAACGAACATGGCGCCAAGCGATGTTGAAATATTTTAATAGACTTTTCTCGTGATTTAACTCTCTGAGCGCAGTGAAATGTGGTACAGTAAATGATTATACATATTGTATTGCACTGGCAACTAATTTAGTTCAATTGTTTACATAACTCAATATGGAGGCTGTGCGAAATTTTAAAATTAAGTTTTTATTTCTTGTGTCGTAATCATGCGCTCGAAATGAAAGTTTGAATAATGAACCTACGCATTAATTTTCCTTTAATGGTACATAATTCGATGGCTCATACATATAACGATCCAAAATGACGAGCATCCGAAATATTTAGACGGTTCTCAATATCTACGAATCTTTTACAGCAATCAAAGTGAATTTTTTAATGTTCATAGAGGCTATGAACATATGTTCACCTACAGGACTTTCAGTAACCTGGTGAACACAAATCCAAAATGGCGGCGACGCGAAGTAAAAATGGACGTTTCTCGCGAATTAACTATCCGAGTGCAGTGAAACTTTGCACGTTAAATGCTTATTCAAGTGTTAATCCACTGACATCTAATGTATTTCAATTGTTTTCATAACCACAAGATGGCAGCTGTGCGAAATTTTAAAATCTTTTTTTACTTCCTGTGTTCTAATCATACGATTGAAGTTTGAATACCATACGTACACAATAATCTTAATGTAATAGTACAAAACTAAAAATCCATTCTGGGTACCATCTGAAATATTTAGACGGTTTTCAATATCTACGAATCTATCACCAACCTTCAAACTGAAATTGTGTATGTTCATAGAGGCAATTAACATGAGTAGGATATATGAAAATAGGCTGTATAGTTCTTCACGGAACTACTAGTTACAAAATGGGAGTTATTTTCCTTCATTTGAAGGACTTCGTTGATGCCTGTATTAATGTTAGTACTGTATTTAAAATTGAGGTGGGATTGCCAGCTAGCGTCCAGAAGTTCTGAGCCTCTAAGAATTACAGATATGACCTCATCACAGGTGACATCGTTCTCTGACAAGATCATACAAATATTGGTGCCCCGGTACAAGCGCTTTAATGAAGGTAGTGACTATAATGAAAAATTCCTTAGATGTGTAGGACGTAAAGAAATTAAAATGTTTCAAAATAATGCTGCCACTCTTTGGAAACAAAACTCTGTAATTAAATAAAAAGGCGTGCTTCTTACTAGAACTAATACTGGAAACAATTTTGTACTCCGTTAGAACCTCTTGATTGCCAGCTAGCGTCCAGAAGTTCAGAGTCTCTAAGAGCGCCTTCAGTATGCATGCTACGGTGTACTGATCACTCAGTCGAATTTGTAACAACGTCTTCTTTCAAAACAGTCTTGATTGAAGGAAAACCAATCATTTCGAGTGAACTGAGATGAAACTCTTCTATTATTTACTTAATTTTTAATTTATTTTCTCCCCATACACTTTGATGTGTATCAAAGAGTATCTAGAGTATCTAGGCTTCAATGCCGACCGACTCGTGTCTTTCGATTTTCAGCTCGTTAAATCATGCACCATTGCTTCGAGGGCGGTTACAGCAAGACCGGACATTGCAAGTTCAAATCCGGGTGGACAACTGCTATCCTGAATATAGTTTATTTTCATGATTTTCCCCTACTACTACCTCCAGGAAAATGCCGGGATAGTACATTACTTCAAGTCTCGGGGCACCTATATCACCACTGCGTACTGCCGTTACATACTACTACAGTCATCACAGAAATACAGGTTATTAGACAAGTTCAACACACACCCAACTACACGGGGCTGATGACCAAATGTCCCAAGTCACTAAAATGAATTAACAACAACAATTGGCGGGACGGTACTTTCCAATAGGCCACACGGCCGTTTCCTCCCAATTCCGTTTATCACTCATTGATCATTAACTCATCTGCTGGGGTGGACGTCAATAAGGGCATTCAGACGTAAAAACCATTGCCACACTGAAACTCACATAACCTCAACCTTGACCTCGTACAAATGTAAGTTGTTGTGTTGTTGATTCTTTAGTGGCTTTGCGACATTGCGGTCCTGTATCCCGTGTACTTGGGTGTGTCTGATAACCTGTGTCACTCTGTTGTCAGCACTCACTCACTCACTCACTCACTCAGAAGGCTTCTATGGGACACGCCGATCTCACAAAATGCCTCCACTGAACTCTGTTTTTGGGCGAGTTCTTGCCAGTTGTGCACATTGAGATGTCTACAAAGTATGGCGATTTCATTTTTCCAGGAACTTCGTGGTCTTCCTACTGGCCTTTTTGTGATGCCTGTATTAGTGTTAGCACTGTATTTAAAATTGAGGTGGGATTTGGGTAGGAAGCGGCCGTGGACTTCAGTCAGGTACCATCCTCCATTGCCTATTGTAGAAATGAGAAACCACGGAAATCCACTTCCAGGATGATTTAGGTAGGAATCGACCTAGTATCTTCTCAGTTTGCCAAACGAGTCTGAGTGAACTCCTATTCCAGCCCTCAGACCAGAGCCGGGTATCGAACCCAGGCCTCCTTGAAGACAGCCAAGAATGCTAGCCACTCTGCAACACGAATGAAAGCAGTTAAAGAAACACATACAGTACATTTACGGTTGATGTTTATGACGTAAGGCACTATGAACACAGAACAAGGGCATGTTTGTAACATGACGCCAAGTTGCACACAAGCAGCTAACTTACGACTCCGAGATAACGAGACGAGGCTGTGCTAAAACAGAGAGAAGATCACCTCAGCCTGGTAGAATTAAAAGTAATGAAAGTCGGGAGCGAGCTAAGAGATAAGACGACATGATGGTTATTTTCCGAGACATAAAGGTTAAGTAATATAAACTACAAGAGATGCAAATAAGAAGGCGTCACGAGGAAGAATAAGATACTTCACTGCTCTGGTGAGATAACTTAGTATACAAAAACATCCCAGCAGTGCTTTGCAACCTTTGTGATTCCTCTGCCGCAGTTTTATCTCATTAATTTGTGCGACTCACTGAGGTTAATATAAATGTTAATATACTCGTAATTCTGGAAATACTTCAAATACATTTCAGTTGATAAACGATACAAACGATGTAGGACTTCACTTTTTACTCGGCACGTTTCGCAAGTTATCACGATCTCAACAAGTAGTTCCGTGAAGCCGGGCCGATAACCTAGATGTTAGGCCCCTTAAAACAACAATTATCATCATCATCATCAGTTCCGTGAAGAACTATACAGCCTATTTTCATATATCCTTCTCATGTTAATTGTCTCTATCAACATACAAAATTTCAGTTTCATTGCTGTAACAGATTCGTAGATATTGAGAACCGTCTAAATATTTCAGATTGTCGCCAGGTTGGATTCATATTTTTGTACTATTACATTAAGATTATTGTGTACGTGTGGTATTCAAACTTCAATCACATGATTAGAACACAAGAAGTAAAAACGAGATTTTAAAACTACGCACAGCAGCCATCTTGTGATTATGCAAACAATTGAAATAAATTAGATGCCAGTGGATCAACATTTGAATAAGCATTTAACGTGCAACGTTTCACGGCACTCGGATAGTTAATTTGCGAGAAACGTCCATTTAAATATTTATACTTCGCGTCGCCGCCATGTTGGATTTGTGCTCACCAGGTTACTGAAAGTCCTATAGGTGAACATATGTTCATAGTCTCTATGAACATAAAAACATTCAGTTTGGTTGCTGTAAAAGATTCATAGATATTGAGAACCGTCTAAATATTTCGGAAGCTCGCCATTTAGGATTGTTATATGTATAGGCCATAGAGTTATGTACCATTCAAAGACAATTATTGCCTAGGTTCATGATTCAAACTTTCACTTCGATCGCATGATTACGACACAAGAAATAAAAACTTAATTTTAAAATTTCGCACAGCCGCCATCTTGAGGTTATGTAAACAATTGAATTAAGTTAGATGGCAGTGCATTACAAACTGCAAATTAATTTACAGTACCACATTTCACGGCGCTCAGAGAGTTAAATCACGAGAAAAGTCTATTAAAATATTTCAAATTCGCTTGGTCGCCATGTTCGTTTTGTACTTTACAGGTTTATGAAATATACATAGGTAAACTTGTATCAGTACCCTTTATCACCGTACAAAATTGCAGGGTGATATCTGTAATAGTTTCGAAGATATAGAATGTCAGTGAAATATTTCGCACAGCCGCCATTTTGAGGTTATGTAAACAATTGAACTAAATTAGACTCCAATGCATTACAATGTGTGTAAACAATTGCTGTACCAAGTTTCATTACGTTTGGATAGTTAAATCGCGAGAAAAGTCTATTTAAATGTCTCAACGTCGCTTGGCCGCCATGTTGGTTTTGTAGTCACCAAGTTTTTGAAAGTCTCATAGGTGAACTTCTAGTAGTGCCCTTTATCACAGTACACAATTTCAGGGCGATATCGGTAATAGTTTCGGAGATATTGAATGCTAGTGAAATATTTCGCACAGCCGCCATGTTGGATTGGTGAGACGCAACCAAATTTTAAGGGCACGGTCGAGGTCGCCGGGAATAGCGCTATGAACTTACCGAGTTTCAGTGAAATCGCTCCAGCCGTTTAGATTTGATTAGGGGGACACACACACACACTTCACACACACACACACACACACACGCGCACGCACACACACACGGACAAAAGGTGATCTCATAAGCCTTTTTTTTTTTTTTTTTTCAAAATTAAAAATAGGCTAAAAATTCAGCATTTTTTTTCTAGGTTAATGCCATGTCTTGTGTGGGGTTTCGCCTCGGAACACCAAGTTGGTGTCCACACCCGGACTTTGTTAAATAAGAATAATAACAATACGCCTAATAAAGGCATTATACAGACATAATTTATAGGGAGGTGAAAGGCTGCTTGAGCTTTTAGCACTCGCAGTTAGGAGGCGCACGTGCACTTTATAAGAACGGAGGTAGTGCACAGTTTGCTACTCCTGTGGGAGTCTGGGCACGGATACCAAGAGCCCGCTGATGAGCCAGCTTGGTGTTCCTAGGTGAAACCCCACACAAGACACGGCATAAACCTAGAAAAATTGCTGAGTTTTAATTCACTGGCCGTGAAAGCCAATATACACACATCAAAAAAAGTTTTGCATCACCTCGGTTCCAAGAGTTCCGGAACCGTTAAATACAAAGGGAATAGAGATCAACACAAACAACATTTCAGCTCGTTTTATTGCTCATGAGACCCACACATTGCATGTTGTACCATCATACAGCTAGACTTTCAGCATTTGTGGTCCAGATTGCAGTACACACCACTACCTCTAATACCCAGTAGCACGTCCTCTTGCATTGATGCATGCCTGTATTCGTCGTGGCATACTATCCACAAGTTCATCAAGACACTGTTGGTCCAAATTGTCCCACTCCTCAACGACAATTCGGCGTAAATCTCTCAGAGTGGTTGGTGGGTCAAGACGTCCATAAACAGCCCTTTTCAACATATCCCAGGCATGTTCGATAGGGTTCATGTCTGGCGAACATGCTGGCCACTGTAGTCGAGCGATGTCGTTATCTTGAAGGAACGCATTCACAAGATGTGCACGATGAGGTGGAGAATTGTCGTCCATGAAGACAAATGCCTCTCCAATATTCTGCCGATATGGTTGCACTATGGGTCGGAGGATGTCATTCAGGTATCGTAAAGCCGTTTCGGAGCCTTCCATGACCACCAGTGGCGTACGTCGGCCCCACATAATGCCACCCCAAAACATCAGGGAACCACCACCTTGCTGCACTCGCTGGACAGTGTGTCTAAGACGTTCAGCCTGACCAGGGTGCCTCCAAACACGTCTCCGACGATTGTCTGGTTGAAGGCATATGCGACACTCATCGGTGAAGAGAACGTGATGCCAATTCCGTGGGGTCCATTCAGCATGTTGTTGGGCCCATCTGTACCGCGCTGCATGGTGTCGGGGTTGCAAAGCTGGACCTCGCCATGGACGTCGGGAGTGAAGTTGCGCATCATGCAGCCTATTGCGCACAGTTTGAGTTGAAACACGACGTCCTGTGGCTGAACGAAACGCATTATTCAACATGGTGGCATTGCTGTCAGGGTTCCTCCGAGCGGCAATCCGTAATTAGCGGTCATCCACTACAGTAGTAGCCCTTGGGCGGCCTGAGCGAGGCCTGTCATCGACAGTTCCTGTATCTCTGTACCTCCTCCATGTCCGAACAACATCGCTTTGGTTCACTCTGAGACGCCTGGAAACTTCCCTTGTTGAGAGCCCTTCTTGACACAAAGTAACAATGCGGACGCGATCGAACTGCGGTATTGACCTTCTAGGCATGGTAGAACTACAGACAACATGAGCAGCGTACCTTCGTCCTGGTGGAATGACTGGAACTGATCGGCTGTCGTACCCCCTCCGTCTAATAGGCCCTGCTCATGCATGGTTGTTTACATCTTTGAGCAGTTTTAGTGACATCTATGAACAGTCAAAGGGACTGTATCTTGGATACAATATACACAGTCAACGTCTATATGCCGGAGATCTGGGAACCGAGGTGATGCAAAACTTTTTTTGATGTGTGTACCATATCTCGTTCTCAATAGCAAATAAAATAAGGTGCGTCATTTATGCGTGGAAAATCATAGACACGGTTAATTTGACACAAGTAATCCAGGTATCGCTAATAACAAAACACTCAAATATAACGCGATGTACCGGACCCGTAGATACGGTGTGCATTGTATTCTTTCCGCACCCTTCCTGGTGTGGCGGCTAGCATTATTGTCTGTCAGGAGGTGCGGTTTGATTCCCGGGTCTGACAAGAAATTGTATTCTGGTGTGAAGGCGGAACGGGGTACACTCAGCCTCCTGAGGCAAAGCTGAGCTATCCTGGAAGAAAGGAAATTCAGTATCACCTGTTAGAAAGTTTCAATCGCGCTTCTTAGCTGGGCAAAAGTTTGTTAAATAATAGTAATAATAATAATAATAATAATAATAATAATAATAGTATAATAATACGCAATAATAATAATAATAATAATAATAATAATAACAGAATAATAGAATGGAAAATAGTAGACTAAATAAACAGATCTTCAACTTACTGACTAGTTACAAATCCAAACCCACATAGTTCATTGAAATTGACAAAGATTTGACAAACGCCAGAATTCAGACAGACACAATAGCAAACAGATCACTCTTCAGAGAAGCTATTTAAAAGGCAGAATTTCAAGAAAGGAAGATAAAAAAGAACTCGCAGAAAGTGGACTCAAGAGGAGAAAGATCGTCCTCTAGAAGGATGAAAGAAATTTCGAAACAAAGGAAATTGAACACAATGGACAATAGCCAACGTTGATTCATCGTACCCTCCAAATGGGTTATTCGAAAGAAGAAGAAGAAGGATAATAGGCCTAATAAAGGCCTTATTCAGAAATAATTTCCCAAGTAAATTCCAGAGATGAATCCAATCAACCTTCTAAGAACTGAAAATAAAATAGTTAAACAATTAAATAATGAAACAATTAAACAGTTAAACAATTAAACAGATAAACAGTAAAAAAATTAAGTCTGGCACATAAAGTGTTAAACAATTAAATAGTTAAAAAGTAAAAAGTAAACGAGTTGAACAAATAAAAAGTTTAACAGTTAAACATCTATATATTTAAAACACTAAGGCGATTTTCGTTACCACGAGATAGAGAGAACGACAGAGCCGATTTACTGCGTAGGGCACTCAAACGAAAGCTCTTGGCCTGTAGATTTGCAGAGTGTCTCTAAAATAAACAAATATATTACGGTATATTTTTAAATAAATATAGAAAATAGCAGAATTCTTCTCCCTCACGCATGCGCACAATCCGCCTGGGCTCATGACAAAATGGCGGTGAGAAGTCCATTAAAATGTAAGTTATTTAATAAGCTTCCATGTAATTGAAAACATACATTAACCAAGTTCTGACAATACAATATAATAACAGTATGAACATATACGAATGTATATTGATTTTATTGATAATGAATTGGATTATTTTCTTCAGATAGCGGCTTTTGAAGATAGTGATTGGTTGCGTCTGCATTAAAATGAGAGTGCGCGAGTGGCTATTTGGTTAAGGCGATTGACTGTGGATCCAAGGATCGCAGGTTCGATCCCAACTCTCGCCAGTATTTTTTTTTTTGCCACTGAAATATTGTTTTATCAAGGAGTATTAGTTAGGTTTTATGTCAGTTAAAGATACATATTGCTACACATTTTCTCAACACGTTTTATTTCCGTTTTACCATTGCATTACAGCATGTCCTCAATACGTCGTTTGAATATCTGCAATCAGTTCCAGTAACTGACAACAGATGGCAGTACCTCGCCAATATAGTTCCAGTAACTGAGAGCAGATTGCGTCCATATATTTAAAACACAAGGCATGGCCTTGATGGCGAGTTTTCACGTGATAGTTAAATATTGTTTTATCAAGGATTATTAGTAACGTTTTATGTCAGTTAAAGATTCCTACATTCCCTCTCAATAAGTTTTATTTCCGTTTTACCATTGCATTACAGCATGTGGTCAAAAGAGCTAATATCTGCCATCAATTGCAGTAACTGACAACAGATGGCAGTACCTCGCCCATATAGTTTCAGTAACTAACAACAGATGGCAGCACCATTGCATCGATATATTTAAAACACAAAACATGGGGCGTTTTCAAGTGATGGAGAGTTATAGAGGGGAATTTTTAAGAAGGGAAACGTTGAAGAACATTAACTGACAGTTGAGTGTGTAGGCTATGTTGTTTATGTACTTTAATATTGCAATTTCTTCCCAATGCTTCGGTGGTCAAGTTGGTAGCATCCTAGACTAAAAGTTATAAATTATGCATCGTCGATATACTCTTAAATTATTAGTGAAAAGGTAGTTTTCCAGACCCTGGCGCGTGTCCACAATTGCTTTCGCCATGAGAGACACTTGGCAAACATAATTCGTTTGAAGGGCTCCGACATCGTTGTCACTCAGCCCCATGTACTTTGGTGTGTAAGTGTAAAATTTCCTCTGATAATCCGTATTATTGTGATAGCTGCATTACTTTGTGTATTTGTAATTATGGTGGGAAATGGCAAGGTGACGGCCGAGGCCTTAAGTTAGGAACCATCCCGGTATTTGCCTTGAGTGGAAGTGGGAAACCACGGAAAACCACATCTAAGATTGTCGAGGTGGGAATCAAACCTTCCTCTTCTTAGTTATACCTCTAGAGACTGAATGTGCCCCGTTTTTGCCCTCAGACCAGAATTAAATTTCTTGGCAGAGCAGGAAATGTAACCCGGGTCTCCGAGGCGATAGCCAAGAATGGGTGGGCTTCCATGTGTTAATACGATTTTTGACATGCACGGGACATAGAATTCTAAAACAGCCTCCATTAGGGTGACTGCCGAAGTGAGTATTGAGTATATGCCTATGCTCATTCCAGTAGTTGGCGAAGTTATTCTATGTTCCCCTGCAAAATGTACTGCCATAAACTATAACAGGTGATGGAAATAGCTTATTTAGAGCAGTTTTGTACTGTTTATATCAAAATGAAGAACGTCATTCTGCGCTGCGTTTACAAGCTATTGCCAAACATTTCGCTGGCAGGAACAATTATAAGGAATTTATTGTAAGCGATCAGTCTCATCGCATTCTCCTCACCAACCAACTTGAGTATGAGAGTCTCTGGACGGTCATGTTGAACTTCATTGTATAAGACAGTTGTTTAATGATTATTTGTTTAGAGTACTGAATCTAACTACGCAGTTGATTTCGGCAATGGAAGTATTTTTTGCCATTTAATATTTAGCGGCTCCGATATTGCAGGACACTATAGTGTTATCGAATAATACGAAGCCACATTTAAAATCCAATATAAATAGGCCATTTCAGAAACAATTCCAGATGTTATGCAGTACAGTGTAAGGTCTTTGACGATCAAATGTAAACATTGTTCTACATTGTATTTCTCTTGCATAAAATCTACGCGCGCTTACTTTGGCCTTTACTGTTGTGATGGTAAAATTGATCTGCTGAAATATAAAATATTTGCCAAGCTGCAACAATGCAATGATATTAATTTTAAAGTCATTGAACTTATATCCAGTAGTTCAAACACATACATCAGCGTTAACATATTGGCGAACATAATTCATTTGATGGACTCAGACATCGTCGTCACTCAGCCCCGTCTATTTTGGTGTGCGAGTGTAAACTTTTCTCTGATAACCTGTGTTAATGTGATGGCTGTGTTGATGTGTGCATTTGTAATTAATGTGGGGAATGGGGAGTTAACGACCGAGGCCTTAAGTTAGGAACTATCCCGGTATTTGCCTGGAGGGGAAGTGGGAAACCACGGAAAACCAAATCCAAGATTGTTGAGATGGGAATCAAACTTTGCTCTTCTTAGTTTTGCCTCACGAGTGCGCCCCGTTCCAGTCCTCAGACCAGAATTAAATTTCTTGGCAGAGCGGGGATCGAACCTGGAATCCGGGGCAATAGCTCAGAATGTAGCCTTAAGAATGGGCTTCCCTGTGTTAATACGATCTTTGACAAGCACTGAACATATAATTCTAAAACTCCCTCCATTACTGTGGCTGGCGAAGTGAGTCTAGGCTCATTCCAGTAGTGGCGAAGTGATTCTATGCTCCCTTGCATAATTTACTGTCATGGAAATGCAAAGTATTGTACCTTCAACAGGTGATGGAAATTCATTATTTACAGCAATTTCATTCTGTTTATTTCAAAATGAAGATCGTCATCCTGAGTTGCGTTTGCAAGAAAATTGCAAAAATTGCAAGGATTTTATTATTGGCGATCAGTCTCATCGCATTCTCATCAGCAACCAACTTGAGAATGGAAGTATTCATTGTATATGTGAATATTATTGTTTATTGATTATTTGTTTAGAGTGCATAACAATGGGTCTAACCACGCAGTTGATTTTGGCAATGGAAGTAAGTTATTATTTGACATTTAATATTTGGCGGCTACGTTGATGCAGGCCACTATAGTGTTATTTAAAATGACGTTAATTTGGGCAGAAATGCTGCTATAAATAAACCCATTTGACGAAATAGAACATTAGCCGCAAAAAAAGTGGGAAATCGGAGAAAAATACGAAGCCACTTTTAAAATCCAATATAAATATGGCATTTCAGAAACAATTCCAGATACAATGCCGTTACAGTTTAGGGTCCTTGACGAACAAATGAAAACATTGTTCTGCACTGTATTTCTCTTGCGAGAAATTTACACTTGGTTACTTTGACCTTTGCTGTTGTAATGGTAAAATTAATCTGAATAAATATAAAATATTTGACAGACTTTAACAATTATTTTTCACTGGAGATGATATCTCAAGGAATTTCAGAGGGACTAATCGGCAGTACAATGCTATGTCCTCCGTTTCATGGCGCAGCGGTCAAGCTGTATGCCCCTCACCAAGGCGGATCGGGTTCGATTCCCGGTCAATGCATGTTAGATTTTTGATGTGAAATGCCATGTCCTGTGGTTCGGATTCCACGTTAAACGGAGGTCCCGTGGCTTATGATCGCGAGATTAACGGTCACGTTAAACTGCAAGCTTCCTTCCTTCCTTCCTTCGTTTCATTTGGTGCCAATGTTACTGTGCCACACGCACACGGTCCACATTGTTTTAAAATGTATGGAATTGCATATCATCGCATTTCTTCGTTATATTCCAAAAATATAAGCGATGGTTTGCGGCCAGTTGTATTAGACTCATCAGAGTTCTTGAATTCCTTGGAACTAAACGACTGGCCGCCACATACTCCAAACGCTTGGCCCGTTATGCTGCTTAGAAATCTGAACGTTTCCCAAGGACTCCTAAATGCATACATATTGCTTGGATTTGGAAATAATAGGTGCAGTTAAAATTAGGCAGAGATGTCTAATCCTTCGACTTGATTTAACACCATCCGATAAAACACTATCATTTTCTTTTAAGAGGCAATATTTTCCAATTAATTTGGCATACTTTATCACAATCAATAAAGCTCAAGGGGAAACTCTGGAACGTATAGGCCTCAATTTGCCCCAACAATTTTTCAGTCATGGCCAGCAGTATTTTGCAATGTTGAGAGTGCAATCTTTTGACGCCCTCATAGTTTCAATAGAGTCAAAAAATAATCGTACAAAGAATGTACAGTAGGCCTATATAAGAAAATTCTTCAGTAAATATTTTTCTATTGACCGTCATGTTTTGACGGGTTTCAACTAGTTAATAAAGGAAAACAGTTAAACAAACGGTTAAAAAGTTAAAGAGTTAAAGAGTTAAATAGTTATAAAGTTAAAATAATTTTAACTTAAACAGTTAAAACGTTTAAACATAAAAAAGTTAAACAGTAAAAAATAAAAACGTTAATCAGCTAAACAGTTAAACAGTTAAACAGTTAAACTGTCAAACATTTAAACAATTAAAAAGTTAAACAGTTAAAAAGTTAAACAATTAAACAGTAAAAAAAAGTAAACAGTTAAAAAGTTAGAATCTAAAAAGTTAAAAAGTTGAAAGGATAAAAAGTTAAAAGCTAAAAAGTTATAAAGCCAAAAAGTTAAACAGTTAAAAAGTTATTAAGTTAAACAGATAGAAAAGTTAACAGTTAAAAAAATTAAAATAATAACATTAAAAACAATGAATTAAAGGTTTCATTGATTTGCTCTTGTTCTGCAGACAATTTGGTGTCGGAATTTGAGATCGGATGTTGACGTAAGACCTGGAAAGAAGATAATTAGTCGTTTTATTTGCTGTTCTATGCATTAGGAATATTATTATGAAATTAGTCACAATGAATAAATGTTCAAAGTAATTTACCTCCAGACCTCACGAGCACACAAGGTAACATTTCATCACGAAGCGAAGCCTGGAATTCAGTGGAGTGTAGATAAAGGGGACGCTCGTTCTCTTGAATATTGTAGTAGTTAAAAGAAGGTTCTGTTGTGGCCCATTTAAAAAGACCGACAAAATTTGTCGCAGTCAAGTGTAATGGCTTCCCGGAGAGGGAAGCACTCGTATTTTCCGCTGCAGTAATCTTAAGGGAGGGAATCGCGGAACGGAAATTCAATATAAAAGCAATTTAAGCCACAAGGTGTTTGGCTGGCATGGTCTCGCGTTATTGGCCCATGTAAGTCGCTGAATTCAGCATGGAATGTGCCGTCTTAGCGCACCTCCATGAACAGCTACTAAACTACATCTTTTGTTAGAATACACACACATTTACTCTTGTATTCAAAATACCAAGAGCATGTAAATAGAGTTATGCAGAGTTATACAGAGAGTATCAAATATCTGGCTGTTAGTAAGACGTTATTAATTTTGACCTCCCCCTAGAATAACATGATAGGTATATATAAATTAATACAATTGGTACTTAATAAATAACATCAAAAAGCCCACATACGTTACAGATCTGTTTAACTATTATTATGAGATATTTTATAGATTAATATTAGAACCCCAATATATTTCGTAAATATGCTAGGTCAATTTAAAGAAAAAATATTTTTAGGTGTGAACTCTTTCCATTGGAAATTCTATGTTTTATATTTGAATTGCAGCCAATTGTCATAGCTGGGTATTTCAATTGAACGCCCGTAGGCTCCCCCAACAAGTTCAATTTCAGGTAGTTCCAACTTTTGCTACCAGACGCCACTGTCACTGGCACCCAGCGGTGAACAATGGAACTTGATAGAGCGTTTCTAATCAAATAATCTATACATTTTGGCTACACACTACCAATTGTATTGGTAGGTTCTTTTACATGCCAAAAATCTATGCCAAGGGCCCGCTGGCTTTACTTCCCCTCCAAAGGAAGGCATACTGAAGGATATTAACGCTCTTAAAACATCCGACGACTTCGGCTGGGCTTGAACACGATCGCAGTTCAGCATGCTACCGACTATGCCACCAAAGCGTAATATTTTACGGATAATATATTTGGTAACATTCTTTAATTTTATTCTACTAATAATTAGAATTAATTTGTGCCATGTTTTGATTTAATACCGGTATTAACAACAAAGTTTTTCCCCGCAATAATTTTAGTTTATTTAAAACAAGACCACTGAAGATGGTCATAATACGGCTAAAGCTGGTAGACTACATTTTATTAATGAAATTATATTAATTTATTTATTACTGACTAAGGTGTAATAAAGTTATAAAATACCCATTGGTATCTATTTAGATTACTTCGTCAATAACGAAAGTTATTAGATAAGATTAAGTTCCTATCACTGCGCATTATAGGTAGTGTATCTAAAAGAAGGGAACGACTCCAAACTTCACGAGTATGATGAGAAGAGATTGGAGGGATAATTATTCAACTAGTTCAATGCAACCTTAAGTAACTTTTCATGCATAGCTGCAAATAATTCCCAATTTTTTGAGACTACGGATCCTCTAGCTGTTCCGCCCCTTACAACAACAATAAAATATAATAGAGATAATAGAAAATTAAATCTACTGACACGGCTCCCTCGCATTTGGCACTCTCAAATTAAATTAAATTATTCGCATCAACATTAAAATTACCCGCACTGATCTCCTGAAACCTTATCGGACACTGCCTGAGATACACGGACCCCCCTTTGGGAACCACTGATCTTAAAGAAACACCACACTGGTATTGACATCACAATAGCACTACCCATGCTCTCACAATACTCACTAAAAGATCAAGGACTCCAGTAACACCACTTGATTATCGATTGATATGTTACATATACCTAATCTACAGTTAACTACGGCGGTTTCGGTGGCGTAGTCGGTAGCATGCAGATCTTCTATGCCCACGGTCGCGGGTTCAAACCCGGTCAAAGTCGTCAAATTTTTTAAGAGCGTTACAAATTTTTCAGTATTCCTTTCTTCGGAGGGGAAGTAAAGCCGGCGGTCCCATGACATAGATTTATTGCATGGTAAAGAACCTTTCACTAATTACATTTGTGTGAAGCTAAATTATAGGTTATATTTTTCTAACGCTCTTAAGTTCCAACGTTCGTTGCCAGTAGGCGACTGTGGTGGTATACAGTAACAAAGTTCAGAACTAATTTGTCGTTGACGGTGGCGTTTGGTAGCAAAGGTTGGGACTACTTGAAATCGATTGTTTGCAATCCTTCTTTAATTAAAAACAGATAACACACACTAATACAGCCATCCCAATTAACACCGGTTATCATACAGCTTCTACACACACCCAAAGTACACGGGGCCACATGACGCGTTGTCGCAGCCCCTAAACTGAGATACCAACCAACCAAGAGTTAACTTCCCTTGTATTTTGCCTGTTCCGATATGCATGACAAGCTCTGTCGCCTCCTAGCAAACGCTCTCTTCCTTCCGCCACAGTCATGAAGCTTGCATTACTGGGATATAGAAAAGCTATACATACACTGAACCAGGTTAGGAGCTGTAAAACTACGGTATAAAATCGAATTGTCGATGCAATACCACATTAAGTCTCATACAATACGCCTTTTGGATTGCAACCAATATTACACATGTGTCTTCTTGTGCGCATACTTCATAGGTGTTCGGAACAACAATACAGTAAATCCAAAACGACACTAATTGAAACGAATACAATTTCCTTCAGAATGGAAAGAGATCTCCTAGTGAAGCTCAAGATTGGCATTCTTCAAGTATAAGAAAGCTTGCTGATATTAAATTGTATGCCAACACGATGTGCCCTCATTATACAGTAAGAGAATCGTACGATAAAATTTCGTTCTTAATTTAATCGGTTTTTAAATGCATTTGATGCAAATTTTGTAACATGTATTTCATCCATCTTAATTCAAACTGAACCAGTACTAAAAGCACTACTTCATATTTTGAATATGGCCTATGTGGTCAGCAACGTGAAATTCTTCAAAGATGGTATATTGGATTCCACGGCCCATGAATGAAAACTCAGCAATTTTTCTAGGTTTATGCCGTGTATTGTGCGGGGTTTCAACTAGGAACACTAAGCTGGCTCATCAGCGGGCTCTTGGCGTCCACGCCCGGACCCCCACAGGAGTAGCAAACTGTGCACTACCTCCCTTCTTATGAAACTAACGTGCGCCTCTTAACTGCGAGAGCTAAAAGCTCAAGCAGCCTTTAACCTCCCTATAATGGCTTCCAGAAAGACGGTATATTGGCTTCCACGGCCCGTGAATTAAAACTCAGCAATTTTTCTTCAAAGAACTTAAAAAGTAATGTCTCTCAAGGTATTAGAAGTATACACAGTACTGTAAGAAGTTCTGTCAGTACTTTCAATGCATAAAATTACTAAATAAAACTACGCAAACCCATCAATATACATACAATCTGGAAGAACACAAAACATGCTACAGAATGAACATAGGCTACTCGTATTCGAAATGATCACCATGTGCACCAACACAGCGGCGAACACTTTGGAGCAACTCATCAATGGCTGCACGAATCGTATCCAGTGTAATATTTTTGACAGCTGACGTGATTGATATTTTAACATTTCAATATTTCGATGCCGTTTTTGACATGTTATCGCCTCGAGCTTCTGCCACAGAGAATAATCTAATGAATTGGGGTCCGGACTTTCACTAGGCCAGTCAGCAGCAGTGATGAACTGAGGGTGCTGCGTGGTTTTTGCGATTTCCCTTCAAACAGCTTCGAATTGATATGTAATATCACCTTTCCCAACATTGTTTGGTATCCACCTTCGCAAAAATGCACCTCCGATGCACCCCACCAGGAAACCATCCACCATAACATGACAGAAGCAGGGTTATGTCTGCACTGCAGACGTGGAACAATCTCCTTGCACGAAAAGCGTTCACAACTTTTTCTGCGAACATACCTAGGATGGCCCGATCTGACGTGATCAACACTTTCACCCGCTTGTTTAAACCATGCTTTTGTCCGAAACACAAACAGTTCATTGATACCGAGAGGTTTCAGCGTAGAAACAATACCCTTAGCCCACTCTCCGACATGAAATAACGCCAATCTTTCACTGCTGCCTGCTAATAGTTCACTGCAAGTCGGTTTCTGCCGTATTCTTGAAGGCGACCTTGTGGACAACGACATACAGCGTTACCACGCTTCTTCATTGACAATTACCATAATACAAGGCGTTTTGTCTTTACTGACAGAACTTATGGCAATACTGTGTATTAACTACTTGCCCGCTCCCATTTCCCAATCTTACGCTTTAATGTGGAACAAGTGTCGTGGTTTCTAAATACAATATTCATCTTGTTTTTTATTCAAGCGACTGGTCTGCCCCTACAATGAGTCTTTTCCACCTTGTTCGGTCTTGTGCTGTCCTTTTGACCACTTCATAACTTCGTAAGCCAGAGCTATCTAGGAAAGATCTCATGAAAGTGTTCCGTGGCCTCCCGCGAGGGCATTTTCCAGGTATTTTGCCTTCTAGTATGTCGATCATCAGGCCACCATGTCGTAACCTGTGGCCAAGCCAGGTGGATCTCCTATATATCTGGCGGATCATTTGCCGTTTTTACTTCATTCGATCCAGCACCGTTATGTTGGTCATTTTCTCTACCCAGGTGATCTTTTCCATTCGGCGCCAACACCACATCTCAAACGCTTCTAGTCGTTTAATGTCACCTCTATTCATTGTCCAGGTCTCACTGCAGTACATTGCAACTGGCCGGATGTAGGTCTTAACCAGCTGTTTTCTAAGGCTGAGGGACATCTAGCGTTGACAAATTAGAGAATGCTTTTCACGGAATGCCTGCTTGGCCATAGCTATACGGCTCCTGATTTCAACTTCACATCGTAGGTCTTCTGTGAAGATCTGACCAAGGTATTTAAATTGACTGACCTGTTGTACTGGTTCTTTATTTATGGTTACATTTAGTTGGTGTTGATGCTTACTTATCACCAGAATCTTGGTCTTCTTAAAATTGATTTTCATTCCGTATTCTGTAGCAGTATCATTTAAACTTTGCAACATGTTTGTTAATGTATGCGGATTTACTGCAAGTAATGCCAGATCATCAGCAAATTTAATATTCTGGATAAGTCTTCCACCAACATCCACACCCATATTAGAACCTTTAAAAGACCACTTTGTTATAGCTTCAGCGAGGGCATTGAACAGTCCAGGGGACAGCAAACAACCTTGTCGCACACCATTGCGGATCTTAGCGGGTTCTGATACGTCATTTCCAAGCCAAACAACAGCAGTTTGATTTATATACAGATCAAATATTAATCTGATTAATCGACGGAGACATCCTATTTCATTCAGAAGAGGAAACAGCTTGTGCCAGCTGGCTTTATCAAATGCTTTTTCGAAGTCCACAAAGCACACGTAAAGGTTTCTGTTTACACTTAACATCTTTTCTCCAAGACATCGCAAGGACCCGATAGCATCACGTGTAGACATATTCTCTCGAAAACCAAATTGAGAGTTGTCTATATACTGTTCGATGTATATTTCCATCCTTTTCCTCAAAATCTGCAGAAGTATCTTTGATGCATGAAGGATGAGACTAATGGTCCGATAGTCACTACATTCATCTGGTACAGTCTTCTTTGGAATTGGAATGATGACGCTGGTATAAAACTCCAGAGGCCATTTACCTTCTTCGAAGATTCTTACTACCAATTTGAATATCCATTCAAGTGTACTATCCCCACTATTCTTGATGAGTTCAGCAGGAACATTGTCAATACCTGGCGTTTTACCCATGGATATTGATTTTAGAGCTTCATCGAACTCTGATCTAATAATTCTATCTTCTGCAATTGACCTGTCTTCCTCGCCAAGTGTTGGCAAAACGAATGGAATTGGTTCTGCGTATAGATCTTCAACATACATCCTCCAGTGTTCCTTCTTGTAATTCAGGTCTGATAGAGGATTCCCATGTGTATCACGGAACTGTCTAGTGAGGAATCCTTTTTGTTTCTTAGTTGTTTCCCTGATCTTTTGGTAGGCAAAATCTGTTCTTCCTTGTTTTTGAAAAATTCGATTTTTTCGCATTTTGACTGCCACCACTCCATTTTCTTCTCCCGACAGAGTCGATCAATCTGGTTCTTTAGCATTCGGTAGTTATTTCTGCCTACTTCTGAAGAGTCGTTTTAAATTTTCTTCTTTCGTCCATTTCATCTTTAAGAGAATGTCCTGTGTGATCCATGGTTTGCGATTCACTCTTTCCACAAATCCCACATAGTCTTCAGCAGCCTTTCCGATGGAGAATTTGGCTATTGACCATAAATGATCAACAGTGTGTGAGTTGCTTGCATATGATGATATGTGGTCATCAGTGGCTTGCTGATATTGCTTTTTAGTCCGCTCGCTTTTAAATGCTTCAAGATTCCACTTCTTTGTTGGTTTTCCCTTAATCCTGGGTTTAAATTTCAGTGCCGTACTCATTACTAGTAGAGAATGATCGGAACAGAAGTCAGCGCGCGGATATGCCATGGATTTCTTCACTTGATTTCTGTATCTTTCCATGACAAGAATATAGTCAATCTGGTAACGTTGATCATCACCTGTTTTTTTTTTCCAAATATATCTCCGCCTCTTTGGTGAGGTAAACCAAGTGTTACTTATAACGAACCTCTCTTGTTCACAGAATTCGAGAAGACGTTGACCACGTGAATTTCTTCTACCAAGACCATACCCTCCTACTGCAAATCCTTCCTTTCCCTCACCAATCACTGCATTCCAGTCTCCCATTATAATAATGTTCTCGATAGCCTTTGTCTTACGCAGTAATTCTTCCAGCTTCTCATACATTTCTTCAACCCCGTCATCATCACTGCTGGACGTAGGCATATATACCTGCACCACAACTACATTTACGGGTGTTGCCAGAAAACGTGCTATGATAATTCTGTTTCCAATAGCTTCAACATCCAGTAGGGCTCTTGAAGGGTTGACATTTAGTACCAAACCTACACCGCCTTGACCATTCTCAATAAATCAATATTATATACTTTATAATTTCAAGTCTGTTAATCTCGATTATTAAGCCTCCAAACTTAAAAATCCTTCGTTTTAGGTATCTTCCCCTTTTAACATCCGCGGCGATCAGAGTAGGTTGGTGCTGCAACCTAGCAGTGAATTAATATATATCTTGTACGCCTCTGAGTGTGGAATGGGCAGGCAGTTTAAAGCAGCCAGGAGGGGGGCTATCCAGCTGTCAGTGCTTAAAGGTAGTCCGAGTGCGGTCACGGATAGAAGTTGAACTATTACAAATTTGCTATACTTCAGAAGGCCAGGGAATTACTGTACCCATGTGAGTAATTTCCATGGAAAACATGCTTCTGCCTCCAGCCAGCATCAGTCCTCAGGCGTGTACCGTCCACCCACTGAGCAGTTGCATATTTTTGATCTGAGACTAAAAGGTATCAACTCTACAATGATAAAGCACAACTCTATTCTAAAGACATTAATTCAGCTCCAAAGCATGGCTTCAAACACATAAAAACACAATCCCAACAATATAATACAAAACAAAGCAACATTACTCTTACAATCCACTAATATTCACACTTCATCCTTGCAAATCCAGATGATTATTCATTCATTTACCCTGAGATTGACATCAAAATTCATTCTCAAGTGCGCTGATGCACATGTAAATTACACATAAATTGTACTTATAATCTTATGTCACCTGTTGTGACCTCATTAAATTCACAAGCTTAATTGTTTACTCTCAACACATCTTAATTTACATTATGCGTACACTTGTGTTTTGTATCTCTTTTCCCACCAAAATGCTTTACCATGCATTAACCAATTTATGGGTTGCACTTCAAATTTACTTGCAACTCCACAATTATATGTAAACGTACCCCGTTCTGCAGTTCCCTTCTGCAGCCCCCCATTCTACAGTTCCACCGTATGCCGTTGTGATTTCAATTTCAAAAATTCCGTTACCACTGTGCCGGATAGTATATTATGCTACCCTTGCGTGGGCGTAGCCTATGGCATCTAGTGCCGACCTTCAGAGCTAAGTAATACTGTCAGTATAAAAAAATGTAACTTCCAACAACTCATAAGTTTGCCAAGTATTACGTTATAAGAACGATCCTTAATTAACAATGTGTTTCAAACCACACAAATTCATTATACAATACAACAATGACTCTTTTCATTACAAACTGGGTTTCAAAGTCTGTCCCTTCTAAATGTCAACCTTCAATGGTCGTTTAGAACTCTCCCCCTCGGAGCCACTTGTATACAATGGGACTGAGTCGAGCGGTCACAACACGAGCGCTGTCCCTTCCTGACTCCCTTCTGCTTTATCCTCCAAGCAGTAACAAGATTTTAAATACAATAGTGCAGTCTCAATGACCCACATATCCCATATGATTTCAAATAAATTGTATGCAAGACAGGTTATGGGCGTGTTTAAATATTTATTCCTAACCTTAGGATATTAATAACTGGCCTCAATAGGTCCATTACATTATATGAAGGAACAAGATTCATCAATCACTGGTCGAACTGGCTAGCCGGCATCTCATTAAATGCTACGGTCAGGCACATCCTGCCGCCAATTAAATTCGCTTCCCAGGAGCTGAATTATTTAAATAACAAGTTCTCGGTCGACATCAGGTATCATGCAGAGGTTTCCATTGTTATCCTCTCATACACCACAGGATTCGAACCCGGAACATTTCATGGCAATCCACAGAGCTAGGGTCAATCAATAAAATACGCTCTGGCCATAATAAATATCTCTGTATGCCCTAGGCTATACGAGATTTCACACGTCGAATAGATTACCTGGCTTTCGTGTCTATTGTGCTATGATCTCGTCCTTTAATTAGTAAGATAAATCTATCGATTACTCTACAAGCTTATTCACCAGCTGCAAATTCAATTCTCTATTAAACTCTTCCATTCCCTAGATTCTTGCATATTTATTCCCATTATCACAATATATTCTGATATTAAATTGCTTTTCTTAGCCCTTCATGTATAATATTACTGCTTGGATAGATAAATATTCCAATTAGCATATATATTTTTCTTACAACCATTTTTCCCTGATGTGTATTCATTTATTCCTTTTTATTATTATTATTATTATTATTATTATTATTATTATTATTATTATTACTGACATGAATAACAATAACCCGACACAACGTAACCATTTAGATAACCGAACATCCGTGTTCGTTACGTTAAGTTTTTAAATAACTGAATTGCCATTTTACAATAGTGGTAACGATTTATCCACTCAATGATGTACAAAAACATCTCAACTTACTAAAATCAACACAACAATACTAATTTGAGGCTCTACCACCTAAAATTGATTCTTATTGGCATATTCTATAAAATTTGAAATCACTCAACATACAGTGGACTATAACTGCTACAAAATCATGGTTTTTGGGTACTTACATCGGCTAGTCTGGTGGCTCCAACCACGCATTTCTTCCATTAATGCCCGCCATTATTTGCAAAATTAGCAAGGCATTCTTACACTGATAGCACACATTTTACATAACTTTTGCCTTACAAGACACATGGCACTTTTCCTTTCCATATTGAAGCTGTTGCCTCCTTATTCACACAACACTTTATAGCACTTGTTACAATATTAATTTATCAGATATTTAACAGATCATCACTACAATCACACGCTCACTATTTACATTTCTTACTGGTTGACGTTTCCTGGCAAGATATCAGAAATGCAGACGTTGAAGGTCTCCTCCTCGCTGCTATCCACATCCTGATTGAAAGTATCGATTCTCTGCCTCAAAATTCCTATCTATTCCTCAAACTGTCTATCAATCTCTATCCTTCGATAAACTTCCTGATATCGCATAAATATGCTTGCATATCGTCCTGAGCGTTAATTATATTGGTATTCTTATGAAATTTCACTAATTTCATAATAAAGTTTATCTCTACGCAGTCCAACATCCTATGATCTGTCTAACCAATAGTTTACATACTGCGCTAAACCATTGTACATTGTACTTGTACAAATTATCACTCTCAATTGTCCTACCTTGTATATCACACGGTACATTTCCTACGTGCACAATAACACTCGCTCGTAATGCTGACTATACAAACATGGCACGACTGTCCCTAATAAATGGTATTAATAAATGCCTTACTGCACGGCTCTTCATGTTGAAGTCCGAGCATCCCTTCTCGACTTCGGTAATGCGCACTTCGCACTAGACTGCGGTTCAACTGATTACATTACTCGTTATTAATTCATGACTTAATGCATGATTAAATGTTGCTGCACTTATAATGTTACAGTCCGCGCCTTTCTTCTCTGAGCTAGGGTGACGTGCTCCCCGCTCTCAAGTATGGTTCGACTGACTCGACTGACCACATCTGACTCGACTGACTCCCTCTGTCCTGGGTCCACCCCCTTATATTCGTTTGGAGAGAAAAAGTAGACCGAGAATTTCCCTGCAGTGTCATCTTCTCTCACAGTATGATTCTGGTCTTGAATTAACGTTTATATGGTTCCTTTTTCCTCGCTGGTCACAGATCTGTATGCGTGCTCGAGGATCGATCGGCCAATTAATTAATATTAATTGCCTTTGCCAGCGCGTGCCCACGCGGCGTCATCCCAAAATCCCCGAAACCATGGTTAGATCTCTCCGCTAACCTCCAATTACTGTGTCACTGCGCGTTCCATTAAATCTGCCTCGATTTCAATGTTTAATGGCTTGATAATTAGCCTCCCGGCTAAACATTCACATAGGTGCAAACCTCATGTCACTGCGTTGCTCCAATCACGAGTAATCATTTAATTACGCTGGTATCTCCTCACTCCACTAGCCTTTCCATTCTGAAACGGGGAATAACTTGACAATAATTTAGCCCCCTGACCTGCTCCAGACGACTTAAGTAGGTCACGTAAAGTGACAAGGCTCCAAGAAACTACGCCCCTTTTCCAGAGTCATTAGACAAACGTCAAGCGCTCCAGCTTCTGTGCTCGGGTCCAGAATTGTATGCCTCATACAGCCCAATAATGCAGTATTCTACTAATCGTCGGTGTAAATGCAATTACTGCTATGTGCAAAACACAAACTTTTCAGGAGGGACAAAAAACTATCTGGTGGGAAGATTGGACATTAAATACTTAGAAAAAAAATGTTATTTGAGAGGGATAAGGGACTCGAATTAAAGGGAATTGAAAAAATAACCAAGAATATATTTATCACATAACGACATTACAAAACTATATTTTGTAGGCACATGACAGATATTTCATGCAATTAGAATTCACATGGCAGGTTTTACACAAAATGTTCTAATTCTAAATGTCAAACGTTTATTGGCATAGACACCAAAGCTGACACTAAATTATATATGTAAAAAAAGGGAGTTGGTCGTGTATACTTCAATAATACATTAAGTTGCTCGTTACTTCTCGTGAGAAAGATTGTTGTAGAATGAGTGGTAATCTTTGGGAATCAGATTGGTTAAAGAAAGCAAATCTTTGTACTTTTCTGCAGAGATTTTTGTTGGTGCTGGATACAGGACTGGTGGTACTCCCGCGGATCCTGAAGCAGATCGCCGTTTTCTTATTGGAAGAAGCTGGTACTCAGATGTATGTCGAAGTCGAAAGTGAATAGAGCCATCAGTTAAATATTTCAGAGCACGTATGTCTGTGACGCTTGGATCGCCAGCAACCTTTCCTGGGCGAAGGGAAGAGAGTGTTGAAACGGCTTCGTAGTTCTTGAAAAAGGTGTGATCAAGATGATGTATCACATACGGTTGCTTTCTTCTTGCCAGACGAGCCCTTGCAATGAAATCACTTGGGACATACAACGGAGCTTTGAAGTAATGTTCCAAAGTTGAATGCACACTGTCAACTTCCATAACTGTATGACCTTTCTCTAGGTAAAGCTGCTCGATTGTTAAGTTTCTTGTCTTTGCCATGGTGCTAAGAGCTGATGCTAGCACTTTGTTTCTATTTTGGTAACCACAACCATCTGATATTAAGGTTACATGAGTTACTGAAGGGGGCAAGTTTTCAATGTAGTGAACAATGCATGAAACAAAACTACTTGCTGAAACGCCTCCACTGGCTTCATGCCAAATGTAAAGGTTGACATCGCCATTCTTGAGACAGTAGGTGGTGAAATTGTGAATTTGTAACTTTCTTTTGTAGTATAGTGCACTCGCTTCCAGTTTCGGAGCAAGAAGAACACTCTGAACGTCCATTGTTATTACGTGATGAGTTTCAGAGGCGTTCTCCTTTGCAGCTGCCTTTGCAATGAACGCTTCCTCCTTCATTTTCAAGTGCGCAGTGTATTTATCAAGCTCTAGGTTACCTGATTTATACATATGACATGTATCACATTGATCTTTCCGAGGCATGTGTATACCGATTTTTTCTTTGTCAAGCTGTGCCACAAACCAAGGCCTGGTCCCATGAGGCACCTCTTTTTTTTCACACCATTCACGGTACATGCCGTGCATATTTTGAAATGATAGAAATCCACTTTCAACGTATGTCTTTCCGGTGGATGATCTGCAATAGTGGCTGGGAACTTTTGGGATTACTGCCAACCATTCCAATAAATACTTCCTTTTGTTTGCAGCATATTTGAATTGTCCACTACTCGAGGTTACATCATTAGAAGCGGCAGAGATGTTAGGTTGGATGTCTGGATCATCAGGCATCTCATCATCAGTGCCAGCGCCGTCATCGCTTTCTCTCTGATCAGAGGTCCATCGAAGGAAAGAATCTCGTTTAATGCCCAATGTGTTTAGGAACAGTGTTCTACAGACTCTTACATGCTGCCCATCTGCTGTTGGTAAATGGCAGTCTTGAAAATGCATCTTCTTCTGCTTCTTCTTTTCTGAGGTCTTTAATTTTCTCCGTTTGATTACATGGCGGTTGGTAACTAATCCTTTGACGTAGGCTTTCTTAGCTTCCCATGACGGGAGATCCCAGAAGTATTTAAAAACTTTTTCACGATCTCTAGTTGTAATTTGTCCACATAAAAAAGACCGCTTTGATTTAGTGTTAGATGAAGTATGGATACATCTTTCAAGCATGCCCCGCTCATTCCTGTTAACATCATGATTAATTTGCCCACTCTTATCCCTACTATACCCAGTGTAAGCTGCGCCCCTAAGTCTATTCTCTTTGGTGGTTTTCCTCTTCAGTACTTGCATCCTCTGGTTTTCATTCGCTGCTTCTTCCCTATCAGCAAGGGCTTCCTGAGAAATTGGCGGACAGGTGCTGGTTGATGGCATGGATTCACCGTAGGTTTCATCATTATGTGGAATGTAGTGCATAACGTCCTGGTCGGATATGGTAGATATGTTTTCATTTTCTGCAATAAAAGATAATAAGGGGTTTATTGTAACAATAGCTACTTGCTGCTTAACGTTTTGTAGAAAACATCAACTATATCTAACGCAAGTTAACAATTCATGAGAACGAACTATTAAATGCCTTTCAGTCTGCCAACACGCTTATACCCAATTGTAATGGTTTAAAGCATTTAAAAGTTCGTTTACTAAGGCAACACTGAAAACAGGCTTCCAAGACGATAATAATAAATAAGGGATCTGTTTCTAAAACATGGCAACTAACATGAAGTACGTTTGTAGGAAATGCTATCTTCCGATGGTGTCTAAGTTTTCAATGTATTAAGAATCAGGATTACATAAATCTGTACAACAAATATATTTCCTTTAAAATAGGAGGTCTAAATAACACGTACATTTTGCCATTTACCATGCTTTAAAATCGAATACCTCAAATATTTCTCGGCAGCTAACCTTTGATTAAGCTCTTAGATAGGTCAGATTCTTCCTGAATGATAGACGAAGATGGACCCGGCGAACGCGGATAATGTATGGATACATCTTCTCCCACTGGTGCTTCAAATACCGGTAGTAATAACTCGTAGCATAGTGGGGGAGAATTATTACTATGGCTGTCAGGGTCAGTATCTTGCGTATTCAAAAGTTGCTCCAATATTTGCGAGGATGATAATATGTTTTCCATTGTCTGCAGCAAGAGACTGCGTTCACTTTAGAATATTACCTGTAAACAACAAGACATTGCGGTTGTCAACATGATACTGCAGATTGTATTTATAATCTTAATAAGGGGTAGACATACATACATACATACATAGAGATAAACTTACCTATTGTCAAGGCTGTAATATCTTCCTGCACTCACATTCACTCTGTCACGTCTCGACAATGAACAAAACAGCGCGCGCGCCATGTGATATTGTTTACCATTCCCTACTACCTGTCCGTAGAATACCAGTCATGTGACGTTTCTTGCACATAGCAGATATTAACTTACAGCTTCCATGCATTGGCACATAGCAGGTATGCTTTGCATAGAAAATACACGGAAATGAAAACTGACTGCACAAAACAGATATTACACGTCGATCCACGGTGCTGCCATCTAGGGGACTGCATTTTTAATTGAAAACAGCTATTTTTGCACATAGCAGGTATTACATTTACACCGACGTAATATTCCCTGCATTATATTAATAAATAATGTCAGCATTAGTTCATATCACAACAGTGATTTAATATGTATTTTCTCTAGGGGTTTTTATAACATAAACTCCCTCAAAAGATCTCGTGTTCGTTCCTTGCTGGAACCTCTATTTTGAGCTTAACTATCTCTGAGATCCACGTTCGACACCAGTCAGCCTAACCCCGTTGGGTTCATTACAAAGCGGAATGGTTGGAACAAATAACCACGTAACCTCAAGAGGACAGCACCGTATAGAGGCATTGAGAAAGCTGTGGTTGATGAAACGTGTATCTTGCACTTATATTCTCCTATTTCTAATGTCTTCTGTTCATGTGCGAAGCTAGGGCTTTGATTATTAATAAACAAGTGTATACATTAGCCTCTCCTTTGAGCTAAATGGCATTTTATTTTTTATCTGTCCACATCATTTTAAAAAGAATTCAAATAAAATAAAAGTTAACTCTGGTAGTTTTCGGTCCCCTGTCATCCGCGTAAGAGACTAACGGCTAGCCCAAAGCCAAATATGTCCTTAACACCTCAGTGTTATTAACAGACTTAGATACAACGTGTTAGCAAATAATGTCTTGAAATAAACGATTCCTTCACTGCAGTACATCTTCTTCTTCTCCTCAACCGCTAGGTTCGTGGGTAACATGCACGTCTTCCAAAACTTCTTGTTTCTCTGGCCTGTAGTTTCAAATGGCAATAAGTGTGCTTGCCTTTAATGCTGTTTATAAATTGAGCCCTTGGTCTTCCTCGACTCCTCTTTCCTTCTAGCTTCCCTTCAAAGAGTGTTGTGCACCAGTCAGAATGACGAATCAAATGGCCAACAAAACTATTCCTTCTTCTGTTTAAGGATTCAACCAAGGTAGGTGTCTCCTTTGATCTTTTGAGAACATTCTCATTCGTGAATTTATCAGTCCAAATTTTCTTTAGTAGTCGTCGCCAGTACCACATCTCGAATGCCCTAAGTTTTGATACATCTGCTTGTCGCAGAGTCCAGGTTTCAGAGCCATAACTTGCAATACTCCATACATACTCAAACTACTGAAATATAGGACAGGCACAAGAGGTCAGCTGCCATCTTGCCATGTGACATAGACGGCTCAGCTCTTTTAAGTCGCTCATACAGTATAATATTATAATATTACATTATAATAAATAACAGATCACGTCCTTTAGCATAGCTTAAACCACTCTTGGCTCGATAATCGGAATTGGTTGGTCTTAAGTTATTGATTATAATGGTTGCATAATTCACACGGCTGCCATATTTAAATCATATGGCTGAGGACCTTGTACATTGAGCACAAGATGCGTCTCATTTAAAGGTATGCTTTTACCAAATTTCGTAAGGATCCGATGATTAGTTTGGTCGTAATTTAATGTTAAGGTTTGACCATTTGAGTGGCCGCCATTAAGTTTTGGTAAAGATGGTCGCAATATAAAACGTGGCACTGAAGTGTCCATTTCTAGCGCTACCTATGTACCAAATTTTGTTTAATTCGGTTACACCCTTTTTGAATTGATGGCGGGGGAGGAACAGACATACAGAATACACACACTCACACACAGATAGACACACAAATTTTAGCCTACTTTCGATTTTTGCAAAAAATGAAAGTAGACTTATGAGATCAACACAGGGCGAAAAAAGTGTGTCTTTCTGTGTGTGTGTGTGTGTGTGTGTGTGTGTGTGCGTGTGTGTGAGTCTGTGTGTGTGTGAGTGTGTGTGTGAGTCTGTGTGTGTGTGAGTGTGTGTACTCTGAATGTCTGTCCCCCCCCCTATCAATTCGAACACGGTGAACGCGAATTGAACGAAATTTGGTACAAAGTTATCACTAGCAAAAGACACCTCAGTGTCATGTTTTATATCGCCGCCATCTTGACGGAAACGTAATGGCGGCCACACAAATGTTCAAAGCTTAAATCAAATTACGACTAACCTAATCATCCGATCTCTACCAAATTTTGCAACAACATACCATTATGGGGGGAGCATCCTTTGACCAAATTAATAGGTCATTAGCCTAACAGTTTGCGGATGGTGGCCATCTTTGTGTCAAAATCGATTCCACCTATTAATTCAAATGCAGTGAAATCGAATGGAACGAAATTTGGTACAGAGGTAGCACTAGCAAAGGGCACCTCACTGTCATGTTTTATATCGCCGCCATCTTGACAGAAACGCAATGGCGGCCACACAAATGTGCAAAGCTTAAATCAAATTACGACTAACATAATCACCCGATCTCTACCAAATTTTGCAACAACATACCTTTATGGAGGGAGCATCTTTTGACCAAACTAATAGGTCATTAACCTAATATTTTGCGGATGGCGGCCATCTTTGTGTGAAAATCGATTCCCCCTATCAATTCGAACAAGGTGAAACCGAATGGAACGAAATTTGGTAATGAGGTAGCACTAGCAAAGGGCACCTCAGTGTCATGTTTTATATCACCGCTATCTTGACGGAAACGTAATTGCGGCCACCCAAATGTTAAAAGCTAAAATGTAATTACGACCTACCTAATAATCTAGTCTCTACCAAATTTTGCAACAACATATCTTTATGTGGGAAGCATATTCTGACCAAACTGCAAGATCATCAGCCCAATAGTTTACATATGGTGGCCAAGTATGTGTGCAAATCGATTCCCCCTATCAATTCAAACACGGTGTAACCGAATTGAACGAAATTTGGTACAGAGGTAGCACTAGCAAAGGGCACCTAAGTGTCATGTTTTATATCGCCGCCATCTTGACGGAAACGGAATGACGGTCACTCAAATGTTAAAAGCTTAAATCAAATTATGACCATCCTAATAATTTGACCTCTACCAGATTTTGCAACAACATGCCTTTTTGTGGAAAGTATCTTATGACTGACTACAAGGTCATCAGCCCAATAGTTGGCAAATAACGGCCATGTATGTGTGCAAATCCATTCCCCATATCAATTCAAACACGGTGAAACCGAATTGAATGAAATTTTTGACAGAGGTAGCACTAGCAACGGGCACCTCATATTCATGTTTAATATCCCTATAGCACGTTGTATTTCAACAAGCTACTACAAACAACATTCAATTATACTCCTTGAAAAGGAAAAAGAGTTATAACAATACCCATGCATTTAGGAGAAAGTAGGCTATATGTTCTTTACTGAACATCTTGTTTGGCCCTGTGTAGATCTCATAAGTCTACTTTCATTTTTTTTTTTTTTGCAAACATCAAAAGTAGGCTAAAAATGAGTTTGCTTGTTTCTTTGTTTGTTATTTATGTTCTTCAGATCGACATGCCTCCACTGGTCAGTACCAAAATTTACAGCCCACCTCATAGCACAGTGACTATCATTCTTGGCTGACATCATGGGGGTCTGGGTTTGATTCTCAGCTCTGCCAAGGAAACAAAGATTGACATTCTGGTCTGAGGGCTGGAACGGGGTACACTTCGCATCGTGAGGCAGAACTTTAAAGAGGTGGTTTCGATTCCCATTTCAGTCATTTTAAAAAGTGGTTTTCTGATTCTACACACACTCAAATACACGCGTCTACATGACTACGATACCACAAAGCTCCTAAATTAATCAACAACAAATTTGACGTCAATGTGCATGAAGCAGTTGGACGGGTAATAGAGGTAATTATATTGTGGATAAAAAACATTTATTACGATCATGCATAAGATAGAATATATATTTAAAACAAGAAGTTCCGTTAAGAACTATACAGCCTACTTTTCATGCCAATGATTATTCTACAGAATATGAACCTATCTAGAATAATGACGAAATTAAGTTGCTAATATCGAAATTTCCAATTAGTTCGAAATACTGTATACCTGGCATAATGTATCCTAATAGAGCACTACAGTTGGCAGCCCTGATGACTGAATATATTCTTAGTTCCGTCTCTTACGGTACTAAATACAAAATTTGGTTGAAGTCCACTGGATAGCATGGACGTTACATGCAGTTAAACATTGGATCTAACAGCGCGCGTAAAATCATGTTGGCAACAATGTCATGCATGTATTGGTCAGAAATAATCTGAAATAATATGATCTATTGTTGTGCCAATTTTGAATGAAATCCATTAGTTAGTATAGAAGTTACATGCATTTTAAAATTGGACCTATCAGCAGGCTTAGAATCATGTTGGTAGCACTGACGTATATTAGTTACTCCAAATTCGTCTAGAATGCCAGGTACTATACGTGTGCATAGTTTAAAGCTGTCGGCTTGCATACTTTCTGATATATTGGTATTTGGATAAAATAAATTAGGAGCATTTATTAACAGTTGGCAGCCCTGGTAGGTCTTAAGAATACGCTCAGTCATATCTGGTTATGTACACATACAACATACGAAATTTGGTTGAATTCCGCTTGATAGTGTAGAAGTTATATGCATTTAAAAATTGGACCTATCAGGAGGCTTATAATCATTTTGGCAACACTGCCATGTTTGGCCTCCTGGAAATTAAACTGAAATATTATGATCTGTACGTGTGCCAATTTTGAAAATGCTCTCATTCATACTTTCCAAGATATCCAACATGAAGCTCAAATTTCAATTGCGATTTTTTAGCAGCTGGTAGCACTGACATCATTTTCAAATATGGCCGTGAGATATTCATGTATAGATCTTTACTCCTACCAAATTTTGTTTCGATTGCTGCAGCCGTTTAGGAGTTGATAGGGGGGGACACACACACAGCCAGACAGACAGACAGACAGAAGGACAGACAGACAGACAGACAGACAGACACACATTTGCCCGATCTCATAAGTCTACTTTTTCCTCAGTTTTGCAAAATGTGAAAAGTAGGCTAAAAATGTCGGGAAGGATTGGACATAACTCATTTTAGGTCTCTCACTGCGAGAAACAAGACTTGACACATTTTAAACACCCGGTATTTTCTCAGTATTATTATAAAAAGAAAAGTGCAAGTCCCTCCAATACACTGAGAATCATCAAATTATGGATACTTTATTATTTTATCAATTTTACGTTCAGGAATGAGAACATCTAAGCTAATAACTGAAGCGATGTATTCGATATTTGGTCAACAATGTTCGAATGTTTGTACATACCCCATCCTTGTCGGTAGGATACCACTTAATCCTTCCAAATTAATATATTATTATCGTTATATTATTATTCGGTGATAACATTTGATGTAATTAAAATTAATGGCTAATTTTGATAGCCATGGTCACCATATAGCCCTAGATCACTCGCGCTATTGAAATAATACTTTCGGAGAGATTTGAATTTAGTAACATTTTAGGTAATTTTTGTAGACATTAAGACTCGGAGATGCTAGAATTTTGAATGTTTTAGTAACTTTAGGGACTATCAGTCCAACACTACAAATACGTACTATCACGCGACCGATAAGTGTAATAACATTCAATACTAGTAAGATATTCTTATACCTCTAGTGAACTCGAGTGCATTGGCCCCTACTATTTGAGCACTTGTTGCCATGGTAATCACAGTCAGTTTGTTGATCACGCTAATCTAAGAAGCCGCCAGCCCTAAAACCTATCCATATTAATATGTCTGCAACGGTGCTTATTAATGATTAAGTTAGGCATACATGATTCTTCTTCAAAAGGGACAGACTGGTTGAGCATTATAATATCCTCTGAGATACAAAATACGAAAATATATAAATCAGATTCACAAAGCTGATTCCAAAGCAAAATACACGCAAATAAATGTAGGCAGCCAGCGCATAATGGTATGGTTTGGAATTGAACACGACTGTTTCTATATTCTATTGTTGGTTCAGGTTTAAAAATAGAAGAGCTCGAAAACCTATTTCAATTAGGCTAGCAAGCATGAACTTTTTACGTGACTTCTAATCTTCCAATGATAAGGCACGGGACATCCTTGGTACGCGGAATTTGAACCACAAGACGTGACTTTCTTAGAGAATCTCATAAGCAGGAACGAGGAATGGAGCCCGGTCCACTGTGGTGAGAGGCAAGCAGTTAAACCAGTACGCCATCACGCCCCAATAGACAGTGAACTGAGAGGTACAAAGCTACTCATTTCCGGAGAGCGGAACATAAGTATCGAACTCGCTGGAAAGTTGGATATGCTCGTCAGACAGGTGCCGGCGGTGTGAAACCATACGCATATGAGACTTGACGCAGCATAGGTGGATAGGTGGATCGCAGCACTTCAACCATTGTCTATGGTGAGACAGCTGGGGAAGTCATATTCAGCTTGGGTGGTATGTGGTGCATCTGCAAGGCCATGGTACAGTGTGAGTGGTGGGAAGTTAGAGAGCTGGAGGAGACACCCCTTACGTAGCTGCGCCTAGCTCAGGACGATTGTAAGCACAGATTTTAAGCAGGATATCGACGCATGGTGCGGTGGTGACTGCAGTCGCTGTTTCGCCACCACTGAAACGTAGCTGGAAATCTACCAGCCTAGAGCCGTCAGTTTCACCACAAACCATCCAGGATATAGCAGTGCAACTGGTTGGATAGAATATGAGATCTAGGTTGCTCTAACAAGGGAACATCACGAACGCCAAGCTACCGATTATGGTACCACTTTGCTCGTATGTTGCTCAAGTCACATGGAACAAATTTGTGAAGGCATATTATTCTTAAATTCATTAGGGTCATCGTTAGAAGAGTGACATTGTGCACTTTTTAATATGAACGCGGGAATAGGATATGCGCTATGATTTATCTTGTCCTCTACGACTAGTCGCACTGCTGCAACTGCATCCCCTAGTAAGTACCATAGGGCCTCTCACCGTCGGTAGACAGCCTGTTTATGGAGTAGTTAAGTGGTGCGATTGGTCGGAATGGATGTGACAACTCAACTTCAACACCCACCAGGACCATTCCAAGTCTCACGTCAGTATCCAGATATGTACAATGTCGCCCTCTCTAGGGATGGCCATAATGAATTTGGGGTTGAAATTCCATTTCAAATATTTTCCATGTGACCGTTGGATGTGGAGTCTTCATTGTTGTGAATCTGATATGTACATTTCTGTATTTTGTATCTCATAATATGTTATAATGCATTAAACGATCTGTTCCATTTGAAACAGAATTATGTATGCCTATCATCAACATTGGTAAAGTACAAATGAATACATTGCCTATTTTCTAATAATACATTAGAAAATACTGGGTATTTCAAACCTGTGACAGGTGTCGTTTCTCGCAGTGAACGCCCTCAAATGAGCTACCGTATGACCGATCCTCCACCGACGAAATTGATATTTTGCAGAGTTTATGCATACCCTATCTTGCACCTCTTTGAAACATGGAGCATGGTGTCAACAGAATTTTCAACATCAATTTTCCTGACTTTTCCTGACCATTTTTCTACAAAATTCCTGACTCGTGAAGTCATCGTATTATCGGAAAAAAGGATTATTGAGCAAAGAAATTTTTATATTTTTTTATTTGCAGCCTCCACCATCCCCATTACGTGCCCAACACTCGTCTCTTTATTCATTCAAAATACAAAATAAAGTAAATTATAATGCAATAATACATAAACCAAAGTACTCTGCCTGGCGTGCAGGACAGTCGTTCAATACATAATACATGTCTCTCAGAAATAATTGAAGGTCCCACTTTACAGAATGCATTCCTGTTTGTAGGGCTCCATTGAAAACGTGAAGGCTGCAACAACCAAGGTTAACGAGTTGTTTGCCATCTGCATTATCTTCCATTATTTGGTCACTGAACTTTTTTATGAAACTCAAATTTACATTCGGTCCATACAAAGACACCTGCAAAATACTCTTTCTAGACAGAGGAGAGATTCCCTGGTAGAAAGCCTCTTAAATGTCTTGAGCTGTTGCATGTCCCATAAAGATGCTGTTGAAATATCTGGTGTTAACTTTATTGCTGTTGATGTCAAGTTAACGCACAAATAAGTCCATCTGACCTCGCTGAATAACTTTGTTCAATGCCTCATCAAAACAGATAACATTATCACATGAATGAATATCATCTTGCAGTAAATAATGAAAGTATGGAGCCAATCCATAATTGACGACATATGAAATTGAAATTTTGTTGCAATTGCACTATCAGGAAACATTTCCCCGAAGGTTTCTGAAATAGTTTCACAAGAATTAAGATAATTTCTTTTGGACGACATTAAGGGCCACTTTATTTCGGCACTTGTGACTTCATCTTTATAACAGAAATATTCTACAGATGTCACAGTTCCCGAAGTCGAACTTGAAGGAGTTAATGTAGTTGATATAAAATTCCTGACTTTCTAATACTTTACGCCATTTTTTCCTGACTCACGCTATTTTTTCACACTTTTTCCTGACTTTTCCTGACCAAAAACAAAATTCCTGACTTTTTATGACTATTCCTGACTTTTCCTGCCTGTGGACACCAAGTGGAATTAACCCTTTGTGGACGACTTTTATCTGATGTGATCCTGCGTTAGTGTAATTATCATTGTCTCTCCAAAATCTCTACTCACAGTGAGGGAAACAATTAGGTATGAAATCTGTTTTGCTACAATACGGAATAATATTAGTTAGTTAGTTAGTTAGTAATTGTTGTTTTAAGGGGCGCAACTACGACGGAATAATATTACTCGTACAAAGAGGATACACTCAATCAGTGATAAATATGTACATAATCAACCTATTTTCCCCTTTTTTTTACTAATATCTCTCGTCCGTGTGGTACATTTCAAATCAAATTCCAGGATATGTTCGGGTTACTTACTGCAGGTCCTGCAAAATACGCTACGTCTCCTCTCCTGCCCTTTTTATGCCTGTTGGTGCACACTGCATAATGTTTAATATTTCCCATGGGGTTAGAATAAATGAATAATTCATCACTATTGTCAAGTTCGTACAAAAATCTAGTTATATCAAACGAACTAGCACTAGCCTGTGTGGCCTGTGTGCGAGCCGCCATTTTCACAGCCGACTAACGTAAACTTCAACTCGTTCTTTATTTCAGTATAAAACTCGTAAAATAAAATTGAAACGCATCAAGAAGGCTGTGAAGATTCTGGAAGCTTTATACAAAAACCACAGATGGCAGCAGCACGCACGATAGCTGCACGTGCGTGAATACTGTAGTTACCGCGAAAATAGCTGGCGGGAATATTTGGACATACGATTGGAACAGAAGACTACAATGTCGGGAAATGCCCTACAGTCGTCCACAAAAGGCTAAACTTTTAATTCGACTATATAACTGCCTTTGTAAATGTTCATCTTCTTTCTATTAAATGTTGTTGTTTTTATTGGTTCATTTAAGAGCTTTGCGACATCGTGGTCATGTAGCCCCGTATATTTGGGTATGTGTACTTTGTCTGATACACTATAAACATTAGTAGGACTTACAAGAGAGCATGTACAGTTTCATCCATAACGGTTGTTTGCAGCAAGCGATGTTTTCTTGGGAATCCCACGCACATATTTAAATTTGCAGAATTTCATCCTTTGCAGGGATCATTTGGAACAATACTCCGTCACCTATATCTTTTGTGACCTGTTAATGCTATGTTTTGAAATATTTACGTTCGCGATATTCCGTTGTGAGATACCAGGTCGATCTATTCGAAATTGTGTGCATAAAAATACAATAATATCCGCTTTCCTTTGCCCCTCACACTCTCGTCAAGCAGCTGACGAGGGGAAAAGAATCCCTTCACTTCCCGCAGATGTAGGCATGAAATATTGCGACAGGAATTAGTTGGCCATGCGCACTAAACTGCATTACACACACCGTAAGTTCATAACGCGGAAGTTTCATTTCGCACTAATGATTCCCCCTAGGTTGGAGTCGCGATCACAGTTTGTGGTCGAGGGTTGAGAATACTTGGCACCCTCCAGTTTCTTCTGGCGTCTATCCAACCGTCTCCCCTTCTCAGCTCTCCCACGTGCGACACACGAATTTATCGTTGCCAGTATTTGCAATATACTGCATATTGTACATGGAACGTACGTACTTTTGACATTTAATATCACCACATTTGATTTGTGTGCGATCTTACCACCTGAATAAATATTAGATCGAATATTGCACTTGGTCAGTTGAGACATGTAAAAGTAAGTAGAAATATTATGCCATCAGTGGCTTAACTACGGAGAATGATCAGGGGGATCATTCTCCCCCAGAGCCAAATAATAAAAATACGAATTATGTTCAATTTTTTGTGTTTAATATAACCAATCTTCGGATCGATGACAAATGATTGAATTATGTAAGTTTATAGTTAGTAATTTGAAATCATTTCTTTTCACTCCTGTAAAATGTTTAGCGTTACCCAAACTTAACACTTACTGAATAAGTAAACTAGTTGGCTCTTCAGTTAGCCAAAGATGTGGCAGTGAGATTGAGATGTCATTCCTCATCGCTTTCCAAAAAATACACCACTAATCATGCTAGTTGACATTATGTTAGTATCCGAGTGTAATACGTGTAATTGTGGAAAGTAAATAATATTATGTTAATATTATCATTTAGACTTTCACGGCCCGTGATACTATTCATAATGTATAATGTTGGGCTATGCCGTGTTTCTTTCGAAACGCGTCGAGTTTGATTAAATAAAACACGGCATAAGCCCAAAATTCTACATTATGGGTAATATTATGTTAAGTTGTATTGCTGTTTTAAATTGAACTTTAGTTGTAAACTATAGTTTATTAATATTTATACAAGGGGCAGATGACCTCATAGTTCCTCCCCTTGAAACAACAATAACTACCTAAATAACTAATATTTATACAAAGTTGGGAAACAGAAAGGGCCATCTAATTTCACAAAACTGGAGTTTATAATTTTATATTTACTAATTGGTTAATTGTCGATCATTTACACATTGATAAAAGAAAATACAGCGTATCAAATGTTAATGAAATTTAACACAAAAAATATAGATAGGGGATTTTTGAAACTTCAGGATCGTATATTTTCTTTTCATTGATTATGTCTCATTAGGTCTGAGCACTCAACCCCCACTGCTCACCCCCCTCCAGAAGCAATCCCTAGTTACGCCACTGATTACCATTGTTAGCCTACTTTCGATTTTTGCAAAAAATGAAAGTAGACTTATGAGATCAACACAGGGCGAAAAAAGTGTGTCTGTCTGTGTGTATGTGTGTGTGTGAGTCTGTGTGTGTGTGTGTGTGTATGTGTGTGTGTGAGTCTGTGTGTGTGTGAGTGTGTGTACTCTGAATGTCTGTCCCCCCCCTATCAATTCGAACACGGTGAATGCGAATTGAACGAAATTTGGTACAAAGGTAGCACTAGCAAAGGACACCTCAGTGTCATGTTTTATATCGCCGCCATCTTTACTAAAACTGAATGGCGGCCACTCAAACGTTCAAAACGTAAAATCAAATAACGACTAACCAAATCATCCGATCTCTACCAAAATTGGTAACAACATACCTTCGTATAGGATGCGTCTTGTGACCAAACTACAAGGTCGTCCGCCATACCATTTCAGGATGGCGGCCGTGCGAATTATGCAAACTTTATAATCCATATCATGGGACCCACCAGTTCCGATTATTGAGCCGAGAATCGTTTTAACTGTTCTAAAGGAAGAGGCACGTTCGAAATTAAAAGTTTATTTTGTAATACTATAGTGCAGACGTGATTTTAAAAAGCTGAGCCGATTCAGTAATAAGACAAGATGGCAGCGGATATCTTGTGCCTGACTTATATTTCAATAATTTGAGTATTGCATGCAATATAGCGTACTGATACAAAATAAATAAACTTTGTATGAAATGCTTTATATATAAATAATATACTCCAGTGATGAAATCGTTTAGTATAAATCATTATTTGCTAACAAGTTCTATGTAAGTCATTTTATATAGAACGATATTCGTTGACACAATTAGCTCAGTGTTAGAGCGTTAGCCTATCGCTCAAATGCCTATGGTTCAAACCCGATCAGAGCTTGGTTTTTTCTTGAAATGTTATATGTTTATTGTTTTGTAATGACTCAGATGTTTTAAAATTAAGCGTTATATTGTGCATATTATGGTGTAAAATATAAATTTCATTAAAACATAATTCGCCAGCAGATTTACTCGAGACATCTAGCTGCCAAAAAGGTAACTGCACGCCGACCTACTTATTAACTTCCAGATTTTATTGAAAAGTTTCTTCTTCTGGCCGCTAGAATGCACTCGCTCTGTTAGGATTATATTGTTCGATATTTCACCACTAGGTGTCACGACTAGTCTACGTGGGGCTCCATTGATTACTATACCATTGGCATTCTATGCGCATCGAATTTGAAGAATGACAAGATGATACTACGATACATTTTTACTTTTTATTTTAAAGGGTTTGTAACAGCCTATTGTGCGTTATTTGAAAATGTTAATTGAAGTAAAGAACAAAACGATTTCACATAGTATCTGAACTCTACCGTTGGTGCTAGTTCAGGATATTAATTAATACTTTTATTTCAGCCAAATAGCAATCGAAAATATCCACATAGTTGGTATACACACGTCTCTGTAGGGTCATGGAAAGATTTGTTAATTCAATTAGGGTTGTGAAAGTCATACGCAGCCAGACGTGTAAAGACATGCCTCAACTCAAAGTTGGATGTTGCCCGCGTCAGGCCGATTATGTAATAATAATAATAATAATAATAATAATAATAATAATAATAATAATAATAATGTTATTGGTTTTACGTCCCTTTTAACTACTGTTGCTTTTAGAGACGCCAGGGTGCCAGAATTTTGTCCCGAAGGGGATCTTTAACGTGCCAGTAAATCTACTAACACGGCTCCCTCGCATTTGTGCACCCTCAAATGCCAGCTGACTGCGCCAGGATACGAACCTGAAACATACGGTCCAGCAAGCGAGAACGTTACCGCTGAGCCACGCCGCCAGTCCGGTCGATTATGTCTCCAGATCCATAACATTCTTTAGATACTTCTTATCTTTCTTTCTTCAATGATGGTAGCAGTTTTTATCTAGGTTGTGGCGTTTGGTAGAGGTAAATCGTTTCTAAGGTCTTCAACAAAGAATAGTTCTATTATACTCTTTGATAATAACAACGAGTTATAACTATACTCATACATTTAGGAGAAAGTAGGCTATATGTTCTTTACTGAACATCTTGTTGTTGTTTCGTTATAATGGGCTTGGGGCATCTTTGGTCATCAGCCTAGTTTACTAACGTGTGTGGATGATCGAACAGCTCCCAGCTAAACGCCTGCTCTTAAGAAAACAAGAACTCGTTTGAATTTCTGAATAATTACACCGCTGAATGTGTCCAAGAAATACAGCACTGTGTTGATGTACGAAGGCAGTAACGTCAACACAGTGACGAATAAGGTCACGAAAAAGCATTTAATGTTGCTACATGAAAATCCACAGCCTGCTTCCAGTCTCCGACCGGGTCAGGAATGGAATGAATGAAGCCCCCATCTAGCGGCGAGGATATGAACTGTGCCGGCTGCCGAGGCCTGACGCACTCCTCTGGGGCAATGATTAAATGAATGACAGATGAAATGAAATGATAGTGGAGAGTGTTGCTGGAATGAAATTTTGACAGGGAAAACCGGAGTACCCGGAGAAAAACCTGTCTGCCTCCGTTTTGTCCAGCACAGATCTCACACGGAGTGACCGGGATTTGAACCACGGACCCAGCGGTGAGAGGCCGGCGTGCTGCCGCCTAAGCCACGGAGGCTTCTTAATGTTGCTACATAACGATTTAATTTCTAATCACCTTTGAGGATAAAGCATACATAACAAGTAGTTCCGTGAAGAACTATACGGCCTATTTTCATATATGGTCGCCATGTTGGATTCTTATTTATGTTCTATTACATGAAGGTTATTGTGTACGTGTGGTATTCAAACTTCAATCGCATGATTAGGACACAATAATTAAAACAACGAGATTTTAAAATTTCTCACAGCTGTCATCTTGTGGTTATGAAAACAATTGACATAATTTAGATGCCAGTGGATCAACATTTGTTTAAGCATTTAACGGAGGCTACAAAGTTTCACTGCACTCGGATAGTTAAATCGTGAGAAACGTCCATTTAAACATTAATACTTCGCGTCGCCGTCATGTTGGATTTGTGCTCACCAGGTTACTGAAAATCCTATAGTTGAACTTATGTCCTATGAACATTTAAAAAATCGGTTTGATTGCTGTAAATGATTCGTAGATATTGAGAACCGTCTAAATATTTCGGATGGTCGCCATTTTGTATTGTTATATGCATAGGCCATAGAGTTATGTACTATTAGATGACGATTGTTGCGTAGGTTCATTATTCAAACGTTCACTTCGATCGCATGATTACGACACAAGAAATAAAAACTTAATTTTAAAATTTCGCACAGCCGCCATCTTAAGGTTATCTTACCAGTTGAACTAAACTAGACGCCAGTGCATTACAATGTGCATAAACATTTTCTGTATCAAGTTTTCTTGCGTTTGGATGGTTAAATCGCGAGAACCGTCTATTTAAAAGTCTCAACTTCGCTTGGCCGCCATGTTGGTTTTGTAGTTACCAAGTTTTTGAAAGTCTCATAGGTGAACGTCTAGTAGTTTCTTTTATCACCGTACAAAATTTCAGGGTGATATCGGTAACAGTTTCGGAGATATTGAATACTGGTGAGATGTAATAAAATTTGAAGGGCACGATCGGGGTCGGCCAAAATGTTGCTATGGCCTTTCCGAGTTTCATTGAAATCGCTCCAGCCGTTTATAATTTATTAGGTGAGGACACACACACACACCACACACACACACACACGGACAATAGGTGATCTCATAAGTCTATATTTTTCATAAAATGAAAATAGGCTAAAAATATTATGTGGACAATCACGGAGAATAATCCGGCTAATATACCATTAGGATTTTTGGAGGAATCATATGCGCATCTATAGTCTGCTACTAACAAACAGGATGCTCCTACTGGCACTAGTGTAGTCAGTGCAGAGGCTGGTATCCGTAGATTTACTGGGACGTTAAAGATCCTCCTCGGGACAAAATTCCGGCACTCTGGCGTCTCTTCAAGTCGCAGTAGTTAAAAGGGACGTAAGAACAATAACATTATCCTCCCTATATTATTCTGCTAAGGTCCCATTCCGGTTTTGTATCGAAAATTAGGTCCTGTTAACACCAACCTACACTTATGGGGTACCTACCGGTTCCACATAACCCCATTTATGCTCGAATCGCACTCAATTCCTCTTTAAATGCCTCACAATTAAATAAATACCTTACAAAATGTACATTTACAATGGGAGCACCGTAACCTGGCGAGCCTGGCGCTAGAGCGCAGGGCAGCGCTGTGCCGGCAGTCATCTGGCGGGAGCGCGACGTACTGCTAGGCGAGCCTGCCGCTGGAGCACAGGGCAGTACATTCACGTTGCGAAAGCTCGCACGGGCCCACTAGTTATTAATAAATATTGTGCCCGTTTATCCGAAGATAAACACCCACATATGCGGAAGCCTCGAAGACAGTTGAGCACAAGATTCTAAATATCTCAGGGGTTAACGGGTAAGGCTAGGTGGTGCTGAACTGTGTCCGAGATTCGCGCCTGAGCATAGAGAGGACGAGAAAACACACAAGATTTCCACAAACCACACCCCACTTTAATTAGATAAAAGTTATATCAGGTCAAAAGCAGAACACTCCTACCTCAATCTACAGGGTGTAAAAAATATTCAGTCTCTCACCCTGAGATTCCTGATTGCTAAATAAAGGAAAAGAATCACTTCCGATTGAATGTCTTCAAGTTTAGGCATGTCCATCTTCACTCACAAACACTTATATTTATCACTTCTTACACTTATTTACAAATTATACTTCAAATGAAGCACAGAGTAAAACTTAAGTTCACTATCTGTTTTCTATTATTACGGGGAGTTCATACTGAAATCCTTCTATATTTTTCATTGAATTTTTACCAATTTTTTTTTCTGTGATAGCCCTTTTCAAGTAAAGTAATGTTACCAAGTTTGAATATTGTACCTATAAAAATTTCTGAGTATGAGTTTTTTAAATGCCATTTTACCACGATCTTTAAAAAAAGTCCCTTGCATCACAATATTTTTCCAATTGGTACCAAATTTTCCACAAACCTTCTTAATACCTATGTTAATAAACGTTAGTGTCAGAGTTTGTTGTTTGACAAATACATTAGCATGTAGAATTTTTTTAAAATGTAATGTTGAATTTCTTTTTTAAATATTATTGCACACAGAATTTGGTAGGTCAAAAATAATTTTGAATCGTCTTTTCACAACAAATTGCATACTAATATTTGTGCATCAACTATCTAGCTACTTCTGTGTAAAATTGTACTTGTATCAGGCAAAAACTGCATGACAAGGAACTTTTTTAATGAAAGAAAACATTAAAATTTTGTTAAGCCATGAAATGCAAAATAAAAATCTATGCAATTTCACACACTCTAGAACTGCCCTGCACTACAGGTGTGCCCTTCAGACTGCTTTCTTTTCTCCTCCAGTGATATTTTCTTCACCTTCTCTTTTTCTTAGCCCCTTGCTGTCACCTGAGCACAGTTTCCTACTTTGTCCTATGCGCTTTTGGTCTCGCTGGGTACTGATTTTCACAGCATAGGTTGGTGCTGGCTTTCCTCTGATGGACTGAAGGACTTCAAGTGTTCTAACACACCCCATGTTGAACTCACTCACAATACAGTACTAAGCTATTACTACCAGTAGCACTATAAAAAAATGAAGTAATATTATGAAATAAATTTCAGCGCAAGGAGTGAAACCATGGTTATTAGTATATATATGCTTCACCATCCACATTTATTAATAATTGATCCACTCATGAAATATTATGAGCATAACTGTTGCAAAATTTGTTTATAGAATTTTCAGCACGTTATAATTAAAGGATTTGCTGTTGTACATTTGAAAATAATCATCCCATGGAATTTTCCGATTAGTAGCAAGCATTGTTAATCTAAACATAACTGATTCAGATGCTGTTTGACCATATATGAAAGAAATGATTCCCTGGTGTAATCAGATCTTAAAAGTGACCTCCCCTCATACAAATGCATTCAGAAGAAAACAAAAATGAATCTTCACGGGGTGTACCCCCTATTCTTCTTCGACAACCACCACTATTCCACAATTAATGGTGCATTCAAACTCATGATGCCCACATATCACATAAAATATCGGTGCACCGTCTTAGACAGGCCCATTTATAAACTGAATGCTATACTTCCACACTTCGACATAAAACACTGGTCACAATCTGATCCGCCTCTGTTGGCAACAACCGAGATATTTAGTTACATCTTATTATACTCAAAAACATTTTCAATTACCTCAGTCCTCAACTACTTTGGTTGTTACATAAAACCTGATCACCTATTTACCTTGGGATTACTCCTTTGTCTGAGTTTTTATAAACAATTGAACTTGCAACAAAATCAAATTGCACTCATTGTAATATTTTTCGACTCCTTGGTTGAATATTTCTTATGAGAATTATTATCATTATTATTATTACTTTCGCTTTCAGAACTGATTTATTTTCCAAAATGTATTCACCATTATTTAGACATTTTATTCTTATCACTGGCTTCTAACTATCATTATACTCAAGAATCCATGTACTTGAATTTTATTATAATTATTTAAATTTTCACAGTACTCGATTATTATTATTATTTATTTATTTTATTTATTTAATTTTCCCATTGCGCAAATCATTCCTCCTCCACAAAATCAACTCGTAAGTGACCAATATCTCCTATCACTAGTAACGAATCAGGAAGCGAAAAACAAGGAAAACGTTGCGTTACTATCTGCCCTAAATTACTGAAATTTCACTACCTGGAAAACTAATAAATGATGAGAACTTCTTGTCAGAAACATGAAAAAGGACAAAAAAAATATGCTGACCTATTAAGTTTGGGAATATAAATAGACACATGACTAGACTACAATACAACTACGATAGCATTAAGAGATCTTACTTCCAGATATTCACTGTCTGTCAGGTGTTGAAATAGCAGCACGAAAATTCCTCCCTGAAGTGCCAGCATGTGTCCCCACACACCATGCCACGCCCTGGATTTAGCTCCTCTTGACCTCTGGCAAGGCTCTTTCTGCTAGCCCCATCATGCTGTTCCAGAACCTTCTCACCTGGGCTGATGTTGGCTGCGCCCATTTCGGCGTCCTTCACGGGCTGGTATCGTCTACGTCCCTTCCTCATCCTCTCGGATCTAACCCATCGTCGGTAGTATTAATGCATTTTCATAGTATCGGGAAGTTCCAAGATATCACTCGTAAAATGTCCACGTTGTTCCGCCTCCATTATTTTACCATGTCTTTTACTGTCGTCAGACCACATATTAAATGTGTTTCACTTGAGACTGATATCTCGCGCAGCACTTAAGCACAATCGGCTGACAGTTGTACAGTATAATGAATCTTTGAAGTCCTGAGCTCGCACACCTAATGGTAGCAAACACTCGTCATGACAATCTAAAATTCTCGTGCATGTGGCCAAAACCTAATACTGGGCATTGCGACTTTCGTGCAATCACTAATCACGCTGTTAAATCTGAAGTGCATGGACCTGATATCCTCACTGTTCGTGTCCTCAGATGTGGCAACACTTTGAAATACACGCTTCACTTTCTAGTTGTACACATGATCTATTAGCTATTTCAATACATGAAAGTTATGTACTGTCAAGAAATGAAGTTATTTGCCCATACATTATGACAGTCACTTCTAGTATAACAGTTCACAATTCTAATAAAGTACAGTTCAACTCACATGTGTTTGAAGAATAACTAAGTCTTTCTCTCCACCAGTAAGACTATCACCGTTGGCACTTAGAAAATTCATGGGCCTTCCAGAACCTTCTACTCCTCGCATTCCGGCGACCCGCATACTTATTCACGGCGTTGACGTAGTATAACACTTGCTCGAGGTTTCGCTCTGACACAAACTGGACCAGAGAGACACACTGCTCTGATACTGAACACATTGACTGCCTGCTGTCTGCTCACCGCAGTTTAAATACTGCTGGGGCTACCCCAAACGTCCTTTCTTCATAACTTTGGAGTGCGTAAAGCTATCTTCCTGGTTCTTTCACTAGAATCAATGTAAATTCAGGGACTACATCCTGCCATAACACCATTCCTTCCATATCACGGGAATAAGGTAGCTCCAAATGTTCGAGCACATTCGGCGTTCTCCCATTCGCCAAGCGGGCGCGCGCTCTCCTCCGATAGGCTCTCCTCCTATGAGCGCTAGTTCAAAATCAGTTCGGCGCTCCATTCAAACTATGGATAACGACCTGACGGCCCTGGTCGCGGGTACAATATAATAACTTAAAACAATGTCTTTATGGATTTAGAATTGAATTGAATTGAAGTACACTAATGAACTTTTGTATTTACAGTCTTGAAGGTGCGTAATATATAAATAGTCAAAGAAAATACAGAATTTTCGGGAAAATGTAATGTACGTCACATATCGCCTTAAGTACGGTAGTTATATCAAAGGCTGCTTGGATCCTCTAATATCACTGCCGTAAGTTGTGTTGGCACAAGCCCCAATTAATCAAACAGAATGCAATAATAGTATTAATAATAGTAATTTTAATAATAATCATCAGATGAAGAATGTACATGAATCACAAGACAATTATGACCTTAATTTTATCCTGTATCAGCATGTGAAGTCTCAACTGAAGTTTGAGTGTAGTCTTGGTTCTTCCAGAGTTCTTTTCTTCTTTCTTTCTGAAATAAAGAAACAAAGATAGAAGGAAAGAAACAAACAAACAAAGAAACAAAGAAAGAAAGAAAGAAAGAAAGAAAGAAAGAAAGAAAGAAAGGAACAAACAAAGAAACAAAGAAAGAAAAAAAGAAAGAAAGAAAGAAAGAAAGGAACAAACAAAGAAACAAAGAAAGAAGGAAAGAAAGAAAGAAAGAAAGAAAGGAACAAAGAAAGAAAGAAAGAAAGAAAGAAAGAAAGGAACAAACCAAGAAACAAAGAAAGAAAGAAAGAAAGAAAGAAAGAAAGAAAGGAACAAACAAAGAAACAAAGAAAGAAGGAAAGAAAGAAAGAAAGAAAGAAAGAAATGAACAAAGATAGAAAGAAAGAAAGAAAGAAAGGAACAAACCAAGAAACAAAGAAAGAAAGAAAGAAAGAAAGAAAGAAAGAAAGGAACAAACAAAGAAACAAAGAAAGAAGGAAAGAAACAAACAAACAAAGAAAGAAAGAAAGAAAGAAAGAAAGAAAGAAAGAAAGGAACAAACAAAGAAAGAAAGAAAGAAAGAAAGAAAGAAAGAAAGAAAGAAAGAAAGGAACAAACAAAGAAACAAAGAAAGAAAGAAAGAAAGAAAGAAAGAAAGAAAGAAAGAAAGAAAGAAAGAAAGAATGAAAAAAAGAATGAATTTCTTGGTTTTAAAGTTCTTCTTAATGCTAAAACTTTAGAATCGCCGGGGAGTGAAAATTTCATCTAAAGGCGGATTTTGCAACGTGCCAGTAAGTCTGATGACACGAGATTGTAGCATTTAAATAACCTTACATGGCATTCGACTCAACCGGAATCGAATTCACATTCTGGACTAAGACCAAATACACCACTCAACCCAACATTAGCAGAATAAATAATTCCCTCTCTATCATTGAAATTACCCCCATCTTGATAAACCTTTATTCGCATATTTGGCAACCCTGGAGTTTCTAGTGTAAAGAAGCTTACACAGTGGAATATCCCCCTACCAGCTAAATGAAGCAGACGGGTATGGCAAGAAGCAATGCAGTTTGCGGCTGGTTCAGGACTGATTTATGAGCTCCAATGAGAGAATTGTGGAGGGGATTACAACAAGTAAATCCTTGCATTAGAAGAAGACTGCGTTAGTGTTCACCAACTTTACTTCAGAGCCAAAAGGAAACTAAATGTATCTAAGAAAGAAATACGAGATGAAAGAGGGAACTCAGTGTTAATGCTTTAATCAATTACCAAGAAATTTGGATAACTCACTACATCATTTCTCGCTACCAGAATACTCACAATAGATTAATGGATAATATTCTGAACTTGTCAAGGGAAGGAGCGTGATGGCGCAGAGGCTTAGCTGCTCGTCTTTCACCCGGATGGCTGGGGATCGAATCCCGGTGACAGCTAGATGAACTTTTCACCCGAAAAATCACGTGGCATCAGGAAGGGCATCTGGTCTTAAATCCCTGGCCAAAACCAAAATGAAACAGGTTGGCTCCGGCGACCCCAATTAATTGGGATAAGCCGAAGAAGGTTTATTCTGGACTTGTCAAGGCACATATTTTCTAATAATTCAATTGTGCTCTTGATCTATACGTGTACTACTACCTATTGAGGACATGATTAACCCAGTTGGTATAGCATTACGATTGCTCCACCTGCCGACGTCATATAGGACGAGCATTTATACTTGCCAGTTGTTGTATGTTACTTTCCTGTTCTACTCGTGGTGTAGCTGTGTGTGTTAAATTACAAACCACCACAGCAGTGATGCAGCTAGTCCAAGATCGGAGGGTCGAATCCCGTCGCTGACAGTGGTCACCCTGGGTTAAGTTTTCCCCGAGTTCCGCCACACTCCCTCCACAAAAATCCAACATACACCCTTGTACATGGAGCTGATAACAAGATGTTATTCCACCGTTCAGTTTATCTCGTGGAAATCGCATATTTTAATGAGCTTCCCTGCCTTGTGAGTGAGACGGATACATACGACTAAATACGGTAAACGGATGGACGGACGCTTTTCAGTCGGTCAACACGAATTGTGCCCAATTACATCAGGCTTTCTTTATTATTAAAACAAGAAAGGAAAGCATATTATTGTGTAAAGGAAGGACGCGAGGAAGGAAGAACCACCAGTAACTAAATAGGATTGTTAAATAGAAACGGGCATTAACTAAATAGTGTTGACAACATCCATACCTGAAGTTCGTTGTAATAATAAGGTAATAGATCACTGTGTTGACATACTTAAACAATATGAATGGATAATACCGGAACAATTATAGTAGTGCTATTATAGACCAATAATTCTCAAACTGTAGTACGCGTACCTCTGGGGGTACGTGCTCGTTTTCCAGTAGGGTATGGGAACGATTCTTATTGAGAAATTGACAAAATAACAAAAGAACCAAACGTTGCGATCAGTTTTCGAAGTATACTATATGAAGTTTCTTGTTTGATTGTCTGAGGACCATAGTGATATCTGACGATGCACTTCAGTAGTGCTGACCACTGGTTTAACATCGGCTTTGCTGCATTGGGGGATTCTGCATTTTTACCTCACGTGGCTTTATGACTCTTTCTCAACAATGGAAGTTGACGATTATAGGTTTGTGTCTGTTAATGTTGCGACATTCATTCTTGTTCGACTTAAATTACTTGCACAACAATGCAATTTGTAGCATTATTTTATTTCCCCTCTTGCAAATCGAAGCAATCTATGTAATTAATTTTGAATATAAGAGAGTGCATGTACTTCACCGCATTTTTAATATTACTATTATTTATGTCAGTAATTTTCAACCTTAATTTTGAAACCAATAAAGTGAGGGTACAATAGAAAACTAATCATGACTTAGGGGTACAATTGAGACAGGTAGATCAAAAACCCACTAACTCCAATTTTCGGCAAAATTGAGTTATTGGCTGGATGAGGATTTTTAGTTTGTTCCGCATGGATGGAAAGCAAGAATACCCTAATTCCATCATTCTACTGCATTCATGAGGTTGTTTTAAAATCTATGGAAATCAAAACATCTCTTATTCTATGAAATTATAGATTTGTTCCTTTCCATGCATTATTTCACGGTAGATGGCAACACCATAGCTTAACCAGCAGAGATTGCAAGGTTAATATTCAAGAGAAACCCAAGTATTAAAGAAACTAAGCATAATCCAACCGAGAAATTCCTCATATCAGAAAGTAAAGTGATACGATATTCGGCATCCCAAAAAAATGAAATCCATGTGAGTAAAACTATGAAAGGTACTGTACCCGATACCCAGTTGAGGCTATCGGCTACGCCAGCTGACATTAAGCCGTAGTTGAGATTTATGGGAAAAGTTGTAAAGATAGCGCTCAAATCGAGTAGAGGAGAATATTAGAAAATGACGTAGAAGGCCAAGGATCAAGAAGGCACTGCCAGTCAAACAGATGGAATTATGGGAGGAATATTAAAGTTTTATTAAGATCTTTATGGAACATAGTATTTAATAATCTCAGAAGAGAAGAGATAACAAGCATTATATATGATAATAACTTGAAGAAAGACAGATAATCCCTTAAGTTATTGTATAACTTAATAGCCGAGATGAAGGTGGTCGAGATTATATTTTTGACGCACGACCGTAGATGGTGGGGGAGAATCACGTGACCGCGCCAGGTAGGAGCTGGTCAAGGCAGTTTAGAGACATCAGTCGAGTTCAGCCAGCGAGCTGAGTGGTACACATGCGCAGAGCGTACGGTAAAGTGGAGCGGTGAACAGCACTTGTTACGTAAAGCGAAGGCGACAGTATTACTTAACCAAGCAGAGAGCAGGAAGTAGGTCATTGAGCCAAGGCGAGCAACGCAGGGCAGACGGCGAGAAGACCGGTTACGTGGCAGGCTGTACGGGCCGTGTACGGAGGAGAAAAAGCCGGGGTTCAGAACAGCATTGTAATACGAGTTTGAGAACTTTATTTCGAGCTGCATTTTATAACGCAGAACAGTATAGCAAAGCGGCATGGCGAGGCCGGCTTTAAGCATAGTTCATTCTGGAACAGTGCAGTAGATCAGAGCGGGCTAGTTCCGACTTTTATACGCAGGCAACATTAAAGAAGCTGAAGTTCATTTCAACATTCAGTTACAACATTGAGTTGGGACTTGTATTCAGTAATAGAATTGTGCAGGCAGATAGTTACAATATACTGCAATTATGAACTTAGATATTCAAATTACATTACGACTATGCATTTCATAACGGAATAGGTAGAGCGACCATGGGGTCCAAACAACATTAACGCTTTTAAGCAAACGAACTGTTACAATTATATGCACTTATGAACATTGGCACGTGCATTAATAGAATTCTTTTTCATGAATTATCACAAAATATCGAGTACGAACACAGCTACAGGGTGTTTCAAAAACTTATACACTCTCATAAATAAAATTTATTTTCTACAAGTGAGACTTAACCGCTGTGGAGATTGAACTTTTAACAAGCAAACCGAACATTGTATGGGACAGTGGCGTAACTTAGAAGAAGAATATGGGGTACGCTGCTTTTATGAACTTTTACGTAAGATTTTGGACAGTATCCATTATGGATAACATGCAGTTCATCATGTCGGAGTAAACGAAGACAGAGACGCGATGGCACCACGGAGCGATGGATTCGATTCCTGAAGAAGAGGAGGTCTAACAGCTGATTCACTTGGGATATGAAGGCGATCGTTACCGCGTGGGTGAAACGATATTCACGTCGATCTTTCGAGAAATTTATTGCACACAAGAATAATCGACGATCTTTGAAATATAATAACAGCTGATATGTGAAGGTACTGTAAGAGTTATGACTTTCTAATATGATATTTTCATGAACACTGGGCATACATGTATATATTTTTCTAGTAGGAGTTCTACAATTATTGAGACATGGCTTAAACATTATTTGCTCCGAGTTTTGCTAGAATATGGCGTTACCATATGATATGGCAGGCACCATTATACGAAATTCTCACCATTGGTTGGCTTTATTAAGCAGATGTTTGGTCTTTTAGACAGTTTTCCAGTAAGGATAGTTTTTCTTGGATAGTTTTTTTTTGTGACGAGTATTTCGAACTCGTGATCTGCAATTGGATTATTTAAATCACTTCGTCAGTTCATTGCATACTAGCGAGTATGTATTATTCATCAGTAGGGATTTTTTCCATTGGATTGTTTGGAGCTATTAAGATGTTATTCACTCAAGTGAATGAATATCGCTTTTATATGACAACTAGAGACTTGTTGATTCCAATCTGGTACATTCACTAATGAGACGACGAGATGGGGCCTTTCGTATTTATACGATTGCGTGGTGGTACACATCTTTACCCATCGTTCAGGGCATTATCATGTTAGACGACGGGGCAAGGCCTTTCGTATTTATACGATCGTGTGGTGGTTACTCATCTTACTTGCCATTGAGGAACTCATTTTTATCATCCGAGTGTACTTGAGATTGTAAGAGGATCAAACAAGGAACTACTAGTCACATATCAGTCGAATTTTGTTAAATAAATTAGAAATACATGTCAGCAGGGTTACATTTTGTAATTCTTGTTTGCCAATCCAATATTTTGTTGCTATACTCTTTTGAGAGTACTTTCAGTTTAACAGCTGTTACAGCTGATGCTTTTGATAATTTTTATGATTGAATTTGATACCTTTGAGAAGGATTTAAAGTAATTGAATCTTATAAGATGAATCATTAATGGTCAGATTTATTTTAAGGCAGATCAGTATTGCATATTTCGATGTGAGAGATTATAGCACATTGGTGTTTTTCTGTGAAGTGAATTATGAGAATTTTGAGAGAATTTATGCTATTTGAAAGCAGACTTTGAATTTGATTACGATTACTAAGGTAATATTTTTCCTAATTGTTTAAGAAGTTGTCTAGATGTGATCAGATTAATTACAGTTATTGGAGATTGTGTGCGTTGATAATTTGAAGCCAGTTATGTATTTTTGTAGATCATGCAACGTGATTAAGTGAAGTTTGTGATAGGCATTTTGTGGAAGTTGCCGAGTGGAAGTTGCAATATTGCTAATGTATTTTGAAGCAGACATGAGGTTGTCGAACCCAGTCTAGCATTATTTTTGAGATTCATGCTGTGCGCTGAATATTTATGGAGTTTGTGGAATAATTGTGGTATTCAAATGTGATATTTGATAAAGTGAAAGTATATAATGTAGTTGTGGATAGTGAGATCCAACGTGAATTTGTGAAGGCAATAATATTTTTTGGCATGATAATTAAATACGAGATATAACTTGGAAGTGATAAACTGTAAGACAACGTTCTATAAACCATATTAAACAATTTGTTAGGAAATTAAACTAATAAATAGTGTTGATAATACAAGATTTTCTGATAATAATAATTAATGAAATAATAATCTGAAATTTAAACATAATAATGATCTGACCTAATGAAATAAAAATCAGAATGACTAGATGAAATAATAAACATCTAAATAACCAGATGAATAAAATTTAAATAAATTGATAAATTAAATTTTGGAATAGATCAATGAATTAAATAAATGGATGAATTAAAGATTGAATAAATAAGCTGACTTAAATAAATTAATAGATGATTAAATAGATGATGAATAACTGAATTAGAAGGTGATAATTAACTAAAGAAGCTGATGATTCTTCTTCTTCTTCTTCTTCATCATCTTTTCCCGCTCATGCGGGGTCGACGTTTTTGGCAAGTCTTTTCCATTTCCCTCGGTCCCAAATGGTGTTTTCGGTTAACTGCTTTTCTGCGAAGTCTTCCCGCACGCAGTCCATCCATCTTCTTCTAGGTCTGCCTCTCTCCCTCCTGCCCTCCAGCTGAAGATCCAGCACTCTTCTTCCCACATAGGTCTCATCCCTGCGCTTAATGTGACCATACCAGAGCAACCGCCTTTCTTGAACTTTCCTTAATGCTTGGGTTACCTTGACACTTCCTCGTATGAAGCTGTTCTTGATGTGGTCTTTCCTAGTAACACCACACATCCATCTCAGCATTTTCATTTCGGCTACATCCAGCCGTTTATTTTGCGACTGTACTATTGGCCAAGTTTCTGCTCCATATAGCATGGCAGGTCTCACCACACTTTTATAGGCTCTCCCCTTTACTTGAACATTTAGTCTCCTGTCACAGAGGACACCAGACAACCTTTTCCAGTTTAACCAGGCAGCCTGAATTCGGTGGGTAATTTCCAGGTCTAGATTGCCATCGTCAGATACCGTTGATCCAAGGTACTTGAAACTATTACTTGCTTGGAGCTGATTTCCATCCATCTTCACACTGTCATTTCCCTTTCCACCGAGGCTCATGTATTCAGTCTTATTCCGGCTGATTTTAAGACCCCTGTCCTCTAATGCTTTTCTCCAGTGTTCTAGTTTAAGTTCGAGTTGTTCTTGATTAGTGCTACATAGTACAATGTCATCTGCAAATAGCATGCACCAAGGAGCAGGTTCTCTAAGGCTTTCAGAGATAACATCCATTATCAGATCAAAGATATAGGGACTCAGTGCAGATCCTTGATGGAGACCAACTTCAACTGGTATGGTTCCCGTTAGCCCTACACTGCTTCTAACTTGCGTCTTTGCCCCATGGTACATGTCCTGGATAATGCGCACATACTTCTCTGGTACTCCCTTGAATCTCATGCATCTCCATACTTCTTGACGGGGGACACGATCATAAGCCTTCTCTAGATCTATGAACACCATATGCAATTCTTTCTTCTTTTCCCTGTGTTTTTCCATGAGCCGTCTCAGAGAAAAAATGGCATCTGTGGTTCCTTTCCCAGGCATAAATCCAAACTGTTCTTCTGCTATTGTTGTCTCTTGCCTAAGCCTACCTTCAATGACTTTTTCCCAGATCTTCATAGTGTGCGACATGAGTTTTATTCCTCTGTAATTTGCACAATCCTGAATGTCCCCCTTTTCTTTATCGATGGGAATTATGGTACTCTTCCGCCATTCGTTGGGCATTATTTCCTCTTGAAATATTTGTTGGAATAGGCTCAGCAACATATCTATTCCCTCTTCTCCCAGGCATTTCCAGGCCTCTACGGGGATTTCATCGGGGCCCGTTGCTTTTCCATTTTTCATTTTCTTCATAGCAGTTACAATCTCTACCCTGCAAATGCTAGTTGTTAAATTATAATTTTGAATACCATCTTCAAACACAAGCCTTTTATTCTCCTCATTAAGCAGCTTTTCAAAGTACTCCTCCCATCTCTTCTTAATTTGGTTCTCATCTCGAATTACCATTCCTTGTTCATTCTTTATTTGCTTGATGTGGGTAAGATCTTTTGATGCTCTGTCCCGTGCCTTAGCAATTCTGAAGAGCTTTGCCTCGCCTTCTTTGGTCTCTAGATTTTCGTAGACTTCATTCCATGCCATTGCCTTTGCTCTTCCAACTGCTCTTTTCACAGCTTTGTTTGCTTGTCTGTAGTGTTCTCTGTCTTTGGTCATTCCAGATTCTTCCCAGGCCTTCTTGGCTAGTTTTTTCGCCTTGATCGTATCCTGGACCTCATCATTCCACCACCATGTTTCTTTATCAAGTGGAGCGCCTTTCCCAGACGTCTTACCCAGAACTTCCACACCAACTTTCCTGATAGCCTCAGCACTTACTGTCCACCATTTCTGAACTCCCTCCACTAAATGTGTTTCTTGGAGCACCTTGTCCTTGAATTCACTTCCCAAAATTGGATCTTTTAATCTCCACCATTTGATTCTTGGAGTCATTTTCCGTACTGCTCTTTTCTTCATGCCTGTGCATTCATAGTCCAGCACCAGCACTCTGTGCTGTGGAGTCACGTCTTCCCCTAGTATGACTTTGCAGTTCTTTACCTCCTTCAGATGTATTCTTCTGCACAAGAGGAAATCTATTCGGCTTTCCCGTCCTCCACTTTTGTATGTCAATAGATGCCTCTCGCTTTTCTGGAAGAAGGTGTTACAAATTGCCAGATCTGAAGCCAAGGCAAAATTTATCACTCTCTCGCCTTCTTCATTTCTCGCATCAAATCCCCAACCTCCATGAACTCTTCTCATTCCTTCTTCTTCGATACTGGTTCCAACGTGTCCATTCAGATCTCCACCCAAAAATACTTTTTCATTTGCTGGTATGCTGGAAAGTTCTTCTTCCAGGTCTCTCCAGAAGTCATCCTTTTCTTGCTCTTCACAACCAACTTGTGGAGCATAAGCAGCTACAATTGTGAACTCCTCCCCAAGGTACAGCTTCACACTCATTATTCTGTCATTTCTTCTGTTTACACTGACCAGGCAGGTAGCAAAGTCATTTGAAAGGATAATTCCAACACCATTTCGACCTGCACTGTTTGCTCCACTGTATAGCAACTTAAAGCCACAGCCAAGCTCTCTTGCTTTATTACCCTTCCACCTAGTTTCTTGAACACACAGGATTCCAATCCTTCTCCTTATCATTAGGTCCACAACCTCTCTACCTTTACCAGTCATAGATCCAACATTCAGGGTACCAATTCTCATTTGGACTTGCTTCTTTAGCCAGGCCCGCCCATGGCCCGGTAGCCTTCGCTCATTTCTCACAAGGGACAGGCGGAATCCTTGCGCGTCGCTTCCGGGGAACGCCCTAGCAGTTTCCGAGGCTAAGCTTGTAGAACTTGTCATATTTGTACGGTTTTGGCTATTTAGTTTTATGGCCGGATGCCCTTCCTGACGCCAACCCGTTTCCAACTTTTCGGGCTTACTATTCAGCTGAGAAATAAAATTCTCAGCCCCCCAAACACCCATCTGTTCACCGACCCAGTTTCCCGCTGGGGTTGGTTACCCAACCTTCCACTGGATTGCTCGGCTTAGCAGGGGACACCCCGGGCAGGTTGATGTTTGGAGTTGGAGTGGAGAGGCTATGAGAATTTCTCTTCTTCTGAAATTCTTGTATTATTGATGCTTGATTGTCTGCATCATCGCGTCACACTCCCATTCGTCCAGGTCCTCTGGTGGTGTGAGGACCCCTCCAAGTTTCTTCCTGGAGCCCTAAAGAAGCTGATGATTAATACATTTAAATGAATTTAAATAAATTTATTTGAGATATGATTTGAAGAATTGCAACTTGTGTTGATGAATTAAACAATTCATTTTGATGATGATGATAATTATAACCAATGAATAGTGGATTTTCTGTGATTCACAAATAAGCAATGATTAATGACAGTGTAAATAGTGTAAATTAGTTATTCGATGTTTAGGAGCATTTTACTAACATATTCAGCATTTGAATAATGCCATGCAAGCCATAAATTATGTGATATTTAAATATGTGTTTATAATATGTGTGTTTAGACAGATTAATAATATTTTTTACATCCACATTCATGATGTTAATTTAAATAGAAGTTAGGTCTCAGTTATCACGAATGTCAGTGACGCAAAGACATAGTGCTACGGTGATCCTGAGAACCCAAGAGAACTTTAGAAATTTTTCCTATTTTATGTGGATTAAATACACTTTGAGTAGAATGGAGATGGTTCGATTTTCTGGACAATGACAATTTAACGTTGGCATTCGACCATGCTCTTAGGTAGGATGAGTGTTTAATATGTCTGTCTGACTATCAAAGTTGAATAAATTTGTTTTTATCTTAGTTGTGATCTGATGATGATGTGATTTTCCTTTTTCTTTCCTTGTCTTAATTAAGGCTTAACCAGGAAGGATGTGGTTTGCTAGGGATTCAGTTGATGGCACCCATTGATATTTGTATTTTTTAAAATTAAATTTAAACCCGTAACGACCCTGGAGATACTTTATCTTGTGTTACCCTCTGCTTTTGAGACATTTCAACTGAATTTCCGACACATTCCTTATTTGACTAGGTGTTCATTTAACTCCGCTCTGTCCTGGAAATCCAGGAATGCGATGTAATAGCAGATGGGTCATCGCATCCCCAGGACGAACGGGTACAGTACAATATGGAGTCGATTTAACAACCAGAGACCCAATACAAATGCATCTTTTCCCACTCAACAAAAGTACAACTCACATTTACCACTGAAAATATAAAAGCAAAAGGACTTGCAAAATGTAATGAAGTTCATTTCTGAGGAAAGTAGGATGTAATATAAGACTCTGTTTACTGTCAGAAAATACCCTGAATCACAGGCTGAACAAACTAGTGAAAGTGAAACAGAATATCTGTTCACGAATCAGAGTAATGAAAGTATTAAATTCATTTGTGGTTTTATTTCTGTATCTTGATATGATTAAAATTGCGTATTTAATGGATTCCCTTTGAAATTTAAATTTAAAAATGCAACAATACTAATTGTCATTTTAAACTTTCATATTCTATCATTTCATACGGTAGTCATGATATATTGGTATATTTTCTGTAATGTCTATTGCCCATTTCATATTTCATACACTCCGGAGTCGAAAAACCCCTAACTCGACCACTATTTAATTCGAATTGTAGCATTAAATAATATAAACACTTAGGTTATGAAGTATTCATTTGACAAAGAATATACGTCTACTTAATATGAGCACATAAACCCATTGGATTTAAAATCAGTGAGGGAGATTACCAGATTTTTCTCTCTCCTGTAAAATTTGGTTTACTGGAGTTAGTGGGTTTTTGATATCCGTGCTTCAATATTTTTAAAGTTTAAGAATCCCTGTTACAGACCAACTGGGCAATGATATCTATATATAAGGACAACACGTTACACAGGTTGAAACTTTGGTAATTTAATCATTGTAAATATATTTGTACGTACGGTAAGTGTAAACATATCCGCCATACCTTATCTAAACCTAAGTGAACAGGATCTGATGATGATCGTCTGACTCAGCTTAGTGTGTTTGAATATTTGTACTCCCCGCCTAATATAATTGGGCGCAATCGTGTTGACCGACTGAAAATTACTTTATTATAATAGCTTAATGCTATACAAACTGAAATGTCTTTAACGTGTTGCAGTCCATCGTATCACTGTAATAACTGAACATCTGGGTAGCGGAATATAGCTGTATGTGGTTGTGACAGTTGTTTAATTATTTTATTATTATTATTATTATTATTAAATATTTTCCTGGGTGCCGCAGTTGCTTAGGTGCTGAACTTGAAAATTCAAGACAGTGGATTTGATTCCGGCTCAGTCCAATGGAATTAAAAGACGTTTAAAAGTGACAAATTTCTGTCGGTAACCTTCACATGAAACAAGTACCGGGTGAGTTAGCCGTGGTTGTTACGGCGTGGCTGCAGGCTGTCGCTCACATCCGGGAGGCGAGGAGGTTCGAATTCCCCCGCCGGCAAAATTGAAAACGGTTTTCTGTGGTTTCCCATCTTCCTTCCAGGCAAATGCCGGGGTTGGTCCCTAACTATAGGTTACAGCCGCTACCTTCCAAATCCTAGTCCTTACATTCACACTTTCCTCCCCAGACAACACTCCACACGCGACGGAACTTGTAGCTCACCCCATGGGTATCCGCATAGAAGCAGCTACAAACTCTGGCAAGCCGAACATGTCCTCGGACACTCCCGCCACTAAAAGCCATACGCTAAAAAAAAAGCAAGTCAAAAGTCTGACATCCTGACGATTCTAAACGAAAGAGGTATGAAGTAAGTTAATATTATTCTCATCAATATTATTTTAATATTATTATTATTAGTCTACCGTATTATTAATTCTAAATTCTTCGGACATCTTTGCCATCAGCCCTGTGAAGTTGTGTATATGTACTGAATTTGTTTGAAACCTGTGCTCCTATCGTGGCTCTAAAAGTGTTCGTACCTGAATGTATTAGTCATAGCTTGGGGTAGATATCCCGGGACTTGAATAAGGTGCGATTTCGGCACTTACCATTGGATGAAAGGCCCTTAGGAAGATCACTGTGAGGGTCGGGATTCGAAGCAAGGATCTAAAGAAACTCAGCTCCCCCATTGTAGTCACGGAGCGTGATTTAATGTGCTCGACTACGTTGCTATGTGGAAGTCACTAGAAGTACACAGGTGTTTGTTGGAACGCGTGCAGCACGTTGGAGAGCCCTACTACTGTGATCGATAGCACTGGCTCGTAATTAGGTGATTTCAACCATATCGCATCTGATTAAGGAAACTGAGCAGCTCGCTCTATCATTATGAGACATCAGGTGCTATTGCTGTGCGTAATTCAGCACCTGCAACACTGCAGATCAGTTTGATGAATACTAGCAGGATGTCTTACAGCACTCGCAATAGGAAAACTGAGTGTGCCGGAATTCCTTCCAACTCAACCCTGTGAATCATCAGTTCCTACCGAATAGGCCTAATTAATTTGGGTCCCGTCTGAGCTTGGTCGGATTTCTATGAATGGCTAATTGTCACAAAAATAGAATTCAACTTAATCAGGATAAACATATTTCTGTATATTAAGCACAATGATTCCTTTCTTATTATCATATAATTATTTCAGTAGTATAGCTCCCTCCTTCGGTGCTCACAAACCACCGATCGCGACAAATTAGCATTCAAATGAAAGAGAATAGACATTAGCAGTGACGAATTGCACTCTTATTTCATATATATCTATAATTTCTCTAAAAAATTAATTTTGAAAAAATGTACGAAGTGTCGATTTTCAGATACTGTCGCTGTAGGAAAATACGCTCCATAATTGCTGTCCTCTTCACATTTTGGCCGCTGTGACGCCTGTTTCATCTCATTTTAACATTCTGAGGACTTTTCTTTATCATTTTGCATGGATTTCAGAAACAGTAAATCAAAGGAATAAGTACTCAATCGCGCAATTTCATAAATATCGAATAACCGGTGAGTGTTACAGCAACCTTTCTCCTTAAGTGTCTCATTATAAACCCATTGGGGAAAGTGTGGTTTATGAACATGTGAGATTTCTCGCATGGGTGTGCTAGTCGTAATTATTTCAAATTGCTTGTTTATTTCTTGTTGTTGCTACTGTTGTTAATTCGTATTGTGGTCTCTGGACAACTTTGGTCATTAGCCTCGGGTACTTGGGTGTTTGTTGAATTTGTCTGCTAACCCCTATTTATATGATAACTGTAGAAGAGTGTGTAGCTGTATTAAGGACAGGGATGAGGTAAGTGCCCCGGGACTTGAAGTTCAGTACCATCCCGACATTTGCCTGCAGGATGAGTGGAAATAGAGGGAAATGCCTCACTCAGGATATCCGTTGTCAGCGCCGGGATTCAAACCTAAGACTTCTGGACTTGCTGCAGCTGCCCGCGAGGTCGAGGTGTATGATTTAAGAAGCATGGCTACGCAGCGGGACATTTAAAATTTCAGAAATGAACATTTATGGGATCAATCCGGTATCATATACATATATCGTCGTAGACGTGGTCGTTGATTCGTCTAGGGGCTTTACAACATCGTGGTCACTTAGCTACAAGTAGGCTAGTTGTGTCCCTGGTGAATCAGTCTGATAACATATTGTCTCATTGCGACAGTTGCATTAGTGTGTGCATTTGTACTTGGGGTTAGGATGGGATAACAGGCGGTTGCAGCCTGAAGTTAGGTAACATCCCAATATTTGTCTGGAATTGAAATGAAAACCCACGGTAAACCACATCTAGGATGCTGAGTGTATTCTGTTCCACCTGTCGGACCAGAATTACATTTCTTGGCAAAACTAGAAATCGAATCCGGACTTTAAGGATGACAGCTGAGAAAACCTTCCAGTGTTCTGTTAAATATGAATTACTTTGCATTCATATACGAGGAGTAACTAAGGTTACAAGGCCGATATTCCGGGTTTTCGTCTGATGCATAGGAGTTAGTAGTGTAGGGTTGGTATGCATGGGGCTGAAATGACTACGGTATATAACCCCGTAAATGATACAACAAAAACAGCAAGAATGTCTTTGACACGGACTTGGAGAATTGTTGTTGCTGAACCATTGTAAGCTCTCAACTCGGTAGCAATAGCAGAAAAGGTCATATGATAGTCCAAGTGTGTGTCATGTTCATGTCTATAATTACACATCCTATTCTTAGCTGTTATTGTAGTTTTAACACATATTTGTTTTCCCCTAATAATAATAGTGTTATGAATTTCGCTTGACTAATAACAGCTGCGGCTTTAGAGACATCGGGTAACGAAATTTACAGTAGATCAGACGAGACGTGCCAGTAATACTCTGTCACATATTTTGCATTTATGTACTCGGTGAAGGAATTCGATCCCGTAACCTTGGGGAAACCAGAAAAGAATTTTACTACCTCGCAACGAATTCGGTCTATTCCCTTGGCAAATGAGGTAGAACGACACACTTGCCCACTAAAAATAATACCGTATTGCTTCTCAAAAGACAATCGTCTATTGAACAACTTCCTGATGTCCAGTTGCCTTTTAACACATTATATCATACTGCACCTACCCGTATCATGTTTCTATCGATAGAATTGGAATACAGTCCCCACATAAATGCAGAAAATCGTCACGTGTCTGAAAAATTTGCTATTTCAGATCTGGACGATTTGTTCCCAGATTTTATTACTTGAAAAAAAAGTACAACTATTTTGAAGCACCCCTTTCATTGAAAAGCGAATGATTTGAAAAACTTTGATTCAAATTGGAAGTAATGAATTTGTAACTTTGAAGCCTTTTTCAGTGTTGCCTAAGTAAACGAAGGTTTGGTGCTTTTCAGTCGGTCAACACGAATGTACCCAAAAGAGCAGGGTTATGCTCTAATCCTGAAGAAATTTACATGAGATTTAAATCTTTTGAATTTGTAACTACCAACTTCGTTCTATAGCGTCGGCACTGCCAACTGTAACAGTTGATGAAACTCATGCAGACATACTTGAATACGTCATGTCCAATCACATTTTGACAATTCGTTTCATGAATGAAGTATTTACTGACCAATTATGTGTGTGTTTTGTTGTCTTCACTGCAGCCATCACAATTAAAAGTATAGCCTATTTAGCCATCACTCGCAAGTGCCTGTTCCGACTCTTGGTACGCACGAGCACTCACCGCCAACATCTACAGATAGCTTCAATGCTCCTTTGCTTGAATAGACTGAAAGTCAGTCTGTGATGGTGCCTCAAATTTTGCCCTTTCTAAAAATCAGTGAGAATAGGCGTTGGTAATAAGTAAATACAGTACTGTAGTATCCCAGGTGCGTATATAAAGTGTTATTTGGGTGGGGGCTATCCAGGGATTTGAGGGCATGCTGTAGCCCACAAAGAAAAGGGGGTCCTGGGTTTCTCCGAGGGAAACTTTTGTATAATTTCGTTCAGATTGATGAGTTTTAAGGCTCTGGCATCACCTTCTCAACCCAGGCGCGGATTCAACTCGACTCACGGGGTTCATTACCCCCCCCCCCCCCCGCCCCCAAAGGAGACCATTTTTTTTTTGCAAATTCAAAAAACCAAAACACAATAACCAGACAAATAAAACTTAACGAATTTTAACTGAAAAACAGTATTTTTCATTTTATTCAATACTGAAAATATCTTTATAGTAATTATTATGTCCTGTTACAACTGTACATACCTGTTATATAAAAACGATTATTTATATAACAAAATCAACTCGACTATTTTGTTTAGAAAACCTTGTGATTACCGAATCGACGTTTATAGTGATGTCACGATGAATATGCAGCAATGCACGGAGAGGAATTTGGGGCTTTTTTTCGCACCAAACAATTTTGCCGACGTCCAAACTGCAAGCTTGGTTGGCAATTTAAGCTGTGACTTTCTCCCTTTGTCGGTACCAACTCGACTTGCCGAAACTGTAACGTGCCTTGATACTTTTCTCGAAGCTCGATGTAAAAGTCGCAAAACACGCCGTTGCAATTTGTACGAATATCTTTGGTGCGCTAAACGCATCAAATTTCTATCCATGTATCTTACAAAAAAATTGGTCTGGTTTTGTACGTTTGGTTATTTTGTGATTGCGACTTTAGTGATACCATTTTTCTTAACAATTTCGATTGTCTGACCCCCGCCCCAAAGCCAAACTCTAGATCCGCGCCTGTCTCAACCAATTTGTTGTGATGTTTTATGAGACACAACTGAGACCTTTTTATGTTAGTTTTTATTAACAAAGTCATATTGCTCACTTGATAGTATTTAGATGGAAAGTATTAACAATACTGTTTTGATTTACAACTTAAACTACAATCACAACACCGATATTAGAGTTTCCCGCCTTTGAACAAGAATAACCACACAAGACTGGCTTCAGGTTTATTGCTGTGAATTCTCGTGCGGCGTATTTTTGTGGACATTATGGTTTGTTTACAACATTCATAATCATACAGTGCAACAGGTCGGAGGGCACTACGATGGATTCCAGGTTTCAACATTTCCAAATCCTTCTTTGTGCACTGTTGTGATTGTCATGATTCAATAATGTTCTTGTGCTAATTAGGGAAATTAACTTATGATACATTGCCACATTAGAATGGTCCAATATTTTCAGTCTGAAATTCGTAGTGTTTCGCTTCTTTTTGCTGGTGAGTGTATAATGTAAAGTCAAGGTTTCTTGAAGCATTACCAAATTGGTTTATAACTTCATCGTCAGTGATTTGTATGTCTCCGTGAATGGATAAAAATGCTAGACCGTTGAGTCTCTTTTCGGAAGTAGAATTTCTTAAGTATGATTTCAACGTACCAAACTCCGTTCGGCGATAGCTACAGAGACAGGCAAAATTGCCAAAAGTTTGATAAGGATGTAAAGGCTAGGGAAAAAACTTTTGTCACACGCTGCAGGGCACCTGTTGCTGTCCTTGGTAGGTTCCTAAGAGCGAAGGCACTGGAGAGTAATAAGAGGTTTTGTTAGTTTACACAAAAGATCAGAGCAAACTGATTGTCACACAGTTTACAACGCTCTATCTTCGCCTTGCTTTGCAACTTTGCCAAACTGTATGTCATTTAGTAAAAATACTGTAGTACATGACAAATATATTGGCTTTTAATATTTTAATTCATAAACATATGTTATATGTGACAAAATATCCCCCCCCCTTCCTATATACGCCACTGCGTTTATCCATTATTATTATTATTATTATTATTATCTTCTTGCATCGTTATGCCCGACTCAGGAGCACGGTTGAACCTGTTTAGCTGATGTGTTGGCCTTCTTTTCCTTCCAAAATCTCTTCATCCTCTCGCTGAGCGCCTTTCTTCGGTCTTCTGTCCAAGTTATGGTGGCCCTGGTGTTGGGTTTGTCTTCAAATTGGTGATTGTCGATTAGGGTTCTGAATTTGCATCTGTCCTGTATAATATTGTCTGAAATGTTGATTTCCTGGAGATCTGTTTCAATTTCACGTAGCCAGCTGTTCTTGGTTTTTAGTGAGAGGGCCAAGTTGAGAATTCTTTTAGTCAATCTGCCATTGTTCATTCTGATAATGTGCCCGTAAAATTTCAATCGTCTTTTCCGAAAAGTATGAGACATTTTTTCACATTGGCGATATATTTCCTGGGATGACTTTTTCCTCCAGATTCCCTCTATAAAAACTGGGCCAAACATTTTTCGTAAAATTTTCCTTTGTTGTTTTTCAATCTCTTTGGTTAAAGATTTGCCACCAATGATTAAGGTTTCTGATGCATATAACGCCTCCGGTTTGATTACTGTATTATAATGTCTAAGTTTTGCTTTCCGAGATATTGATTTTTTGTTATACCTATTCCAAGTGATTCTGTAAGCTTTCTGTAATTTGGAAATTCTCTCTTTATTTGCTTCACGGTTTAAACCAGAGGGCTGAATAATTTCTCCCAGATATTTGAATTCGTTCACTTGAAAGATTTTGCCGAATTTAGTTCTCATAGGTTGTCCGTCTAAGTATCGTGAGGCTCCTTCCATGTACTGAGTTTTCTCATAAGAAATTTGAAGTCCCGTTTTGATGGCAATTTCATGTAATTTTTCAATGGAATGAATTGCTTCTTGTCTGTTATTAGAAAGGATTGCTATGTCATCAGCAAAGGCCAAACAATGTACATGAATTCTATCTTTGAGTAGTCTGCCAAGGGTTATTCCCTTAGTTTCCTTTTCCCAGGTCCTGGTTATCTTCTCAAGTACGAGGCTGAACAGTAACGGAGATAATCCGTCTCCTTGGCGGACCCCAGTGTTAATTGCAAAAGGCTCAGATATTTCGCCGAGGAATTTAACTTTTGACGTAGTGCCAGTTAGTGTTTGTCTGATTAATTCTCTTGTTTTTCTATCAACTTGAAATTCTTCTAGAGTATTGAAAAGTGTTTGACGATCTATAGAGTCATATGCTTTTCTGAAATCTACAAAGGTAATGACTGTCTGTCTGGTTTTGCGCATTTGTAGGATAGTTTTGAGATTGAGAATTTGTTCCGTACATGATCTTCCTTTCCGGAAACCTGCCTGGTATTCTCCAATCAGACGGTCTGTTTGTTTCTCAAGTCTAGTGAGCAGGGCTTTGGAGAAAATTTTATAAATAACTGGTATCAAGGAAATTCCTCTATAATTATTGATGTTGGTTTTATCCCCTTTCTTGTGCAGTGGATGGATTAGCGCACATTTCCAATCCTCAGGTATTTCTTCGGTGATCCAGATGTTCTCAAGAATTGAGTGGATTTTCCGGGCTACGTTCTCACCACCTATCTTCAGCATTTCGGCAATTATACCATCTTCCCCTGGGGCTTTATTATTTTTGAGTCCATGGATTATTTCTTTAATTTCTTCCAATGTTGGGGGTTCTGAATCTTGGTTGGATGTTTGTTTTTCAAAGATGAGTTGTTCTTTAGGGGATTCACAGTTTAAAAGATCCTTGAAATAATCTGCTAGAAGTTTGCAATTTTCTTGATTATTTGTTTCCAATGTCCCATCCGGGCGTTTGAAGCAAAGACTGGGTGCCTGATAATTTGATAATTCTTCTCTGAAGGTTTTGTAGAAGTTTCGTGTATTGTTTTTAGTAAAATCTTGTTCAATTTCAGCCAATCTGTAGTGATCGTACTTGCGTTTTTCAGATCTGATGATTTTAGAGGTTTGTTTCTGTACTTTGGTGAATTCGTGCCAATTTTCTTCCGTTTTGTGAGAATTCCAATTCTGCCAGGCTTTAATTCTGAAGTTTATAGCCTTGTCACAGGTTTCGTTCCACCACCTATGCTTGCGTTTCCTGGGCGGTGTGCCAATGTTTTGAGAAGCTTTCGAAAGTATATCTTTGAGTTCTAACCAGCCAGAAGAATCGTGAGTAGGGATACTTTCTTGGAAAGTACTGGAGTTCTGTTTAAGAAATTCTGGATCGACGCGCAGATTTTTTGTTATTTTTGGTTTGGATCTGTTCGGTTGAAATTTTACCTTGATTAAGGATAGATGGTGGTCAGAGTCAATGACTCCTTTCTTGACTTTGACATTCATAATTTCTTTTTGATTCTTTTTGGAAATAGCCACATGATCTATTTGAAATTCTCCTAAGTGAAAATTAGGGGATCTCCAGGTCTTTTTCTTGTGTGGAAGTGCCAGGAAATGTGTTGACATTAGTTTGAGATCAAAAGTTTTGCAAAAATCAAGTAATCTTTCTCCATTTTTATTAGTTCTATTGTGTGCTGGATATAGTCCTACAATGGTCCTGAATTTCCTTTCTCTACCAATTTGAGCATTAAAATCTCCCAATAGGATTTTTATGTGATGATTTGGAATGATGGCTGTAGTTTCTTCCAGCAGTTCCCAGAAGTCTTCCACCTTTTGTGGATCTTTACGATTGTAGTTGTTGGTGGGTCCATGCGCATTAATAAGCGTATAAGCTTTGTTTCCTGATTTAACGGATAGTGTTGAAATTCTTTCAGAAGGCGAGGAAAAGTTAAGCACTGAGTTTATAATGTTTTTTCTGACAGCAAATCCAGTGCCAAATTGTAGTGGCTTCATATGGAGGGAGATTGCTGGCTTGCCTTTATAAATTCTATAATTTCCTGATTCAAAATGATTTTCATCCGTGTATCTGGTTTCCTGTAGTGCTAAAATTTGGATGTTGAAGTTATCCAACATGTCTGTTAATTGTTTTAACTTGCCAGTTTTCCGAAGTGTGTTGATGTTTAAGCTACCAATGAAAGTTTTGCATTTTGGGCGAAGAGATTTGGGAAGCTCCGATACATTCCCGCATGATGTTCTCGGTCCCCCAGAATCCGATGACCGAGAAAAATAACTAGTATGTCTACTAGGGCCTGGGGTAGTTATATTGTAGGTTGTTTCCATCATGCTAACAAGTTGAAAGTAGTGGGGACATCGATCTATGTCGGTGTCATGGTTACAACTGAAGTAGTGAGCTTCAGAGGTTGCTGAAGATGTTGTCAAGCTGTGCCTGTTTTTGGTCCGCGAGAGGTATTTTATTTCCCTCAAACCCTCCGGACAAGTCCGGCGAGCCTCCCTATCCGCCACCTGGGACGCGCCCGATAGGGGAACAGGCAGAATTATTATTATCATTATTATTATTATTATTATTATTAAGAATAATCAATATTACATCCAGTAATACAAGAAAATATATACACACATAGCTTTTTAAGTATTAGGACATACGTCCGTACATTGTTCAAGAAATCGCGTGTGCTATATACACATTGTCCTTTGCACTACAACATTGTATAAGTCACTTGTTCTCTTGATCACTGGAGTCCCGTTATATTAATATGTACAATCTTCATCATATCGTAACTTTAGTCTATTTCTGATTATTATGTAAGTAAACGTATTGGTCTAAAAATGTACATTCTGAGATCTATGTGATGAATATCAAATTCAGCCGAGTTAGAGAAGAATACATGTAAGCTATACCACGTAAGGCAAGGCCTTGTGGGTGGCATATTAGGTCTACTTACCTAATTATAACGTTAAGTGTTCATGTTAAAAATATATTACTTATACTGTATATATTTAAATAAGCGTTGTGAAACAGCTAGGTAGCAATGGTAAGTTAATGCTAATTTATAGATTAAGCTACTTTAATATATCTTTAATGACATTTTTATTTTCTCGAACAAATATCTTTGCGTTACGTATAAACTTTGTAGATTTATGGGTTTAGGAAGGATATTGTAAAATTTAGGAATAAAGTATTGAAAATTACGCTTTGCAATAGATAGATTTGGTTTGAAGAGGACAGACATATTTCCTGTTCTACCTCTTGTTTGGTAAGTGGGTCATGTTTATGACTGAATTTTTTTTATAGATATATTTATAGACTTCCGTCACGTAAAGTTGTCCTATATTCATGACGTTTGCTTCCACATACAATTCATTCGTAGGATATAACCTTTCCTTTTTATACATGATACGCAACACCAAGTTTTGCATTACTTGAGCTTTTTTTACAATAGTTTGATAAGCTCCTCCCCATGCAATTATTCCATACGTGAGAGTAGACTGAATAAGTGCAAAGTAGATATCTCTCAGTAGTTTAATATTGAAAATGTGTTTCAGACAATGAAATACACAAACTGTCCTCCTTATTTTCTTTGTGATGAAATTAATGTGCGATCTCCACTTCATGTCTTCATCAAAATAAATTCCTAGGTATTTTATATTTTGTGTGCGGTTGATTTTTATGCAGTTGCAGCTTGTATTACAGTTTTCCCGATGTACTGTAAGCTCGTTGAAGCAATTTTGATTGCTTTTTAATGTGAAAATAATAAATTTTGATTTATTTACATTCAGAAACAATTCATTATTTTCCAGCCATAATTTAATCCCTTTTAAAGCTTCGGTTGCTTCTTGCCTGACTATTTCCCATGTATTCCCTTCAACAAATATAGCGGTGTCATCTGCATAAGTGATTATTGAACTATTTTTTTGATTATTTATTGATTTTTCTATGTCATTAATGTATATAATAAACAAGTAGTTCCGTGAAGAACTATACAGCCTATTTTCATATATCCTACTTATGTTAACTGCCACAATCAACATACAAAATTTCAGTTTAATTGCTGTAACAGATTCGTAGATATTGAGAACCGTCTAAATATTTTAGATGGTCGCCAGGTTGGATTTTTATTTTTGTACTATTACATTAAGATTATTGTGTACGTGTGGTATTCAAACTTCAATCGCATGATTAGACAACAAGAAGTAAAAACGAGATTTTAAAATTACGCACAGCAGCCATCTTGTGATAATGCAAACCATTGAAATAAATTAGATGCCAGTGGATCAACATTTGTATAAGCATTTAACGTGCAACGTTTCACGGCACTCGGATAGTTAATTCGCGAGAAACGTCCATTTAAATATTTATACTTCGCGTCGCCGCCATGTTGGATTTGTGCTCACCAGGTTCCTGAAAGTCCTATAGGTGAACATATGTTCATAGTCTCTATGAACATAAAAAAATCAGTTTGGTTGCTGTAAAAGATTCATAGATATTGAGAACCGTCTAAATATTTCGGGAGCTCACCATTTAGGAGTGTTATGTGTATAGGCCATAGAGTTATGTACCATTCAAGGACAATTATTGCCTAGGTTCATTATTCAAACTTTCACTTCGATCGCATGATTACGACACAAGAAATTAAAACTTAATTTTAAAATTTCGCACAGCCGCCATCTTGAGGTTTTGTAAGCAATTGAATTAAATTAGATGGCAGTGCATTACAATCTGCAAAATCAATTACTGTACCACATTTCACTGCGCTCAGAGAGTTAAATCACGAGAAAAGTCTATTAAAATATTTCAAATTCGCTTGGTCGCCATGTTCGTTTCGTACTTTACAGGTTTATGAAATATACATAGGTATACCTGTATCAGTACCCTTTATCACCGTACAAAATTGCAGGGTGATATCTGTAATAGTTTCGGAGATATAGAATGTCAGTGATATATTTCGCACAGCCGCCATTTTGAGGTTATGTAAACAATTGCACTAAATTAGACTCCAGTGCATTACAATGTGTATAAACATTTGCTGTACCAAGTTTCATTACATTTAGATAGTTAAATCGCGAGAAAAGTCTATTTAAATGTCTCAACTTCGCTTGGCCGCCATGTTGGTTTTGTAGTCACCAGGTTTTTGAAAGTCTCATAGGTGAACTTCTAGTAGTGCCCTTTATCACCGTACACAATTTCAGGGCGATATCGGTAATAGTTTCGGAGATATTGAATGCTAGTGAAATATTTCGCACAGCCGCCATGTTGGATTGGAGAGACGTAACAAAATTTGAAGGGCACGGTCGAGGTCGCCGGGAATAGTGCTATGAACTTCCCGAGTTTCATTGAAATCGCTCCAGCCGTTTCGATTTTATTAGGGGGGGACATACACACGAATCACACACACACGCACACACACACACACACACACACACACACGCACACACACACGGACAAAAGGTGATCTCATAAGCCTATTTTTTCAAAATTGAAAATAGGCTAAAAAAATAGTGTTCCTAAGACGGTTCCTTGTGGTATGCCCCTTTTTACTTGCATCGGTGCACTCAATGTGTCATTTATTTTTACATATTGGAATATGTCAGTAAGGTAACTTCCGATGAGATTAAGAGCTGTGCCTCGAATACCATATTTTTCCATTTATTGGAGGAGAATATCATGTGATACAGTGTCGAAAGCTTTAGTAAGATCTAAAAACATCCCTAGTGATGGTTTGGAGCAATTTAATTTTTCTTGTATTTGTTTAGTTAGTGTTGCAATTGCATCCACAGTACTTCGACTTTTTATAAATCCATATTGCCTTGCTGATAGAATGTCATGCTTCAGTAAAAACTGGAAAATATTGTTCTTGATACATTTTTCAAATATTTTTGCTATTATTGTAATCAGAGATATCGGTCTATAATTTTCCATATCTATAGTATTGCCTGATTTTAAGATTGGTTTAACTATTGTTGACTTCAGTTGCTTTGGAAAATATCCTTCTGTAAAAGATTGATTTATGAGATTTAAAAGCGGTTTCTCTAATGATACTATATTTTGTTTTATAACCTTTGCTGAAATATTGTCTATTCCCATAGCTTTACTGTCACTTATGTCACCTAGGATTTTTTTTCAAATCAGTGGAATTTACCGGGGCCATGAAGCATGAGCTCTTATTGCTAGTTATATTAAGTGTGGGGTTTCCACTTTTCTTTATACATTTGGACATCTCGGTTGTCTTATTTATGAAATATTCATTAAATTTATTCGCAATTTGCGTGTCACTTTTGTAAATTTCATTCTGATACCTTATTTCACTAATTTGCTCTTTTTGATTAATTCTCTGAGTTACCTCATTACCCCAAATCTTTTTGGGATTTCCTGAACTAGCATTTACTAAATGTCTGTAGTAATCTATTTTTGCCCATTTTATTAGCTCATTTAATTTGTTTCTGTATTTTTTATATTTCTCTCTTAATTCTTCATTATTTTTATTTGCCATATAATCGCGGTATAATTTATCTCTAGTATTTATGGACTCTACCAATGCAAGGGTTATCCACTCTTTTCTTTTGACTCGCTTTGAGTTTAACTGTTTAGTAGATTCATGTATGCAGCTTTGAATTGTTTCAATAAATATATTTACTTTAGTATCCAAATGTCCTTCTCCAAGTTTATTATCCCAGTTGATGTTGTTTAACTTCTGTTTTAGTTCCACATAATCTAATTTATGTCTTTGATAATTCCTAATGTTTGGTTTATTTTTCTGACAACTAACTTGATTAAATTTTAGGCTAATTATTGTTGTATTGTGATCAGTTATTTTGCTTTCCGAGATGATAGAGAGAATATTTTCATTCGAAAGCCTACTTTTAAGAAATGCGTGGTCAATGCATGATTTACTAGTTTCAGTTTCCCTAGTTGTACCATTGATTATAGATCTGAAATCAAATTCATTACGAAGGTTTAAATAATCATCTGAATCTTGATTTTCGAATAAATTAATATTCAAGTCACCAATTATTAATTCATTTTCTAGCTGACAATTTCTTTTTATATAGTTATTTAAATTCTCCATAAATAATGTTTTGTTGTATTTTGGTGGTTTGTACACCCCTTTTATTGCTATTTTGTTGTCGCTTTTATTAACAACTACTCGAATAAATTTGAAATCTTTATATGCTACACACTTAACTTCATGCTGTAATCCATCTTTTATCATGATGACTACTCCATCATTCTGATTTATTTCACTTTCATTATAGTACGATTTATAGCAGCTATGTTTAGTAACATTTGCGTTATTTAATTTCCACGTTTCCGTTAAGACCACAACATCAAATATATTTTCATAAGCCTTCAGAGTAACGTCTAAGCTATTCTTGTGTTTTGCAAGACTTCTAATATTAGAATGGATTACTTTTAAACTATTGTTATCTTCTTGTCTATCTAAGAAGTATTTACACTCACCTATACTCTTCCCCACCTCTGACCGAATTTGATATTTTACATAATCATCTGCATATGTGTTCATACAATTGAATTAGGAAAAGTGTTAAGTGTTAGCGGTCAAGTTATTGTGAGATATCTTGGAGGGAGGGGTGGAGTGGAATTCAGCTGTTGAGGGGAAGAAAGTGAAAGGTCAGTTTGAAATAGCACCAGCAACACGGCAGGGGAGGTATGCAATGAACAGTTATGCAGGAGAGAGACAGACAGATTGTGGTGTGGGTTATCTTAGAGGGTGTACCAACTTTTGCTTACTAAAACAAACTATTGCTATATGTTAAGTGGCCTTACTTTAAGCTTTGGGTAACTCACACATCTTTGTAACATGGATTGGGAGAGTTTACAGCTCTGCCATCTTGTCAGATATCATGGCCTTCGAAGCTTGGGAACATCGCTTTTGCTTGTTTATAACTGAATTCAAATTAATGGTTCTCATTATGTTTGTTACTGTCATTTATCCTAGATTTACGTCTCAAATATCTTCTGACCTATTGAAGACGGTAACATTTTTTATTTGGTGTCTAGGGACATCTTAATCACCAGACCCCAATGTGTTACATTTGTGTGATACCGTAATCGGTTTTACAGTGAAGACTGTTGGTGTAAGTATTAGTAACATTGTAATCTAGAATTGTGTGTAGGAGCCATAAAACGTGACATAAAACATGCATGTGTGATGAGAGAACCACCCCTTTAGTTACCGGAATTAACGCGCAAAGAGCAGAGAGCACTTGACTTTTAATAGTTCGAGCTGTAATGACGATAGCGACACTTGGAGCCCAGGCGCTTGTGACGCAAACAAAACCAAAGCTGAGTACCGTACTTAACTAAGTTACAGACGATAGTGGACTAGAGTGGGAATGATGATGTTTACGCAATGAAAACGTACAGTATGGTACAGTACGGTGTATTTTTAAGATAACTAGGCAAAGCAATTCCGTATAGCGGGGTTCTAATTTACAATATTGTATCTAATAAAGACTCATGGCTCGATTTGAGGTCCCTCCTTTTAGGAAGAAAATAAATACGAGCCCTACAGTAGTCGCATATGATGTGTAACATCTGACATAGAAGAAACCTCACGTAAAATTGTTGATACACCGGTATTTTATAGTATTATTGGCACAAATATTAATCTATTGTAAAAGGGAGTGTTTTACAGATATTGTAGTTTATAACACGGAACTCATTTTATGAGATGATTTGTAGCTTCCACCAGCACTAGCCTAAATAAAGAATACGATATGGATCAACTAGATTAATAGACGCGACACCGCTCATAACCTGAAATTCCTTAAAAACTGGTCCTCTTCATTCACAGACCAACACGTAATTTCATATGGATTCTGTTAAAATAAGTCATATTGATATGATAAATATCGTTTAAAATGATAATCTGGTAGCAAAAATATTTACCCTGACCAGGAATCGAACCCAAGATCTCTAGATTCACAGTCATACGCACTAACCCCACGGCTACTTCGACTACGCAACTTGTGTGCACAAGATGGTCACTTATTTCCATGTTCCAATAATACTGCTGTTACGTGCCACCCCCCTAGTGGCACTTTTGTTAACTGGATTACGGTGGGTAGGAAGCACAACACCAATTACTGCTTAAAGAAATAATTAACTTTATTGCGGCCAGAAAATTACACTACTTATCAGCAAATACAAGCAATAGGAACCTTACTCCAGTTTCCTCAAGTCTCTTGCTTGTGGAGAGCTCTTGCCCTTTCACTTGTCAACAAACCACAGAAGTTAATCCTCCCGCTAATGAGCCTAGTGGCCTTGACAGAACTACATGCAACTTCTTCCTAATGTACGCCGACTACAGTTACTTACGAGCACTTGCTGCACGCTGTTCACAAGCTGGGAGAAACATGTCACTGGATTTCGTAACCACAATATCTCAGACACTCAGTGAAAGCACACTCACTCAAAACACAGGCAGTCCCCTGTATGTTTCTCACTTCCCCGCTTCACTTGGGGTTTCGCAAGTCACCACCCTTCTGTCGCTCAGGATAATCGCTCACACTAGCTCGAAGAACACATCAACCACCACTGCTTGACAGGTCGCACTTATATAGCAGGCCGGTGACTCAATAAATGCTTCTAGATCCATCCAGGGTTCACGGCTTCTCGAGGTTTCCATCGCTGGTCCAGTCACGAATATTCTGGACTATCCCTTTGTCCTAGTAGCCCTGTTGCATAAGGCGCACGCAATACAGGAGGCAGGGCACAACCCAGCCCTGGGGCAGTTGTGACTCATGCGGCGAGCGATGACACAAACTCACAGCCGTAACACTGCATTAGGGAATTAAGTTTCATTTATATTTTGCTTGTTTCGATAATGTTCCTGCGTGAAATTGAGTTTAAAATGCCTTATGAATAGGCCCTCTTGTGAGTAAAGAGAATGTATTGAGTAATAGTTCATGAAGGCTTGCTCAATTCTCGTATAACCACAACGATTATATTATATTTATGACTGCATTACCGCTATGTGGGTTAATATTTGAATAGCAATTGTGCAGAAACATAATACCGGCAATACCGACTACTTACAGTGTTTGATATTAAGGCATTTTATCATTTAAATAGTGATTCGAAGACTTCGAACATGTACCATGTCATATGTTTCAATCACTTAACACCAGAGTTCACATGAGCATTTTCCGTTTTTTATGTCATATACATTCCACACGGCCGAGAGTGCGTCATGGTATCGATTTCCGACACCGCGCGCTGATTGTTTCTCTTACCAGTGCCAGCTGGATCGATCGATCGAGTTGGCAGTGCGTCTTATACTTCCGTTCGATCCACCACTGCCAGCTAGGGCTCACTTCCGTTCGATCGATCAAGCTGGCAGTGCATACTTCCGTTTTCCACCACTGCCAGCTAGTACACTTCCGTTCGATCGATCGAGCGGGCAGTGCATACTTCCGTTTTCCACCACTGCCAGCTAGGACACTTCCGTTCTATCGATCGAGCGGGCAGGGCATACTTCCTTCCGATCCACCACTGCCAGCTCGATCATTCCGATCCACTTCCTTCCCCAATTTTCAAAATCACTCCCACAAAACTTTGCAGCAACCAAGCGGAAAGTTGTTACACACCAAAATGCGATTATTAAAATCTTTTCTTTAGGAGGTTTCATACAGATGAACCTCATTAACACACCATTGAGATCATCAGTGAATATTTTTGTTGTTGTTGATTGATTTAAGGGCTTTGCGACATCGTGGTCATGTAGCCCCGTGTACGTGTGTGTTTATGGGAGGAGAATTTGTCTGATAACCTGTGTTATTGTGATTTCTGTATTAGTGTTTGTAGTTGTAATTCAGATGAGGATTGGGAAGGAGGCGGCCGTGGCCTTAATTTAGGAACCATTCCGGCATTCGCCTGGAGTAGAAGTGGAAAACCAAGGAAAATCACTTACAGGATGGCTGAGGTGGGAATCGAACCCACCTCTTCTCAGTTTTTCCTCACGGGAATGAGTGGACCCCTTTCCAGTCCCCAGACCAGAATTAAATTTCTTGGCAGAGCTGGGAATTGAACCCAGGCCTCCGCGGTGACAGCCAAGAGTGCGAGCCACTACGTAACGAGGTGGACTCAACATTAGAATTTAGTACCTCCAATTACTTACTTTCGATAATACTGGAGCCATCTAAAACTATGTAAAGCGTTTGTTGATATGCGAACCTCTATCGGTAAAAAATGTTGAATCGAAATTCTGCCAACATTTTGAGAGTTTTACTATGGTAACTGTTAAGTTGGTACTATCTATTACTAATTAGGTACCATTGGAAGCACTTTCATCTATGCGAGTCTTGTGTTGGTGGTATGTAGCCTACGTTGTTCGTACAAAGTTTGATCTAAACTGTACTCGACTTCTCTGAATATTTTGAGAGTAACTGTAAGGTTGGTACCTCATTTTGATAGCGGCTGGAAACAAAGGAACCACCTTAACTTCATAAATTATGTATTGGTGGTGTGCACTGTGTTCCTACAAATCGTGGTCAAAATTGGGCCAGTCGTTTAAGAGTTCTCAAAGCTAACTCTAACTTTCGTAGAAACTATTATTTACAGTTGGTGTTAGTGAAGTTGTGTATAGCTGAGTGTTGGTGGTGTGAACTATGTTATTACAATTTTGGCCAAATTTGCGAGTTCTTGAGTCCAATTGGAAAGTTGGCACCATATTTGACAAACGGTTGGCGTCACTGGAAGCAAACAAAACTACAAATCGTGTTTTAATAATCATCATCATCATCATCATTTCCCCTTATCCAGCTCCTGCCGGGTCGGGGTATTTATGGCACTTCTCCACTTTCCTCTTTCCATCCACCATTCTTCTTCCACGATCTTGTCCCAGTCCAGATTTCTTTTTCTTACGCTGTCCTTCACTGAATCAATCCACCTTGTTCTAGGTCTTCCTCTTGCTCTCTTACCCTTGCACTTCGCCTCCTGCATCTGTCTTGGTATTCTATTTTCCTCCATCCTCTTTACATGTCCAAACCACCTTAGTTTATTCTTCTCAATTCTCTCATTGAGTTTTCCCATCCCAACTTCCTTCCTAACATCTTCATTCCTCACTCTGTCTTTCCTTGTCTTTCCTATCACACTTCTTAGGAATTTCATTTCACTGGCTTTGATTCTACTCTCTTGCCTGCTTGTCAGGGTCCAAGTCTCAGCTGCATAAGTTAATATGGGAACATAGTACACTTTATACATTACCTCCTTGCTTTTCCTTGGTATTTCCTTATCCCAAACAAGTTTTCTTACACTTTGATAGAATGCATTGCTCTGCTGTACCCTCCTGCCAATCTCCATGTCCAACCTACCAGTTTGCATCAATTCACTTCCTAGGTATTTGAACGTGTCCACATTTTCCAAACTCTGACTTCCAATTTTCACAGTGCCCTTTCCTTGTCTTTCCCCTCTTGTCATCACCATGGTCTTGCTTTTCTCTATACTGATTTTCAGGCCGTACTTCTGAATATTTTCGCTCAGTGCATCTAGTTGTTTTTGCACTTCTTCGGTGTTTTTCCCCAGACCACAATATCATCTGCAAATAACAGTAACTTCATTTTTTATGTCCATATGCTTCCTTTGTTTCCTTTTAATAGTGCGTTATTTTCTCGTGGAAGTATTATCTAGTTTGGGTGAGCACTTGCGCGGTATTCATGAGTGCTGTAAGTGTAAGGCTGATACTACAGTATCTGCTGCTAACGGTTGCAAACACTGGAACGGTCTAAAGCTTTATAAATTATCTATTAATGGCGCGTACTGTGCTCATACTAATTTTGCGAAAGTATGATCAGTTGCTTGCTAGTTCTTCAAGTGTATTTGTTAAGTTGGCAACACGTTTTACTAATGGTTGACTAAAGTGAAGCTAATAAAATCAATTGGATGTACCGATGCAGTAAAAACAGTCCTAAAATATCATTGGAGCTGCAATTCTGAAATTAATACACAGACAGGCAGACACAATGAGGGACATACTGTTCATCGCACCCTGGCCAACCTTAAAATCTTGCTTTGTATTCATATTTATGAGGAAAATAGGCTAATAAAATAAGACAATGGATATGTCGGAATGGAAATAAAACTGCTCATGAAACATCATGCAACATATTTTTGTACACATATTAATCACAAACATCTTTAAAAGTTACAGTATTTCTAGAACCTCTATTACAGTCCCCTTTGTGGTTCGGTTTAGGGGCCTGAAACAACACAGTCATAATCTCTGTGCAATAATGCGAATGAGTGGGAAATCAGTTTGATATTAATGTATCATTGTAGTGTGTGTGTGTGTGTGTGTGTGTGTTTGTAGTACTGTGTGCATTTGTAATAGACAATAGGATTTGACCGTGGTATTAAGTAGGTTGGTGTCCCACAATTTGGATGCAATAAAACTGAGAAACCACGAAAAATCTAATCCATCTCTTCTAGAGCCCAGAATGAAGCAGGATATCTGGAACAGCAGTCTCAATGGTGGTAACACCTAGTGCGCTAACATTAAGAGTAAATAGATTTCAAGCCGGCAGATTTCAAGTACTTGTTACTGTAATTGTGCCGTTCTGAATATTATACACTTTGTATCGAATGTTGATGAAACTTTGAAGAAACAAAGCAACACTTGTGGGACATTATCTATATAAATAAAGTAAACGTTCTGTATGATCATTTTGAATTTACGGATCAAACATTGTGTTTACCCCTGTTAAGGTGTATAAAGACCAAATATACCCTCAGTGTTTCGTGGGTTTGCCACAAAACTCCAGGAGCGAATGGCATGGAAATTCGTCTTTAAATGGAAGGTACTCCTAAAATAATACCAGATACAAATTATTATATAAAACAGAAGAGCTGAGTAGGTTAAGGTGAGCCCTCAAATCTCGGCAGCAAAGCAATAAATAGTGCTATCTATATCCATCTCTTGACTTGAAGCCTAGGTGTGACGTAGGCCTGGAGACACCACTATTCTGAAAATATCATAAGGTGAGAAGGATAACTTTCTGTCGTGGATATGTCACAACACAGTTGTAATGCCTGTGTCTCAATCACGCTTATCAGAATTAGTTAGATATCTAGTATTCAGTTCGCACGAACCATGGATTGGGTTCGTAGGCACGCTTCTTTAACTCTCTCCGACAAGGAGTAGGGACGATCGATTCTCGTGGCAACTACAGTATTTTATGTTTATTGCTGTTCCACCCAAATTCCACTGTTTTGTTTTCGACAAAGATCATAGTGACTTATCGATAATAATCGGCAATCTAGCATAATTTAGTCTCCCTAGTTAGCAGCATAATTGCTAGCCACCCTCGGTAATCTTGGGGTACATGGAATTTGGTTCTGGTCTAAGTATTGTAACGGGGTTGCCTCGTGGGACAAAACTGAAAATATGTGGGTTAGATTCCTACCTCAGCCATCCTAGACATGGTTTTCCACTTCTAATCCGCCTGGCTGCGTGGCTCAGGGGTAACGTTCTCACTTGCTGAGCCCAAGGTTGCAGGTTCGATACCTGGCGCAGTCAGCTGGCATTTGAGGGTGCGCAAATGCGAGGGAGCCGTGTCAGTACATTTACTGGCACGTTAAAGATCCCTTTCGGGGCAAAATTCCGGCACCCCGGCGTCTCTAAAAGCCAGTGTAGTTAAAAGGGACGTAAAACCAATAACATTATTATTATTATTATTATTATTACCACTTCTACTCCCAGAAAATGTCACGGTGGTTCCTAAATTATTGCCACAGCCACCTCTTTCCTAATCCTGGAGTTAAATTATAAAACACACTCTGCTACAAACACCACTATAACACTTGTTATAATATAAATTCTGTGTGTCTCTCTAAATATATACCATATTCACATCCTCCAAATACACCGGACCAACCATTATCTGCTTGTTTACTAGACTGGAATCTGGCAACACTGCCGTAGACCAATAACACTCCGCCGCTGCTTAATCCACATCCAATGAGTTTACTCGGAATGTAGCTGCTCGAGTCGAGAAATTACAGCCCTAGTTAGAGATTTCGTTCAGTATCCCAATGTAAATTACTCGCAGAAGTTGGAACAATATGTCCACTAGGATCTCACAGCTCATTAAACAAAGTTATTTTCCAACAAACTTCGTATCGAGGATTTTAGCGTGACCTCATTTTAGTTAATGCATTAATTATCACCCATACGGAAGTATGTCAAGTGAATGGATGGGAAATAACAGGTGCTGTCTCACATTGCGCCAGTCTCTGGTGCGTCAAGGAGGTATAGACTACTACAGGCAGCATTGAAAAATACAGATGTTCGCCAAAACAAGCATGACATAAGAGGCAATTGTTTTGTTAAGTGGAGGAGCATCGAAGTCTTCTGTCCCTGTTATGTGCATGATGATGATGATGATGATGAAAATCACTAGTACTATTATAATGCTCCTGGCCAGTGGTGGCTGGTGCAGAAATCAAAAACTAAAAAAATATTTAGGAACATATAGAAACACTTCCCTGAACCACTCAAGAGGCTCTCCACTGAGTTTTCCATACTCAACAAACACGTAAACAAACATATACACATTCATGATCCAAAATATTAGTTAAACAATCAATGACACCTGCAATGATAAAATACTCTTATTCACGAACTCAGGAACACTTGGTGTGAGCGCGCAAAAACAGAAATTCTCAGTGTTACCAAAAGCATTAAAATGAACCAACAACGTGTAATGCAAAATTATATGTTATTTTGCTACAGTGAAATTTACAAACTAGACATTTTGTACTTAACGAAATTCACAATAATAATAATAATAAATACAGCCCTTTAATCCGCTAAGAGCAATGGCCTCCTGCCTAGGCAGAGATTTTGCTCCATTACACTCATTAGCTGAGCAGTCCTAAAGAGTAAATATCGTGTCCTTATTTCGATAATATAAAAATTATAATTTTTATAGTTCATCTTTTTGAAAAATGTGACTATAGAATAAGTAAATTGGGAGATTAAAACACCTTCTGGCGGGAACAACTGATGGCTTTTTGTTCCCCATTAGCTTTGGGCGATTCTCTCTAAAATGCTACCGCAGAGTCTACAAGGTGCTACCTCATTTCTTGTGACAGTGCTGCCACTCTGTGGTCCAACGAAGAATCAATGTGTTGTCTTTGGAGTCTTGGTCTTGGCCTGTGGTCTTGCCTGTTGTCCCAACAGCTCAACAGAAATGTTGGGCACGCATGCGCAAAAGACAGAGTTCATGTTGGCTGGCATCAAACGTAGACATTTTCGATGAGCTGCGATCTACACCAAAAAGGATATAATGGATCTGCACAGTCAGTGGCAGACACGGAGTGGAGCGGACAACTAGATACCTCGTTGTGAGGGGAGTTGAAATATTTGCTATTCTTTGGCTGACATCTTTTTAGCCTATTTTCAATTATGAAAAAAAATAGGCTTATGAGATCACATTTTCTCCGTGTGCCTGTCTGTGTGTGTGGGCGTGTGTGACTCGTCTGTGTGTTCCCCTCCTAATAGTATCTCAACAGCTGGAGCGATTTCAATGAAACTCGGTATGTTCATAGCAGTATTCCGGATGACCCAGACCGTGCCCTTCAAATTTTGTTACGTCTCACCAATCCAACATGGCGGCTGTGCGAAATATTTCACCAGCATTCAATATCTCCGAAACTGTTACCGATATCACCCTGGAATTCTTGACGGTGATAAAGGAAACTACCAGAAGTTCACTTATATGATTTTTGAAAACCTGGTAAATACAAAACCAACATGGCGGTCAAGCGAAGTTGCGAATTTTAAATAAACGTTCTCGCGATTTAACCAACCAAACCCAATGAAACTTGGTGCAGTATATGTTTATACACATTGTAATGCACCGACATCTAACTTGGTTCAATTGTTTACATAACCTCAAGATGGCGGCTATGCGAAATATTTCACCGGCATTCTATATCTCTGAAAGTATTACCGATATCACACTGAAATTTTGTACGGAGATAAAGGGCACTACTGGAAGTTCATCTATGTGACTTTTAAAAACCTGTTAACTACAAAACTAGCATGGCGGCCAAGCGAAGTTGAAAGTTTAAATAGACTTTTCTCGCGATTTAATGATCCAAACGCAATGAAACTTGGTACAGGAAATGTCTATACATATTGTAATGCACTGATATCTAATTTAGTTCTAATTTTAAAATCTCGTTTTTACTTCTTGTGTCCTAATCATGCGATTGAAGTTTGAATACTACACGTACACAATAATCTTCATGCAACAGTACATAACTCTAAGACATACATATATAAAAACCCAACATGGCGACCATCCGCAATATTTAGTCGGTTCTCAATATCTACGAATCTATTACAGCAATCAAACTGAAATTTTGTATGATGATAGTGGCAATTAACATAAGTAGGATATATGAAAATAGGCTTTAGTTCTTCACGGAACTACTTGTTTAATGGGCTTTATTTGGTTGTATATAATATTATTAAAGTAATTAATTTTCAAATAAAACAATGTGCTGCAGCACTTCAGCACATAAGGTGCAGCCGCCCCGTTTCTGGCCCTTCTCAAACTAATTGTATCAACTCAACAATAAAATGAACAAAAATAAAAGGGAAACCGGTCGAGAGCCAAGGTGAAATACCTGAAATTAATTAATTATCGTTGTGTGTCTGCGTCCCGCTCACTCCAGCACAGAGACGGGCCCGTTTACTGTGGAGCCGTCAACGTCGAAACTGGACCATGAATGAATGGAGGCATGTGCTCTTTTCAGATGAATCCCGCTTCGAATAGCTCAGGACAGGGAGGCATGGAGAGCTGCATCAAACCAGTCAAAAGACTGAAGACTCAAACAAACAACCCGCTTCAGTTTGCAGAACGATTCCCGTCGCACATTAGTCTGGAGAGAACCGTGTAGCCGATACAACCACAGGAACATCGTGGCATCATGTTGAATTGCACAACTTCATGGGTGGTCCGAGGAACACTGTGAACGCTCGGAGATACAGGGATGAGATACTGAGACCACATGTTCGACTCTTCAGAGGTGTGGTTGGTCCAGAATTCCTCTTAATGGACGATAATGCCCGACCGCACCGCGCTGCTCTGGTGGATGAATGTCTGGCTGGGGAAGACATTCATCGCATGGAATAGCCAGCGAGGTCTGCGGATCTGAATCCTATTGGGGAGGCGAATTGCATCCAGTCAACCTCCGGCAAGGGCGCTCAAAGACCTTCACATTGCCCTTTAGGAGGAATGGGTTCGACTGCCACAAGAGCTCTTGGACCATCTGATAGAGAGCAAGCCACGTCGCTGCGAAGCTTGTGTGGCCGTTAGGGGTGTTAAATGTGTACCGTAGCTATCAGAACCCATCTGACATGTTCTTTTGCACAAGTTCTGTGATACATGGTGTGTGATGCAGCTTCCGCTTGTTCAGCAATTCGTCTGACATTCCTATCAGGTGGTATGGCCTCGTTTAGTGGATATGCTTAACGTTTGGACACTAGTGTACTTTGTATTACGGTAATATAATTCAAGGTTTTATATTTAACATTATACACTGGAATTTTATATTACGGTGTTAATATAAGATTTTAAAAATACAGTAATATACCGTACCTAATTTTACGTTATAGAAATTCTCGTTAAAATTTTGAGGTTTTTCGTCCTTGTTTCTAAAAATTACATAAAACGGGACACGATAAAGAAAATCTGAACACAGACTTGGACTATACATCCCTCAATACCTAAGTAGTCATTTCAGGTGGCCTATATTGTAAAATTATATATCTATTTTTTATGATGAACTTTGCCAATTTGGGGCAGATGACCTCGCAGTTCCACCTCTTAAAACAACAATAACAATAGCTACCTTTGCCATATTTTGTGTTTTCAAAATTACCACAAAAAAGGAAATTTCGTTATACAGTCAATTTGAACACTGATTTGAATTCAGGGCACTTTACTTAACAAGAATCATTGATAATTTTCCTTCTAGCAGAAAAAAGAAAGATATGTATATTGGTGTAAAAGCCAGGATTCGGTCTCCTGAATTAATATTCTTTTAGTAGCACTGAATGAGATAGGAATGTACGATAACATTTTCTATAGTACCTGAGTTAGCCAAAATACCTTATCAATGATGAAATATAAATCACGAAATGATGTGACCATAACCCACCCACCATCCCCTTTTTATAACACGATTTATATAAGTAAATGTCGAGCTGTGTCCGCCATTATGAGCGTGAATTATCGTCATGACAGTATTGCCAATCCCGTGCCTACGGCACTACTCTGTAAAACGAAGGAGCGACTAGTTCATTCGATACTGCGCAGAGCCCGGTGAATTTGCAAGGCCGCACCTCAACCCGACCATTCTAACCTTCGTTTTGTCCAATCCAATGGTTTTTGACAATGGTTACAACCTAGCACGTCCAATCCAATGGTGTTTGAGAATGGTTACAACCTAGCACGTCCAATCCAATGGTGTTTGAGAATGGTTACAACCTAGCACGTCCAATCCAATGGTGTTTGACAATGGTTACAACCTAGCACGTCCAATCCAATGGTGTTTGAGAATGGTTACAACCTAGCACGTCCAATCCAATGGTGTTTGAGAATGGTTACAGCCCAACGCGTCCAGATTAATGGATTTTCACATTGGTTGCAGCCTAACGCATCCAGATCAATGTTTTGTCAACAGTGATTCTGTATCCCACATGTTGGAAACAATGTGTGCACCTCAGAGTGTGCCATTGAGCGCGCCTTGTTGACAGTTGGACGAGATTCAAGCGCTGTCGGTACATGGCTGTCGTTAAAAGAACAATAAATAAAAACACATATTTACGTAATTTAGCACATATTTCAGGTCCAGCAGTGCCCAAAGTTACTAATGTCAGTAAGTAATGTTGCCCAGTAGATGAAACAACGAAACAAGGTACAGTATGTAAAAAGTCACGTTCTGGTCTTATTAAGTATTAATCTTTAATTTTAGGCCTAATATAATTAGCCATGAGTACGTGTTGATCGACTGAACAGTTATCCATGAAATATTGTTCTTATAGGCAGACGACCTCACTGTTTCTCCTCTTAAAACAACAGAGTTAATCACACTGAAAATAACTTAAGGGATTTCTATGTCCATGTACGTTACTCTAAGAAGCTGTTGCATTGAATAGGAGAGGGGGAGGAAATGCAATAATGCCAGTTAAACAGTGTAGGTAAATAAACAATATGGGGAAGTTACATAATAAATAAGAAAGAAATGGTCACAATAGTATAATTCAGTGGGCAAACAATGACAAGATATGAGTACTTAGAGTGACTGTGAATATATATGGCAATGGTAAACAATTTGCATGGCACAGAACAAGTAATCCTGCTCATTAGACCTTGAACATCCCGTTCACACAAACGCACAGTAAAGAGAATACATTACGTGCAAACTGAAAGGGAAATTGCGACTCGAATGATAAAATTATTAATGAATGAAAGATGCAATAAACCACAACAAAACTCTGCACAAAAAAACTCGAGATAATGAAAGGCAAACACAGAAACTATTTGGGATAGACAAAGCAAAAAAAAAATAGAAGGGTGGAGTATAAGCCATTATCTCTCATCATATTTGTTCTCCGCATCAATGAATCACAAGTTGTACTGCACACATGGTAAAGAGGTATTAAGGCGAGTGGGAGAGGAGAGATGTTTCCGGCGACTGCTAATGAAGAGAAGAGATAGGTTGGTTGGACACATACTAACACACCCAGGAATAGCAAGCTTAGTTATGGAAGGAAGGGTCGAGGACAAGAACTGCAGGGATGGACCAGGGTTAGAATATTGTTACGGCTGTGAGTTTGTGTCATCGCTCGCCGCTTGAGTCACAACTGCCCCAGGGGCTGGGCTGTGGCTTGCCTCCTGCATTGCGCGCGCCTTATGCAACAGGGCTACTACAGACAAAGGGATAGTCCAGAAGATTCGTGACTGGACCAGCGGTGGAAACCTCGAGAAGCCGTGGACTCTGGATGGATCTAGAACCATTTATTGAGTCACCGGCCTGCTATATAAGAGTGACCCGTGAAGCAGTTGTGTTGTATTTTACGAGCTAGTGCGAGCGATTATCTTGTGCGACAGAAGTGTGGTGACTTGCGAAACCTCTAGTGGAGCGGGGAAGTTGAGACTCCTACAGAGGAACTGTGTCTTGAACGAGTGTGTTTATTTCCAGTGCGACATAAGTGATTGTGCTACATTGTGAAACAGTGTGTAGTCGGTGTACATGCTTGAGAGGAGCAGGTAGTTTCTGTCAAGGCCACCGTACTCATTAGGACGGATTAACTTCTGTGGTCTGTTGACAAGTGAAAGGGGAAGTGTTCTCGCCGTAAGGAAACTGGAGTAAGGTAATAATTGCTTGTATTTACTGAAGAGGGCTGTATCTTTCTGGCCGCAATAAAGTTAATTACTTCTTTAATCAGTAATTGGTGTTGTGCTTCCTACCCACCGTAATCCAGTTAACAAAAGTGCCACTAGGGGGTGGCACGTAACAACTGGTGTCAGAAGCCGGATTACGAACTCAAGCACAACACCTGACGGTCCTGGTTTCAAAACCCGAGCAGGTCATTTTCTCTAATTTTCCTGTGAGTGCATGCCCTTTACAAGACAAACAACTAAAATGGAGGAGAAATTGGCAGCATTGCTAGAAAAGTTAACTGGCATGGAAGACGGCCAGAAGAAATTAGCCAAGGACCTGAAGGATGACCTAACTGCCAAAATGGAAGACGGCCAGAAGAAGATGGAAGACGGCCAGAATAAGTTAGCAGAGGACCTAACCGCCAAATTTCTGGATGGCCAGAAAAATCTGGAAGAGTGTCTGCTGACGAAATTAGAGGAGAGCCAAAGGAAATTAGAACAGGGCCTACGTGAGGAAGTCGCAGCAGTGGAAAAGAAGTTCGACGCCTTACAAGTGGAAGTTGCCGAGCTGCGCCAACGCCCGCTGATGGGGGTGGAGGAGAAATTCAACACCTTGCAAGTGGAAGTTGCTGAGCTGCGCCAACGCCCGCTGATGGGGGTGGAGGAGAAATTCAACGCCTTGCAAGTGGAAGTTGCCGAGCTGTGCCAACGACCGCTGATGGGGGTGGAGGAGAAATTCAACGCCTTACAAGTGGAAGTTGCCGAGCTGCGCCAACGCCCACTGACGGGGGTGGAAGAGAAATTCAACGCTCTACGAGAGGAAGTTTCTGAGCTGCGCCAACGCCCACCCACCGTTACACCGGGAATATCAGGAACGGGACATAGCAGAGTGACGCCCCCAACCTTCGACGGAAAGGTCCCGTGGAGCACCTACTTACGTCAGTTCGAGGCAGCCTGTTCCATAAATAACTGGAACAACACAGAAAAGGCTACAGCTCTCATTGTAGCGCTGAGAGGCGACGCCCTTAACGTCCTTCAGGCCATCCCGACTGGATCCCAGGACTACGCTTCACTAATCGCCCATATGGAGTCCCGATATGGAGATAGCCATCTTCAGCAGGCCTACCAGATGCAGCTCCGGACCCGGGTACAGAAGAACGCGGAAACCCTGCAGGAGTTCGAGATGGACATCGCACGTCTCGTAAGGCTTGCCTACCCAACAGCGCCGGCCGACTTTCTGGAGCAGATAGCGACGCAGACCTTCACCGACGGGCTACGGGACTCGGACACTCAACAGGCGCTGCGACTCGCGCGCAGTAAGACCCTGGCAGATGCGCTGAGCCACGCACTTGAATTCGAGACGGCAAAACAGGCATCTAGAATGCACGCGCGGGTACGTCAAGTGGACGTCGACGAACCAGCAAAAACCAACGAGACCAAGCCCCTGGCCGACGAATTGATGAAGGCGCTAAGCCGTTTCTTCAAGAATCGCAGTACCACCAACATAAACGTAGCCGAAGGACATCCGGAGAGGCGGCCCGGAAGAGGACTACCGACCTGCTGGACCTGCCGTAAGAGAGGCCACCTGAGCAAGGACTGCGGTGATCGCCGCCGCCAGTCGGGACAGTCAGTCGTAGGGAAACCGCGCGGCCCAGGAAAGCAAGTATCAGCCAGCCTAGGGGGGCAAAGGTTGGCTTGTGGCAGTCGTCAAGCCCCGGCAGTCCAAGTTCGTGTGACGCAGTTACGGAGGGATAATAGCAGCCTGATGGTCGACGGAGTCGTCAACGGAGAGAGCTGGCCCCTGCTAATCGACACGGGAGCATCGAGGACCATCGTCAGCCCCACTGTGATCCCGAAGTGGAGAGTTCAACCCACACAAAGGAACCTCCAGCTAATAACCGCGACCGGAGACACCGCACCGGTACATGGCGAAGCATCACTGGAGTTCGTCATTGGTCGACGGGCGATAAAGCATCCAGTGCTTGTGGCCGACGTATCAAATGAAGTGATCATTGGACTGGACTTCCTGGACCAGAACAACATCATCTTGGATCTGAGTACCAACACTCTGCACTTCGGAGGTGAGGAACTTGCTTTGCAACCAGCACACGAGGCCGTCACCGCACGACGAGTAAGGCTGAGAGAGGACGTCATCGTTCCTGGCAGGACGGAGGTCAGCGCCGCCGTAATTGTCGACGGAACTGCTGAGGGAGTGGCTGCTGTCATCGAGCCAAAATATGAGGACATCCAGGCAAAAGGATTGCTAGTTGCCAAGACGCTCATCAACACGACGCCTCGGCCGTACGTTCGCCTGTCCAACCTGAACGACTACGATATTACGGTTCACCGGGACACCAACCTAGGAGTCTGCGAGCCCGTTACCTGGATTGCCCGCATCACAGAAACGACGGACGGACACCTGCAGACGGACAACCGAAGAAGACGCGCCCTGCCAGAAGAACTACAGAAGCTGTACCAAGGATCCCAGGACCATTTAGACGAAGAGCAATCACGCCAACTTCAGGACCTGCTACGCGAATTCCAGGATGTCTTCTCCGTGGGGAGCAAAGACTTCGGCAGGACAAGCTTGGTCCAGCACAGAATCGACGTTGGGGACAGCGCACCGATTAGGGCCCCATTCCGACGTGTCCCGCTCGCCAAGCAAGCCGAAGTCGACCGGATGGTAGAAGAGATGAAGGAGCAAGGGGTGATCGAGCCATCACATAGTCCTTGGAGTTCTCCGGTCGTGCTTGTGAAGAAGAAGGACGGTTCCACCAGGTTCTGCGTGGACTACAGGCGGGTGAACGACGTCACGAAGAAGGACAGCTACCCTCTACCCCGGATCGACGACACGCTGGACACCATATCAGGGTCAAGATGGTTCTCCACCTTGGATTTGAAGAGTGGCTACTGGCAGGTGGAGGTCCACCCTAAGGACCGCGAGAAAACGGCGTTCTCTGTGGGCAGCGGGCTCTGGCAGTTCACCGTCATGCCATTCGGTCTGTGCAACGCCCCTGCGACCTTCGAAAGGCTAATGGAGTCCATTCTGAGGGGACTACACTGGAAGACCTGCCTGGTCTACCTAGACGACGTCATCGTTCTGGGGAGGAGCTTCGAGGAGCACTACAGCAACCTGAAAGAGATCTTGTTGAAGCTACGGACTGCCCAGCTGAAGTTGAGCCCCAAGAACTGTCAGCTCTTCCAGAAGCGGGTCCAGTACCTTGGGCATATCGTCTCCGAGGAAGGGGTGCGCACCGACCCAGAGAAGACCGCTACTGTGAGGGAGTGGCCAGTTCCGAAGGACAAGTCCCAACTACGAAGCTTCCTGGGACTCTGCACTTATTATCGTCGCTTCGTGAGAGGATTCGCCGACATCGCCAAACCTTTACATCGACTGACCGAGAAGGACCAACTCTTCACGTGGACAGCAGAATGCCACAGTGCCTTCGAACAACTCAAGCAAGCTCTGTGCACCGCGCCTATGCTGGCCTACCCCAGACCGGGAACAAGGTTCATCGTTGATACCGATGCCAGTGACTTTGGCATAGGGGGAATCCTGTCGCAAGTGGTGGACGGCGAGGAGAGAGTAGTGGCCTACTTCAGCAAGGCCTTATCAAAGCCAGAAAGGAACTACTGCGTCACCAGGAAGGAGCTGCTCGCCATCGTGAAGACCATTGAACACTTCCACAAGTATCTGTACGGGCAAGAATTTCTCATCAGGACCGACCATGCATCCCTGCGGTGGCTCCTGAACTTCAAGCAGCCCGAGGGTCAACTCGCGCGGTGGTTAGAGAGGCTTCAACAGTACAACTTTGAGATTCAGCACAGGAAAGGCCAACTGCATTCTAACGCCGACGCCCTGTCACGAAGACCGTGCCCCGAAGACTGCACCTTCTGTGCCCGAAGGGAGGAGAACACCGGGATACAGTGCCGAAGGACTACCGTGGAACTTCAAGGGAGCTGGAGCCCCGAATCTTTCACGCGGGCACAAGCAGAAGATGATGACCTGGGACTGATAGCCGAATGGAAGAGGGCCTGTGTCCCCAGACCCGGGTGGAACATTGTGAGTGACTGCAGCCCAAAGTTTAAGTCCTATTGGGCGCAGTGGGACTCGCTGATTGTAAGGGATGGCCTCATCTGCCGTACCTGGGAGAGCACCGACGGGAAAACATCTCGGGAACAAGTCGTCGTTCCAAAGGCTATGACGGAGGAAGTCCTGAAGGAAGTTCATGGAGGATCATCTGGTGGACACCTAGGGATAAAGAAGACCCTGGAGAAGCTGAGAGAGCGGTTCTACTGGATCGGATGCCGAACAGACGTGGAGAACCACTGCGCGAGGTGCCACGATTGCGCAGCCAGCAAGGGCCCAGGACGAAGACGACGGGGTCCACTGAAGACCTACAACGTGGGCGGCCCCATGGAGAGAGTGGCCATCGATGTTGCTGGGCCATTCCCGTTAAGCGAGGCAGGGAACCGCTACATATTAGTCGTCAGTGACTACTTTACCAAATGGCCGGAGGCGTATGCGCTCCCTAACCAAGAAGCCGCGACGATTGCAGAGACCCTGGTGAAGGAATTCGTCAGCCGGTACGGAGTACCCCTGGAGCTGCACTCCGACCAAGGGAGGAACTTCGAGTCGCAGGTGTTCCAGAACCTATGCCAGCTGCTGGGAATCCGGAAGACAAGGACAACGCCACTACACCCTCAGTCCGACGGGATGGTAGAGCGATTCAATCGCACCATCGAGAACCATCTTCGAATAGTCGTCAGCGAGCACCAGAGGGATTGGGACAAACATCTTCCACTATTTCTCCTGGCCTACCGCGCCGCCGTGCATGAAGCCACCGGGTGCACACCAGCCCGGGCCATGTTTGGGAGGGAGCTCCGTCTACCTGTCGATCTTGCCTTTGGCCGACCTGGGAATGATCCGATCCCGGTAAGCCAGTATTGTCAAGAACTGGTCGACCAACTGGAGGACGTGCACGCGTTCGCGAGGAGGAAACTGCGGATCGAGACCGACAGAATGAAGACCCGATACGACCAGCAGACGGATGCCGGCGGATTCCACGAGGACGACCTGGTCTGGCTCTTCAACCCATTACGGAAGAAAGGCCTGTCACCCAAACTGCAGAAGTCCTGGGAGGGCCCGTACCGAGTCGTGAAACGGATCAACGATGTCGTCTACAGGATCCAGCGGAGCCCGAGGGCGAAGATGAAGATCGTGCATCGAGATCGCCTGGCAGCCTACGGAGGGACACAGACGGACCAATGATTGATCGGGACGATCAGCCTTTTTAGGAAGGGGGTGGTGTTACGGCTGTGAGTTTGTGTCATCGCTCGCCGCTTGAGTCACAACTGCCCCAGGGGCTGGGCTGTGGCTTGCCTCCTGCATTGCGCGCGCCTTATGCAACAGGGCTACTACAGACAAAGGGATAGTCCAGAAGATTCGTGACTGGACCAGCGGTGGAAACCTCGAGAAGCCGTGGACTCTGGATGGATCTAGAACCATTTATTGAGTCACCGGCCTGCTATATAAGAGTGACCCGTGAAGCAGTTGTGTTGTATTTTACGAGCTAGTGCGAGCGATTATCTTGTGCGACAGAAGTGTGGTGACTTGCGAAACCTCTAGTGGAGCGGGGAAGTTGAGACTCCTACAGAGGAACTGTGTCTTGAACGAGTGTGTTTATTTCCAGTGCGACATAAGTGATTGTGCTACATTGTGAAACAGTGTGTAGTCGGTGTACATGCTTGAGAGGAGCAGGTAGTTTCTGTCAAGGCCACCGTACTCATTAGGACGGATTAACTTCTGTGGTCTGTTGACAAGTGAAAGGGGAAGTGTTCTCGCCGTAAGGAAACTGGAGTAAGGTAATAATTGCTTGTATTTACTGAAGAGGGCTGTATCTTTCTGGCCGCAATAAAGTTAATTACTTCTTTAATCAGTAATTGGTGTTGTGCTTCCTACCCACCGTAATCCAGTTAACAAAAGTGCCACTAGGGGGTGGCACGTAACAATATGTTAAACCGATTGCCTCGGATGTAGGGTGTGGTAGCTATGTAGAGATGAAACGATTAGCTCAGGACAGGGAGGCATTGAGAGCTGCATCAAACCAGTCTAAAGACTGAAGACTCAAACAACTGTAAACTTGCGAAGTCCAGGCTAAGGAGAGGAAACATACTGTAGGTCACTTTGATGACGCAGTAGGAGTAAGTTAGCTAAGTGGAGTCAGAGATACAATATGGCACAGCACACATACTATTAGCATATGGGTTTAATGATCCTTTTAGCTGATGTAATTTTGCCTGGAAGGGTAAATCGACTAATACGGTTCTCTCCCATTCAGACACCCTTAAATACCAACCGACAACGCCGTTGTTCAATCCCGCGATCACGGTATCAGAGCGAGCACGTGACCTATGTCACCTTACAGCCGGTCAGTACAAAGACTGACAGTCTGAAATATCAGTCGAATTCAATATTGATTGCACTGACTTGATGTGACACCATCAGGGTCACATATACAGTATGTCAATTTTGACATCTTGTTTCCTCCACCTAGCCAAATAAGAACAGCAACTGAAGTTTATGCGAACAACCTTAGTACAGCAAGAAATTGTGAATGGGTTGTGTTGTTGTTTCTTTTGAAGGGCCTAGACATCGTGGTCATTTAGTCCTGTGTACTTTGGTTAGTTTAGAACTTGTGGTTTCAGTAGTAGAGTGTGTATATTTGTAATTCATGTGAGAATTGGGAAGGAGGCAACCGTGGCCTTAAGTTAGGAACCATACCAGCTTTTGCTTGGAGAAGAAGTGGGAAACCTCGGAAAACCACTTTCAAAATGGTTGTGGTGGGAATCAAACCCAGTTCTTTTCCGTTTTGCCTGACGAGGCTCCGCGTTCCAGCTCTCAGACCAGAATTAAATTTCTTGGCAGAGCCAGGAATCGAACCCAGACTTCCCAGGTGATAGTCAAGTATGAAAGTCGTATAATCTGGTCGTTCGTGTATTTTTTTCCTTTGGACCACCTCGCAGTGTAGCTGCTGGCATTCTTAGCTGTCGCCCCGGAGGTCAGGGTTCAATTCCCGTCTGTTCCAAGAAATTTAGAAGAGGCGGGTTTGATTCCCACCTCAGCCATCCTGGAAGAAGTTTTCCATGGTTTCCAGGCAGATGCCAGGATGGTTCCTAACTTAAGGCCACAGCCAATTCCTTCCCAATCCTCACCTGCATTAAAACTACATAGGCTACTACATACATTCCAATAACCCAGTTTATCACACAAATACTATTCATATCCAAGTAAATAGGGCCAAATGAACGCGATGTCTAAGTCCATAAATAGTTTCCCACATCAGCCACTTCTACTCCAGGCATATGTCGGGATTGTACATAACTTCAGGCCAAGGCTACCTCCTTCCCTCTAATAGTCTCAATTTCAGTCACTCACACTAATACATCCATGACAATTACACACACACTCGCAAGTACATGGGATTGAATGACCACGTAGCCAAGCCTACTCCTCCCTCCCATGAAACAACAACAAAAATCTATGTGGACCTAATTACCAGGAACTGTCTCTACTACAGTTTGTGTGGGGTGGGGAATAATAACTAATGATATTGATATTCCGCGGGCAGATTCTGCGCTTCCCATTCGTCTCTCCCTTAATCCTCTCACTCACCGTGAAAAATATCCAGATGTTGAAGCTGCACTTCCCCTGAGCAGTTTGTCTTGCTAATTTATTTCTTGTCGACGCGACGCCAGGCGACGGGGGCACGTGGGGGATACTGGTTAGAGCACGTGTTTAGCTTGAGCCCGATAGCTTGAACCAAGTTATGCTTCGTAATTTGCATGCGCTAGCAGTTAAATAAATCAGTCCGGGGGCAGAGTGTCCTCACCGGAATGTAGTACAGAATTTACCGCTGCTATAAATATTGCTGCCCTTGCAGCCATCTCGGACACTTTACAAGACGAGCGCTTCCTACGGCCAGCAGGACTGTAAACTTTTCCGAGGTTCGATATGCGCAGTCTCCCCGTTCGCATGATAAACATCGTCTTTTATAGCACAGCACAACACTAGAAAGTCGAAGCAGATTATATTTTATGAGCTTACATCATTTTAGGTTTTTAACGTCTCTTGTTGGCTGCCACCACGGAGGTTCGCGTTCGATTCCCGGCTCTTCCAAGAAATTGTATCTGGTCTGAGGGCTTGAACGGCGCACACTCAGCCTCGTGAGGCAAAACTGAGAAGAGGTGGGTTCGTTTTCTACCTCATCCATCCTGGAAGTGGTTTTCCGTGTTTTCCCACTTCTACTCCAGGCAAATGCCAGGGTGGTGCCTAACATAAAGCTACGGCCACTCCCTACCCAAATCCTACCTCAATTACAAATATACATAGTAGCCTATATACATCACAGAGATTCTACACACACCCAAGTACACAGGGGCTACATGACTATGATGTCGCAAATCTCCTCAATGAATCTACAGCAACAACTCTCTCTTGGGATGGCTCAAATCAATTTAAGGGTGAAATACCAATACATGTGACATGGTCTATAATCATTCAAAGGTTCATCGGAATCCGGAGATTGACGGCAATGTTCTCTTATTGAGTGCGAGGCTCTCAAACACTTTGCCTTGACCTGGGCTGAGTTTCTATCTAAGTAGACGTCCGGATGTTGTGCCAAATGCTGGAGAAGGATGGAGATCTGGCTCTCCTTGCAGATTCTGTGAAAGACACTCAGTCAACTTGCTCACGAAGTTGAGAGTTCGCTTCGCGTAGCGCTGATTTCACTCTATGATGGCGAGTGTTTCTTTGTAGGTCTCTCTTGGGACAGATTTGAAGTACAAGGCCTGAGACATCAATCTCGCAGCAGTTGGGGAGGGATGGCTTTGCTGCAGAAAAGCCTGTGATATCGTAACGGTGAAGTGAGTGTAAAGCTACCATTCATCTCTGTCCGCTAGCATGACTGAGACTCTGAAGCGACACATCTGGGTAGCTGCACTTTCCAAGGTTTGAGCTTCAAAGCTCACCAATCCCTGTGTGTATACTTAATACAGCTTCTCTCCACGTTCTTAGTAACATATCTGGGGTCAGTCCATACGATAAGTTAATTTAGAAATAGCAAGTACTTCCGGTACCTGCGCCGATGGCTCAGCAATGTTCAAACACCAGATAGGCAACATTGAGAGTGGTCATAATTTGGATAGGTGATCGATTCTGGATGCCGGCCCCATGGTGTTGGGGTAGCGTGCCTGCTTCTCACCAGAAGGCCCCGTGTTCGATTCCCGGCTCCGTCAGGAAATTTTAGAAACTGACGTGAGGGTTGGAAAAGGGAGCGCTCAGCCTCGTGAGGACAATTGAGTAGCTGTCTGTCAGTGAGACAGTGCCCCGGTCACTAAAACCAAGATTAACGGCTGAAGGGACCCAATGTGCTGACCACGCGTCACCTCAATATATGCAGGCCAAATGGCTGGACAGTGATCGCTTGTTAGGCATAGACTAGAGCCGGGCAAAAAGCTCTTGAGTTCCGATCGGTCTCGTTGGTCGAAAATGAAGAACGATAGTGATGGTTCCGAAACTGGTATTACCATATGCAGATATTATTATAAAAAGGCCCTCCTTGTTACTGTCAGTATAGTACGCAAACATTTGTCTCTTCATTGACTTGCTATGAACATCTTGAGATCCAGTGCTAACTTGAGTGTCTTTGACTGGAAACGATTCAGACAGTGGTGCTTTGGTATTTTTTATTTAAATTCCACATATAATAATAATAATAATAATAATAATAATAAATGATGAAATTATGAAACGGAAATTTTGGGAGCTGTATCAGCATTCGAAATCACAGACACCTTCAGGAAAAGGCGATTGAATTTTGGCCTCATTCTAAAAATGAACAATGACTAGCTCACCAAAAGGATTCTCAACCTTGCACTCTCAATTAAAGTCAAGAACAACTATCTTAGTGGAATAGGAAAAGACATTCAATAAATTGGCATCACAGAGTAAATTATACAAGATTGACTCCAGTTCAAAACAGTAACCAACAACCAACATCTTACTGAGAAAATGAATACCAAGATCAATAAATCATGGACTGAGGAACAGAGGAAGATTTTTAGTGCCCGGATGAAGAGATTTTGGGAGAAGAACAAAACAACATCATCAACTAAATAAGTTCTTTCGCACTCCACAGATGGGCATAACGATTTAATATTAAAATTAATATTAATATTACAAATAATAATAATAATAATAATAACTAGTTGAAACCCGTCAAAACATGACGGTCAAAGGGAAACTATTTACTGAAGAATCTCCTTATATAGGCCTAATGTACATTCTTTGTACGATTATTTTTTGGCTCTATTGAAACTATAAGGGCGTCAAAAGATTGCACTCTTGACATTGCACTCTTGACATTGCAAAATACTGCTGGCAATGACTGAAAAATTGATGAGGCAAATTGAGACCTGTACGTTCCAGAGTTTCCCTTTGAGCTTTACTGATTTTGATAGAGTATGCCAAACGAATTGGAAAATATTGCCCCTTAAATGAAAATTATAGTGTTATATCGGATGGTATTAAATCAAGTCGAAGGATTAGACCTCACTGCCTAATTTTAACAGCATTTATTATTTCCAAATCCAAGCAATATGGTTGCATTAAGGAGCCCTTGGGAAACATACAGATTTCTAAGCAGCATAACTATGGGTCAAGCATTTAGAGTATGTGGAGGCAAATCTTATAATCCAAGGAATTCAAGAACTCTGAGGGGTCTAATACAACTGGCTGCAAACCATCGCTTATAATTTTGGAATATAACGAAGAAATGCGATGGTGTGCAAAACATGACGCTCATTGAGAAAATATTTACTGTAGGACTTTCTTAAATGCATTCTCTGTATGATTGCAGAGAAAGATCGAATTTGCAACATATAACTGGCCATTACTGAAAACTTGCGTTACGTTTGCGTTAACCTTTTTCCCCTCCAGGGTTGCCTTTTCCCACGGAGTAAGCGAGGGGTCCCACCTCTACCGCCACTAAAGGCAGTGTCCTGGAGCTTGTGACTCTGAGTCGGAGATACAACTCGGGTGTGTGACCAGCACTACGCCCAGGCGGCCTCACTTGCAAAGCGATCAGGGACCTGATGAAGGGTTGGTAAGAGCGGGAGGGTTAGGCAAGGAAGTGGGAAGGAGGCGGCCGTGGCCTTACGGTAGTTACCATCCCGGCATTTTCCCGAAGACGAAGTGGGAATCCACGGAAAACCACTTCGAGGAAGGCTGAGGTGGGAATTGAATCCCCTCTACCCATTTGGACCACCCGAGGCAGAGTATACCCCGTTCCAGTCCTCATACCACTTTTCAAAGTTCGTGGCAGAGACGGGAATCGAACTCAGGACGGGGCGGCAGCTAACCATGCTGACCACTACGCTACAGAGGCGATCTTCGGAGGCAACGACTGAAAACTTGATGAGGCAAATAGCGACCTAAACGTTCCCGAGTTCCCCCTTCAGCTTTATTGATTGTGATAAGGTATGGCAAGCGATTGGAAATTGGTGCTCTAAACGAAAATGGAAGTGTTTTATCGGATGGTGTTAAATAAAGTCGAAGGATTAGAACTCTCTGCCCAATATTATCTGCACTTATTATTTTCAAATCCAAGCAATTCTCATACAATTAATCTGGCACCATTTAGGAGCTCTTGGGAAATGTTCAGATTCCTAAGGAGAATAACTGTGGCTCGAACATTAGGAGTATGAATATGTGGAAGCAAAATTCCGAGTAATTCAAGAATTCTGTAAGAAGTATCTGGCTTTCACATTCATTATTTAATCTGTAACAGTGGTGTATACTTTTGTTACCTTAGTGTTTTAAATATATATGTAGCAACGTCAATCGCGCCGAATTTTGTTTACGGGAATGCTAAGAGTAAAATATGTTTTGTCAATGGAATAGCAATACCAAGAAATAAAAGTACGGAAATAAAAAGAGGGACGGAGGAGGGACTCGAACAGCTGCCATGCGCGGTGCATACATGAAGAGTCCTTGCCTCTACGACCTGAGCTACCGAACCACTGGTGAAATCGCGCAAAATTAAGACACTTTAACAACATAGTCCATACACACTCGACTGTCAGTTTACGTGTTTCAACATTTTCCGTCGGGTATAGCCTAAATGTATTCCAGTATATATCGTGGGAACGTCATAAATAATGTTCCCTTCCTTTATACTTCTTATAAATAAGTATCAAATTGAAACGTGATGCACTTGTAACCGCCATGACTGTCATGATGCAAGGTGATTGTACGCATGCGTGAGGGGCGAGAATTCTGCAATTTTCTATATTAATTTAAAAATATACGAATTCCTTAGTTTACGGGAATGCTAAAAGTTAAATACGTTAAAACCTTACTAATACTCCTTGATTAAACAATATTTCAGTGGTAAAAAAAAAAAAAAAAATTGGCGAGGGCTGGGATCGAACCGGTGAACCTAGGAACCACAGTCAGTCGCCTTAACCACATAGTTACTAACACACTCTTGTTCAGCAACAGATGCAGCCGTTCATTATCTTCAAAAGCGGCTGTCTGAAGGAAATAATCAATTTCATTATCCAAATAAATCAATGTTGCACATTTGTATACGTTCATACTTTTATTGTCAGAACTTGGTTAATGTATGTTTTCAATTACATGGAAGCTTATTAAATAACTTACATTTTAATGGACTTCTCACCGCCATTTTGTCATGACCCCAGGCGGATTGTGCGCATGCGTGAGGGTCAGGAATTCTGCTATTTTCTATATTAATTCAAAAATATACCGTAATATATTTGTTTATTTTAGAGACACTCTGCAAATCTAGAGGCCAAGAGCTTTCGTTAGAGTGCTCTACGAAGTAAATCGGTTCTGTCGTTCTCTCAATCTCGTGGTAACAAAAATCACCTTACTGTTTTAAATATATAGATAATAATAAGTGAAGACCATACCTATCATTGTCTCGAGTACGGGCGTGATCCCAAGTACCTTGCTCCAAGGCCTTAAAGAAATGGATCTGGATACTCGGCTGTACAAACTAATGCAGAAGGCAGTAGTTCTATCAACAACCAGAATCGTTCGGAAGTTCATGGGTAGCGAAATTCTAGCTTAGAAGTTGCTGTTTCCGTAGCTATACTTTGGTTCACAGAAGCCCGTATAGTTACGTTGTCGTATACCAGAAATGTGTTATATGTACTGTATAAACCGAAAATAATAATAATAATGGCGTCTAAGAATGAATTACAGCACCCAACCAGATACAGTACAGTAGGTAGCTTGATCAGTCAGTATTGCATCCATGTACTTCTAAGGTAAGAAGTCATTTAATTGAGTGTGTTACTGGTACCAACCAATACATGCTGTTCGACAGAACGTCACACCATTGTTGAGAATCAACATACTGTATTTATTCTGAGAGAAGTTGATATACGGTCTGAAAAGTAATGAAAACACGACATGTTATTGTCAAAATGAAATTGGATGAAGTAATGAAGTTAAATTGATGTAGTGGGGTAATATTTCATGGAATTAATTTACCAATTCATTTAAAAGTGTAGTTTTCAATGAGGATAATTAATTTTGCGTCCACTCAGAAGGAGGACGATTCTGTCAGCACGTGTTTCCGTATCGTCAGTAATGCGTCCCTTCTAAATTCCTACAATGGGGTGAATCGGTAAATATTGCTATACATCAGTAAATTTTCATAGCAATACTGGCCGACAATGGTGTTGCACAACAAAATCGTAGAATCAAGGATATGATTTGATACGTCTATTCGTATTATAAGTATCACGCGCGCTTTGACGAGTGGCTATTATGTGCGCCTGCACTTGTTGTCATGGTATCTATATATAGGAAATTATACGACATAAAACGTACATTCTTCCTCATCACGGAGTTAGTTAGTTATTGTTGTTTTAAAGGGTGGAACTACGGGGTCATCTGCCTCCGCAACACGGAAAAACATAGCGTCAAGGATGTGTTTGCAACGTTTTGACTTCTGAGCTTCTTTGGTTTCTTGAGCGCATTGTACTTCTATAAGTACCATCTTCGACTTGTGTATGGTGATAGTGCCAGCTTCAAGTAGGTGTGCATGCACTTGTGGTCATTGTAACTACTGTACGAGGGAACTTCCGAAAATAATTTTCGTCATTTTTTTTTTCAGAGACCCTTTGTTGCCAAACTCACATACACCATGGCATCATGAACTACTATATACACCTTGCACTATTTTTCGACACAGTCGCCACCGACATTGAGACACTTGTCGTAGCGTGCAATCAGTTTGAAGAGACCACTCCGGTTATTGCCTGTCCGGTAACACCATGCTTTGTATTCCAGCAATATTATTTTCATTCATGGATGTGAAGGGACGCTCACTTCGATCTTCATCCTCCACACTGTGGCGTCCTTCACTGAACATGCAACACCAGCGACCGACCATTTAACGAGACATGACCGCTTCACCATACCCGGTCTGTAGGCGTTCATGGATGACTGACACACTAGTCCCACGTGCCCATTCATAACAGCACGCACCTCCATTGGCGATCACGTTGTCAGTACACGTCTGTCTGTCATTGTGAGGTGCACTTGAATGATATCGAACACGCCGGTCTGCTGCTCCTCTCTCTTCGTCGGTGCTCTGCGCATGCGTCATTCCCCCTCCACTGTCACTTCTTCCGTCCTTGAACCAGCCATGGGTGTGGATTCTTATGGCGATTGTACCATCTGCTCATGCAATAAAATGACGAAACTTACTTTCTGAACTTCCTTCGTAGGTATCGGAAACTTGACGACACAAAACGTACATTCTTCCATAACGCAGAACCTCTAAGGGAACAGTTCTGCATTTGTTACGTGTGTGTTTCGTCGCAAGGTTGTTGCGTTGCTCTATGTTTTGTGGTGTACATTTGGTTATTGCATATTACAGGTGTTTTCACTGTAATGGAGGTATTTTCACAGAAACAAGAATGAATGGGACAACAAACTTAATAAACATAATTACATTATTACTCTGTATCGAGGCACGGATCCTCCACATCAAAACACTCGGAAGGCGTCCCTAAGCAACCTCCGAGAATTTGTCGGTGGATTTCTGGTTCACCCTGTATATACAAAATCAAAGTGCAGTAGACAAAATACGTATGGGACTTTCAGACATCTTAGAAACTTAAAAACACTGCACCCGAGGCAATGAGCACGTCTAAAACCTCAATGTATTTTTTTACGTACAGCGAAGGGTCTCGTGTAATGCTAGTTAAGAATATTGTTTTTGCAAAAACAGTGTAGGCAATTGGTCATAATCCCTGGAATTTCTTTTACATTTCTTTAAATCCTTGTGTGTAGTCTACTGTGGATGGCAATAAATTGTAATTTTTATTCTGAAGTGACTTTCTACGATTCAAACCTACCAGTGTTAAAATTATTTCAGCACAGTGTCTTCCACAGAGAAACACTGATAAGACTAACAAATTGTAGTGACCTGATTTTATCGTTGAAGGTGCTATCTTTTTGTCGCTAGCTACAAAGGGAAGAACCGCCAATTATTGTAAGAATGGAGTGAAGACGACTCGCTCGTTACATGGCAGGAGGGGCATCAAAGCACTGCTCATCAATCACCTTCTTCCTCCCGTAATTGAGTGATGTCGCAAACAAAGGAGTCAATTTGGCATTAGCCAATGTTTTCTTTCTTTGAACTCGAGTGAATAAATACGACGGGGTTATATTTCACTTCGTGATTTTTGTTGATAGGTAATTTGAGCGCTGCGGAGTGGAAGAGAAGACAAATTAGCCTTTCTTGTCGCTGAAGTGCTGGGCGGGATAGAAAAGGACAGCATGCGTTTGCCTGCTAACTGTTTTGTAGCAATAGTATACGGTCCGGGTCACCTTAAAATAAGTTACCAAGGATGAAACCTTACCGCTAGTCCACCGTCACCAGAAACGTAATTTATAGTAATTTCCATACTTAGGGTTGTATTCACTGTTACCACTCACGTTTCAAAGTCATAATGTTTGCAGACCACTTGCGGAACCTGAAACTGACACTTATAATGTTACTTAAATGTTGGCAACATGAATCGATCGTCGTCTGTCTAGTGTGACGTCATTTCAGATAGCAAATTTCCATATCGTTTGCCAGAAAACAACGTACAGTATAGCACCAACCTGTAATGCAATGCCTGTTGTAGAACATAGATATTATATTTTCACTTCAAATACTACTAATTCAATTTACTACGTATCACTGTGGTTTACGGGCCACGTGGCCAAGAACGCTAACGCGCTACCTCTTGCCTAACTGGCATCGGGAGAGCTTGGGTTCATATCCCACCTCGGCCGTCCTGAAAATGGTTTTCCTGGATTTCCATTTTCTCCACCAGTCAAATGCAGGGACGGTTCCTTTCAATAGGTCCATGGCCGATTTCCTTCCGAAATAACTTCCATGACCCGTCCTAAAAACAAAAAGGCCATTTGCTGCATTAATACAATTATTAATTATTACTGTGGTTTCATTGGCACAAGATTATGAGATAGTGGCTTACTGTTGTGCTATTGAAGAGTGATGTTATCCAAGTTTTGAAAGTATTATCTCGACCGAGAAGTTTTCTTCAGATGTATAAATTTGTTGCTTTTTAGGGGTTGAAGGAAGAAGGTCGTTCTTTCATAAAGGGTCTGTTAATGTGCCACACAGAGAGGAAGGATAAAGGTGATGGTGGGTTCATGTACGGTATTCATTTTGTCTGATAACGTGCGTCTCTACGATGACTGTAGATGAGTGTGTGTAACTCTCGTAGTAAAAGTCGGGAGTTGAGGTAGTTGCCCCGAGACTTTAAATAAGGTTCCATTCCAGTATTTTCCTGGAATCACTGTAGAAAGTCTGGGGAATCCTAATGGCAGGATGTCCATTGTCAGTACCAGGATTTTGAACCTTCACTCTCCGGACTTAGTGAAACTACCCATCGCACATGCCTGAGGCTCGCCGACCGTCCTCCGTATGTCTGCGCAACCGGGGCTGCCCGGCCAAAAAACGGTGGCGTAAAGTGTAACAATGTCATTAGCAAATCTCAGACTTGAAATTATTTCTCCTAGAATCTTTACTCCTACTTTAATTTTTTCTCTAATTCCTTCATTGCTTGTACAATGTATAGATTGAAAAGTATTGGTGATAAGTTGCAGCCTTGCCTTACAACTTTCTGAATATCAATTTCTGATAACCACAATGAAATGTGGTTAATAGTTCCGTGTTGACTTGTACAAATGATTAACAACAAGTCATTTCCCAGCTTAATCAGCATTGAATGCCTGGTAATAATAATAATAATAATAATAATAATAATAATAATAATATCGTATGGCCTTGGGTGCCTGGTGCAAGCTTTGTTAATGGACACCCAGAGGGTAGCTTGCATGTCGAATTTCGTCGTTCCTTTGAACGCTATGAAAGTCAAGGAGGTTAGATATCTAAACTCCTTGACACTACAGCCCTTTCAGGTAGAGAATGGAGGAACTTCGTGTGGCGGAAAATCCCAAGATTAATTTTGCCATTGAACACGGTCTACTGAATTCAAATGGGTTCTTTAACATGCCAACAACGTATGACATGAGTATCGTGATTTTTTTCGCCTTCAAAAATCACTTACCATGGACAGGGGCGAACCGGCAATCTTGGGGTTGGTAGTCCGACACTATAACCACTCACCCACCGTGGCAAGCTAATGCCTGGTAAGGAAACCCAACTAATGGGACAAGTTTCTACTACAGCGCTTAGTCTTTGTGAGCCAAATAGAATGGTCAAAACATTAACATGCCAACAATCTCAGACCATATAAACACAAATAAGTTTGGGTCCTCCGAACGTCACACCAACGAATCAATCTTAATGCTCACCCAATATAATCATCACTGCAAGAGCATAGATCTTTATGAATTTCCGGATGTTGCAGTTGAGATAGCTGTTCTTCAGATGGCACCAGTATCTGCCGAGATGATGATGATGATAACTGTTGTTTTAAAAGGCTTAACATGTAGTTTATCGGCCCAGAAACTGTCAAATTTTGATGCTTGTTCGAAATTCTGCCTTGATGTTGAGTTTCCGAAAAATATTAGCTATAGGCTACTATCGATTTATAAGTTCTTGCATTTGGCTTGTACGATTAGTTCTAAGTTCTTTTTTCTAGATTATAAACATCAATCACCAAAAGCCATACGATAAATAAATAATAATACCAAAAATTGTCTAGATTTTCTAGAAACCTAAAAAACACATTCAGAATGGTTCCACTTTAGAACAGTCATAATACACATTAGTTACTTACTACGTAAGTCGTTCAGAGAAAGACCAACATTGAGGGCCTAGAAATTGTTCACGAAAGGAGACAGATGCTTCATCACATCAGAAAGGGGCAACTTTCATGGCTAGTACATGGGCTTCGGCATGGCAGTCTGATGATTGACGTGATAATACCTGGGAAACAACCTCAAAGGAAGACCGAGAATGACATGTGTCAAGACCATTGTTGACAACGTAGGACTGCAGAGATATCAAACGTGGTACACAGGACTGAACTGAATGAAGAAAACGCATTGTAGGGGCAAATCAGTCGAAATACTGAAATACTCATTGTGATAATGACTACGTACATGCAGTTGAATACAATCTATAAAATGTATTACTGCCCGACAACTCCTTTACTTATGGACACAACTAAATGACCTGGATATGGCAATTGGTTGAAAATGCTAACTAAATTCAGTCTAATTGAAATCTAAAACCACCAATAGTTAATAAATACATTCGAGGACTAGTTTCGAGCACAGTGTGGTCATCATCAGTAATCTTAACAAGTTGTCGGAAGAAACTATAAAAAATAAAGCTGCGAGTATTTGAAACCATAAAAGTCAGTAACTTTTCTAGGTTTATGCCGTGTCTTGTGTGGGGTTTCGCCTAGGACACCGAGCTGCCTCATCAGCGATCTCTTGGTGCCCCTGCCCGGACTCCCACAAGAGTAGCAAACTACCTGCTACCTCCATTTTATGAAGCGCACCTGTGCCTATTAACTGCGAGAGCTAAAAGCTCAACCAGCTTTCACCTCCCTATGAAGACTTCCAAAAAGATGGTATATTGGCTTTCACGGCCAGTGAATTAAAACTCAGCCTTTTTTCTAGGTTTGTGCCGTGTCTTGTGCGAAATCATGTTGAACATTTGAAGTGCTCCTAAAATATACCAATACTATCTAAATCAGACCAGTTACACAAAGTTATTTAACCAAAAAATATAAATTATTTTCTGAAAAAATCTTATAAAAGTACTGTGTTACTCTCAAGATTTAAAAATCAAGTTGAATTTGTAATGTTTACAACTAAAAGGAATATTATATTATACGTTAAAAACAAAATATAAATGTTCTACTTTTTTTTTTAGCGTGTGGCTTTTTAGTGCCGGGAGTGTCCGAGGACATGTTCGGCTCGCCAGTTTTGTAGCTGCTTCGAGACGGACACCCAATGGGTGTGCTACAAGTACCGTTGGGGAGGGAAGTTGGAAGGGAAGGACGAGGAGTTGGAAGGTATCGGCTTTGGCCTATAGTTAGGGACCAACCCCGGCATTTGCCTGGAAGGAAGATGGGAAACCACAGAAGACAATCGTCAAGGTTGCCGGTGGGGGGATTCGAACCTCCTCGCCTCCCGGATGTGAGCGACTGCCAACAGTCATGCCGTAACGCCCACGGCTAACTCGCCCGGTAAATGTTCTACTAATATGTATGCATTGAGTGTGCATTTTGAGATATATTGTGTTGTGATATTGCTTGGATGCCCAATCTGCATTTCATACAGTACACATGAAAACTTCATTGGCAGACATTGTGCCAACTGGATGTGTACAGCTTTAAATATGCCCTTGCTCTTTAGAGTTTAGAAGGTTACTTTTTACAGATGTTGTAAGAATGGTTGGGTATCATGTGCGCATTACATGGATGCTCTGCCGCCTTCATAGAAGAATTATGATGACCACACTGTGGTCGAAACTAGTCCTTGTACATTAAACATTAACAATATATTAATTGACTTTTGGTGGCTTTATTCAATATCATTTAGATTTCAATTAAATTTTGTCAATAAGGAACAATTTGTGAGATATAATATATGACATCGACAGTTTTATTTTCATAACCTCAAGATGACGGCTGAGCGAAATTTTAAAATCTCGTTTTTCTTTCTTGTGTCCTAATCTTGCAATTGAAGTTTGAATAATAAACCTACGCAATAATCTTCATCTAATAGTACACAACACTATGGTCTATATATACAAAAATTCATCATGGCGACCATCTGAAATATTTAGACTGTTCTCATTATCTACGAATCTATTGCTGCATTAAAACTAAAATTTTGTATGTTCGTAGAGGCAATTAACACAAGTAGGATATTTGAAAATAGGCTATTTAGCTCTACTTGTTTCGTAAATGAAAATAGGCTTCAGGTAAATATCCTTACAATAATTTGATTAAAATCAAAGTTCCAAATACATAAGTATATTTTTCAAACAATAGAAGAAGTTGCTTCTAATGTGGAGTAGCGATGGATTGTGGTGAACTTGTAAACATTGATACAGGGAATTGAGACTTCTACCCTCGACATCCACTAAAGTCACAATCTCACTTGCCGGCCCACACTCGCTGCATTTGTTTGAATTGCTTCATAAACCAGTTTTATACCCCACAAGGACCCAACAGTTCCACGCGTATATATTATTATTATTATTCTTATTATTGTATCAGAAATACCATTTACATAGTTCAATTATGCATAGTTAACTACATAGCATAACTCAAATACATTGAAAAACATTTCACACCAATTTCGACCAGGAACTAGCAACATCAAGTGCATTTGTGTTGCATAGGAAAGATCATCTTCGGTGCTGGAAGATGGGTTCCATGGACACTGGAACATAAATGCTGCTTTGTTTATTCTTCACCACAGGCACATGTGATTGTGGAACATGCGAACATATGTGTGACGCGGGGCGCAGCTTTACCAACATAGAGTCGGACCTTAAAATAATCCATCACGAATCGAAAGGCAGAGCTCTTGACATAAAGGAAGCAATCGAGATACACCTAGCCAAACGAAACAATCCCAACAATCTAAATGAACACACGTTCATGGAGAGCTCACCCCTCTTCACGCTACTAAAAAAACACCCTGTCGGAAACAAGACAAAATTTTGCGACACAGCCAAGCTAGATAAAAAGGGAGGGAAATTAGGTTTTTTTTAATAGGTTAATGTTATCTGGATCAGGTGTACGATGTACTTTTCTTCTGCAATAAACCAAGGCCCATATTCGCGGCAGTATTAAAGGTGCCGGGACGTCCTCATAAGACCGGGCAGCGCTTAGTTGAATGGCTTATGGTCCACGCGTGGCGAGGGCTAATCCACGGTCTTTAATAGTTTTAGACCCACCTCATTCAATTGCATACATATTATCTAGGTTGGCAACACCTCACATAAACACATCGCTATGACTCCGCACAGCACATATGGACAGGGGGAAGAAGGCAGGGAAAAACCAGTCGTTAAGATAACAACCACCGCAGTCGACCGCACCGTGAGTTACAGTGAGCACGAAAACAGCGAGTAGCTCTAGTAAGGAAAACAATCAGATAAGTAGTTAGCCTATAATATTACAGTTTAACCATAGTTGATTTTTACAACCATATAATCTCTCCAAAGTACAAACTTGGGATATCTATCACCATTTAGCATTTCACCTAACATCATATTGAACCCTTTATCCTCTGATGGATAAATGATTCGATGTTTTATTTCTTCAATTAATTAATATTTCCACCAGCGTCATGATGTAGCCAGACGGAGATGAGGAAACTTCAAGCATTTGTTGGAGACAGCGGGGACATACCTGCAGCAGTTTGACAAAAGGCTAAATACTTTAGCATTGTGAAAAGAAAGACCCTAGCTATGTTTCAGAAGGACAGGTGGTGGCTACCTCAAAATAGAAGGGACGCGTGGTGAGACACGCTTATGGTATGTGCATTGTACTATTCGCGCCTAGAAAAAATATAATGCAGTAACGTGAGTGGCTGATGATGCTACTGGACACTCCCACGAAGCCGAGGTCAGATAAAAACCGCCAAGTTATTGAAAAAGTGGAGCCAATGAGAGATGAATGCTTACAAACGCGCCAAGTCTAGCTTGGGCACGCGAAAGCTAGCATTAACGCGGGAGTTCGGCTAGACAACAACTCTACGATCGATTCTAGGATTAATGGGCATATTCTTGACCTGCGCAATTTTACGAGTTCAGTGATATTTGTTTCATTCCTGTACCACTATTATTTTGAGAAATGTTTATATAATTTCCCCCTCTATCGATACCTAGGGCCAGTTCATTTATAAGTGGCATGAAGAGCCAAGACATTGCTTATTACTTTTGTGCGTCGGAGGACGTAGGTTACTATTATATTGTGTGTGTCGGAAGACACAGGTTATTACTGTACTTTGCGTGTCATGAGGACACATATTTTTATAAATGTGTTAAATTCAGTGATAGATAGTCATAGTACTATTTTGTAGGGAGAGTATCATCGACAATTCGCCAACAGACTGTTCTGGGGAAATAAGTACCTGAAACGGCGAATTTAGTAGTCAGATATCGAATGTGTAATAATCTATAACTTTTTACATCAGCACGAGAGATGACATCGCCTATCATGGAAGAAGTTTGGAACTGTCAACACCCCATCGAGATGTGGGAAACGAGCTAAGCAGCATTGTTGGGAAATGGCTGCAGATGTTCGTTGACGGTGACTGGCTGAGGATGAGTACATGAATAATATTCGTATTATCTGATAAATTAACTTATGGTATATGGGACATATTTTGTTTTTTAAATATCTTGCTTGTGTTGATTAACGTAGTGTATTTAGTTTTGGTCTGACACACCTTTTGCATGGAAACAGCTCGCACAATTTTGTTTAGTTGTAAGTTCTTATTTGTTTGATTTAATTAACGTGGCTATGTGATCGACCGTGTTCGCATATGTTTACGTAGTGCGATTAAGAAGCGTCTCTCGGAGATATGTTGTGTTTCAGATGTAGGACTGAATTAGTATAATCATGCAATAGATTGGAGGGTAAAATAATCTTGTAATGTTTATTATTGATCAGATTCAGTGAGTTTATTGCCGTTGGAGCAATGTAATTTGTGGCGAGGAGCAGTCAGCTCTCTCGTAGGTTTTAATATTTTTTTAAGTTTGTGAGCATCTTGTTCAACCGACCTGTGTGAAAATGGTATGTCATTCCCAGCAGTGTGTGTGTGTATTTTATTGGTCATTACAAGCGGGAATTTCAGCGTTGACTGATTTCTGTCAGCTTGGTGCCAGGTCCATATGGTTACCTTGCGAGGACATATGTGGCTATTTCGATTAAGGTCTTACCATATGTTCATGTGGTTGAGATTTGTTGCTGTTGATTCTACGAGATAACGGTCAGTTGGTCAGGTTATTTTTACACACTGGAGCTGGACGGTGACGAGTTGTGGTAGGGGGAAGTTGTTTCACAAGGTGGGCTGAAAGGATTGCAGCGAGGTCATTAATGGAGTGCGTGTTGGCTCCGTAAAGTTACTTGAAATACAGAATAAGAACTGTTCAATGGTAAAAATTGTTTAAATAAATGGGAGTTTCCTACGAATCACTATAATCTCCGAAGCGTTAGCTTAACGTGCATTTTATTCATATAAAGTAATCTCAGCCGTTGAGGCTTTTGTTGTTGTTGGTTTAATTTCATGTTTATGTTCTGTATTAGTGACCCGTGTAGTCACGTGCGATGCTGTCTTTTCCTTGTTTGTGTATTGAGCAAGTGGCCGGGTTGGCAGCTCATTAGTCAGATGCGTCATTGCATTGAAGGAGGTTCTCGAAGGAGATTCCTGTATATATTAATTTATAGATTGTGTGTCAGCATTAATTTTTAAGGGTTTTATTAGTGTTGTGTCCCATATCCGTAAACGTTGATTTACGAGATGATTGTTCGTAAGCGTCGTGGCTGTTACCCGATGTAAACGAACAATCATCCTAGTACTCATTCCTCGTAGTTAGTCATTACGCGTACATAAAATCCAATGCAAGTTAGTGGAGCTTGGATCCACATTTTTTTATAAGGGGGAGATCCGTCTGACTCCTCAAATTTTGTTAAATATTTCTGTCATGGGAAGATTCAGGGAGGAATTTTATTATTGTTGTTGTCTATTTTTATTTTATTTGCACTAATAGTCATTAAATTATGTTATTATTTTTACGTCTTGTCACTTCCTTTCTTATTATAGTTTTAATCCTATGACCCTTACCTCAGTAGAGCATGTTGTTTGGCGAACGTAAACATCACACTATGAACTGAGCGCGACCCCTTGATTAAGATTTCTTACATATAAACACTGCGATACTAAAGGGTTCATAGGAGGTAAACTGGCGCGGCCAAGGGTGGGGCGGTTCACTGTGGTGTAACGGCAAAGAAATTACACATGTCAATGTAAGCTTAGTTGGGTTTACAAACTGACGCAACAATGAAGGTGTATTTTTGTTGCTGGTTCGCTGCTGGAACACATTTAATTGGCGTATTTGAGTAAAACTGACAGGCCACAAGTGGAGGCAGTTATGACAGTATTTTAATCACCGGAAAGTGATGTTTTATTAAAAGTAATTGAGGCGAAGAGGATACCGCCGACTGTGTGAAATATAAATTAAAATCAGGAGTTTGCAATGTAAAATACGGTTCACGTTTTTGTCTATTGAATTAAAGTAAAAAAGTAATATACGTGATACCGGGCGCCCAATGATTAAAGTTAAAACTAGATTTGTTTAGAAAGTCAAACTCATGAAAACGTTAGGAGGCTGGTAGCCTTAAATGACAATTAATACTTTGTTAATTAGTCAGTGTTAATATCAGATCAGGATAACAATTTAATGACTAAATATGTGTTTGGGTTTAAATTAAATTGAGTAAAATTAGAACTACTCAGAGATGCAATCGACTAGTGGGATTAAATGTAAAAATAAATGAACTGAGTAGGATAAAGAAATTAAATGTGCATTGGGATTATATGTATGTGTCAGGGGACATTGCTTTATGACATTTCCCTAATGTCTCATATAAAGTGTATAACATGGCAACAGTAGAACAGATTCAAGAAATCATTGAGAGTGGAGCTAGGAGGACACAGAAATTGTTGGACATTAAATTGGCGGAACAAAGTGAATCACTAAACACTAAACTATCAGAACAGAGCGAATCATTAAACGCGAAATTATCTGAACAATTAAACAATAGTATGTCAGAACAAAGTGAATCATTAAACACTATACTATCTGAACAGAGTGAACAATTAAACAATAGTATGTTAGAACAAAGTGATGCATTAAAAGCGAAATTATCTGAACAATTAAACAATAGTATGTTAGAACAAAGTGAATCTATAAACAAATTGTCTGAGCAGAGTGAATCACTAAAAACTAAACTATCCGAACAAAGTGAATCACTAAACACAAAACTATCTGAACAAAGTGAATCATTGCGGACACAATTAAATAACAGTAGGATTGAACAAAATGAATATCAGGCGGAACAAGCTAGATTACTAAAAAATGAAATCAATGACACTATAAATTCGCAGTTAGAGGCGCAGAATGTTAAAAACACGAACCAATTAGCTTCGTTAACCGCAGAGATGAAGGAACATACTAATCAACAAATGGTATTGCTGGCCCTAGATGTTAGTAAAAACAATGAAAAACAATTAGATCTGATTAAGAAAATGGAAATAATATTTGATCAAAAACTTAGCATTCTGGATGAAACGGTGTTAGGTAAATTAGAGCAAATTGAACTAGCATGTACTATGAGTACGAGCGAGGTCAAGATTGCTCAGGATAAGTTGGAAGGACGATTTAAGGAAATGGAAAAAAACGGCAGGGTCATTCAACAACAATTATCAGCGGTAGATGAAAATATATCCGGCATAATTAAATATATGGATCGTCTCGAAATAAAATCAGCGGAGCAATGGAAAAGCCTAGAAGCGGATCAGGATCAATTAAAGAATACTATCGACGAAAATAGCGCGAGATTGGAAGAAATGAAAAGCCAGATAGAAAGCAATCAGGATGACACTAAAAGCCAGATTGAGGAGAAAGTAAGCACAATTAAGGAGCAAATAAGAAAAGATTGGCGAAAAATGAATATCGATTCTAAAAAGGAAAGATCAACCATCCTTAAGACAGTAGGCGAAAATCATACTCGTATTCAAGCATTTGAGCAAGAAATTAAGAGTAAACTTAAAGAACAAACAGACAGGATCATTAAAGCTGAACTAAGGTCAATAGAACAATCCTCGATATTTAAAACGGGAACAATGGAAAATAAGCAGGACGACTCAAATAGCCCGGAGGTGACTAACACAGCAGGGAGTCAGACTCAGGCGGAGAGCCCATTAACGACAAACACGGAGGGGTTTCGCAAGAATATTGAAAGGAGTTCCACGCCACAGGACGGTCATCAGCCCACACAACTTACCCAAGTAATTCGCTCGAACGATTATAAACCGCAGAAATACACGGAGAATTCAGGGGTGACACCTAAAGCCTTTATTAAAGAAATTGAAGATCATTACAATGATACTGGGGTACCTGAAGCACGTAGGCTAAGGATGATGAAAAGATTTTTATCAGGAAATGTCCTTACATGGTTTTTAAGCTTCAAATATACATTTGGAACTATGTCAGATTTCAAAATCGCGTTTCTGCGCAAGTACTGGTCGCTGCATTACAACAGAGTCTAAGAATGGAGCTTTACTCTAGGAAATATCAAACTACCCTGCAAACGAAATACTCAGATTTCTTTAACATGCAAATGTTGAAATTTCGCGACCTTGATTACCCTTTAAATGAAGCGGATCTGGTGATGACTATAGCGCGGCAATTACCAGTCAAAGTGCAACAAGTACTAGTCGCAGCGAACGTTAGTACGGCCTTACATGCAGAACAGATATTACGCCAGATAGATGAGACTACATCTCATAATCATTATAGAGGAGGAAGACAACTGGAGTTAGTCAATACGACAGAGGTCATAAAACCAAAACAGGCAAACACGAAAACGCAGGGTACAAATACTAGCACATCCACACCTAGGCGGAACCAGGAAGAGGTAGAAAACAGACCGTACCAGCGTAACGAGAATAATTACAACAATAGGTCATATCAAGGCAACAATAGATATCAACAGAGAGGATATCAGCAATGGCGTGAAAATCGAAGAAATGAGAGGCCTTATGGAAGATACAGGGATTACAATGGGAATCAAAGATGGAAAGGAAGGAGAGATCAAAATCACGGAGAGGCACGTAATTATCGAAATGACTGGGATGATAGGCACGCTCAATCACAAAATTACCTAGAGGAATTACACGCTAGTCAAGGTGGAGAGCAAGGACGATGGGAGAAAGCCATTGGGAACATGAAGAATCCAGCCACACATACTGAGGAAGCTGGAAGTCTACTGAGACAAGAGGAAAGTCAGGGGCGTGGGCGACAATATGATGACGGGAGTCGCAACGGAGCTAAAAAAAAATCTAAATTTGGATAAAGGAGACAGTCTACGAACGCAACAGTCGGAAGTTGAAGATAGATGGATAGTAGCGAACATACAAGAATGGATTGCTTTGCCAGAGGAGTGCCTGGAGGAGACGATGAAACCACGGAACGATGAAATTAGGCAGTTACCTGTTATTTATGCGAGGATTGGTGGAATTAATATAAGATGTTTATTGGATACGGGGTCGCAGATTAGTCTGGTATCGGAGGCCTTGGTTCGAGAGTTGGGACGGAGTCAGAATATTCCTGTGATTCCCGTACCACAACTCAAAGTGAGGGGTGTTATTCCTGAACGCACCGTCACTTGTAAACGTCAGGCATACTTAGAACTGAACATATTGGAACACACTTTTGGGCAAACATTCATTATCATGGCAAAGATGAATTTCAATATAATTCTTGGTGCAAATTTCATCTGTGACTATCAAGCAGTGATAGATTTGCACAAGAATACAGTCAGTTTTAGAGAGTATGATCAACTGAAGAATGTGGGATTGCATGTGGATGAAATCACTACCGGAAGAGATGTAAATTCTTGGGCATTGGAAGCAATATCGGAAGAGACGGAAGAGGAGATACGAAAGGCAGAAGATAACATCATAGAAGGAGCTGTTGTGGAACTAGAGGAGGAGAGTGAATCCCAGGAGATATGGTCTTTATTAACAGAAGGCGATAACAGTGATGCACAATTTGAAGAGTTACTACAGGAGCGGCTAAATGACATTCAACTTGGGGGTGAACATAGAAAACAATTGGAAGAGATTTTAAGGAAGCACAAAGCAGTATTTGATACAGTACCTGGGAAAATATTAAATTTCAAATATTCAATGCAAGTCGAGGATTGGTCACCTTTCAAAAGTAGATTGTATCCAATTCCGGAAAAATATCGTGGTCAAGTCAAGGTCATTATAGATGAGATGTTACAAGCTGGAGTGATAAGGAATACACATACACCTTATCTAAATGCGATTTTGGCAGTCACAAAACCAAATGGATCTATTAGACTTTGTTTAGATGCCAGAAATCTCAACATGAGACTCATTTTTCCTGAGTATTACAGAGCACCAATTATCAGAGACGTACTAAAAGGCTTTAAGAACAAGAGCATCTAGTCATCAGTAGACCTGACGAGTTCGTTCCACCATATTGAATTGGATGAGAAGTCACAGCTTCTAACTGGCTTCTTATTCGATAACCAAACGTTTTGTTTCGTCCGAATGCCCTTCGGAGTCAAAACAGCGGGCTGTGCTTTAATCCGAGCCCTGGATCGGAATCTAACCGAGGAAGTTAAGGAGATGACGGTGCGCTACATTGATGACATTCAGCTGGCATCCGACAACATTGAAATTCACATGGAAAATTTAGATAAAGTATTAGGCAACCTAAATACATCAAATTTCAAAGTAAACCTGAAGAAATCGCATTTCTTCAAGAGAAGGAAGCACAAAGCACATCATTGACAAGGAGGGAGTGAAACCAAACGCAGCTATGATCGAAGCGATAAAGAATTTCCCTACACCAACGAGAGTCAAGCACATTCGGGATTTCTTAGGCGTAACGGGATTCTTTAAAGAAAACTGTCCAGGTTACACGGAGACAGTAGCTCCAATGCAGGAATTTTTTTTTTTGTCGTGTGGTCTCCTGAGAGGCCGAGTGCAGGTCTTTCTATCCGACGCCCGTGGGCGACCTGCGCGTCGGGATGAGAGATGGAATGGATGAGGATGAATGAAACAGGGCAAGGATGTGGATGGAATCGGCCGTGGCCTATCAGAAGGTACCGTCCCAGCATTTGCCTGGTGTTGAAAATGGGAAACCACGGAAAACCATTTCAAGGACGGCCGACGGTGGGGCTCGAACCCACGCGTCTACCGAGTCAGCAGAGAGCTTGGCCCCATGACCTAATGCTGCGCTTTAGCCAGCTGAGCCAATGCTGCAGGAAATGCTAAAAAAGAATAATAAATGGTTATGGAATGCGGAATGTGAGAAGGCGTTCCAAGCAACAAAACAGCTACTGGAAAACTGCATTAAGTTAGGATATCCAGATTTCAAGCACAAATTTATAATCCAAGCGGATGCTTCACTAATTGGTATAGGTGCCATGCTCTACCAAGAAGATCCAGCTAACCTGCAACATAAAACATATTTGGCATTTGTCAGCCGTAAATTGCGTAAGCACAAGTGCAATTATACTGTAACGGAACTAGAGCTGTTGGCCATCCTGCATGCGCTTCAACAATGGAAACGAATAATTTATGGCTACCCCATTGTTGTCAGGACTGATCACAAGGCACTAACATTCTTGTTTAAGACGTCGATGGCAAGCGAACGTGTGACACGTTGGTCTATATATATTCAGCAGTTTAGCATTGAGATTGAACATTGCCCAGGGAAGATGAACGTGATTCCGGATGCACTCAGCAGGAACCCAGAGCCTGATGATGAAGAAACAGCGATGGTACAACACTTGGAGTTAACACCGAAGGACCGGGAATTCTTGGAGGAGTTACGTGAGATACAGCGAGAACAGGAAGCGGAACCATGGATGATGCTATTAATTCAATACTTCAGAAAACAGCTACCTACAGGAACACCTGCATTTCGAGAAGCGAAAGCCAAGGAAGGAAGATATGTTTATGTCAACAATTTGCTGCACAAATGGGTAGATAATGACCACACCAAGTTACGCATATTAGTCCCTGCATCTTTACAGCGAGGATTGACATGGCATACTCACGAAAGTTACGGACACGTCGGATTAGACAAGTCGAAGCGACGATAGGAGAGACATTTACATGGCCACGTATGAGAACAACTATATGTGACGTCATTACGACTTGTGATCCTTGTCAGAGGACAAAGCCCAATAACTATTTAATGAGGAAGTATCCTAGACCACTGCTACCTCAGAAACCATGCGAGCTACTGGCCTTGGACTGTTTCGGCCCAATTCCGAAAGGTAGACGAAGTTGCCCCTCACTTGCTTGTGTGCATTGATGTGTTTTCTAAGTTTGTCGTATTAAGCCCTATTCAGAAAACTACATCGAAACAAGTACTCAGTCGTATTCGAAATAGAGTTATTCCAATCCTTGGAAAACCAGAATTTATATTGTCAGACCATGGCAGCTATTTTACAAGCGCCGAATTCAAGAAAGGTATGGAGGACATGGGTATAAAACACGTTTTAAGCAGTATCCGACATGTCCAAGCTAATCCAAGTGAGAGAGCAATAAAATGTGTAACATCGTACTTGAGAATCTTCATTCCCAAAGAACATCATAAATGGGTGGATAAAATTAAGGATGTCTAACTAAAAGAGAAGGAGGTAATGAAAAAGTTTCAAGAGGAACTAAAACAGGAAATTCCCAAAGATGAAGCAAAAAGCATAGAAATGGAATGGACATGTTTTAAGAATGGATTTGTGAAGTGTGCAGTAAACACTTGTGGAAGATTATCAGGGAGGAAAAAGGAAAGGGAGACTCCTTGGTGGAACAACAGGGTAAAGGAAGCAGTTAAAGAAAAACAAATGGCATGGAGAAAGTGGATATGCAGCAAAGATGCAGAGAAATGGCAAAAATATAGAGAAGCCAAGAAGGCATGTCAAAAGATTGTACAAGAAGAAAAAAGGAAAAGCTGGGAAAGTTTCACTGAAACTCTAGAGGAGGATATCAAAGGAAGTAAAAAGGTTCTATTTGGGCTAGTAAAAAACAGTGTGAAAGGTAGGGAAAACACAAAATTTGTAAAAACTGAAGCGGGACAGATATTGTATGAAAGAGATGGTATATTGAAAAGATGGGAAGAATACTTTTCAAAGCTACTGAATGTTAAACACATTGAACTGGATGAAGAAAGGGAACAAGAAGGAACAATGGAGGAAGAAGAAGAACAAGAAAAGGAGATATCTATGCTAGAAATAGAGGAAGCCATAAAGAAGATGAAGAGTGGCAAAGCACCTGGAGTGGATGAGGTGACCACAGAAATGATAAAAGCAGCAGGACCAGTAGGGTTGCAGTGGCTGTATAGATTATTTAGAATAATTTGGAAGAAGAAAGAGATCCCAGAAGAATGGGGAAATGGTTTAATTATCCCACTTTTTAAGAAAGGTGACAAAAAGGAATGTAACAATTACAGAGGGATCACCCTTATTGCCCATGTAGCCAAGATCTTTGAGAGAGTATTGGAAGGTAGACTGAGGAGGCAGACAGATGGAGAGATGGAAGAAGAACAGTATGGTTTTAGGAGAGACAGATCAACTTTTGATCTAATCTTTACACTAAGGCATATGATGGAGAAAAGATGGGAGTTTGGAAAAGACATGGTGATGACTTTTATTGATATTGAGAAAGCTTATGACAGTGTGCCTAGACAGGTGGTGTGGGATGTATTAAGAAAAAGGCAAGTTAACAGTGCAGAAGTGCAAATGGTGAAAGCTATGTACAAATATTGTGTCAGTAGCGTAAAGACCACTATAGGAGAAACAGAATGGTTCAAGGTGGAAACGGGTCTCCGTCAAGGAAGTGTATTGTCCCCCTTACTATTCATCATAGTCATGGATGAAATCCACAAGAATGTTAAACAGAGATTGGGACAAGAGGCAATAAAGGCCATGCTGTTTGCAGATGATATAGTGATATGGGGTGAGGATGAAAAGGAAGTACAAAAACAAGTAGATGTATGGAACCAAGAGATTGAGAAGTTTGGGATGAAAGTTAGCACAGAGAAGAGCAAGTCAATGGTAATGTCAAGGGGAAGTAAGGAGGGAAGAGGAAAGATAGAAGTGAACGAAAAAATTCTAGAAGTGGTGAAAAGTTTCAAGTACTTGGGAAGTGTGATCACAGAAGATGGAAAGATTACTGAGGAAATTGGAAAGAGAATACAACAAGCGAACAGCTTCTACCAGAGTGTTAGGGGTATTCTGTGGAACCAAGATGTCCCAAAGAAATGTAAGCAGGTATTATATTCAACCTATTATGGACCCGTACTAACATATGCAGCTGGAGCATGGACCACTACAAAAAGAGAGGATAGTAGAATACAAGCAGCGGAGATGAAATTCCTAAGAGGTATAGAAGGGAAGACCAGAAGAGATAAAATCAGAAACGAGGAGATAAGAAGGAGGACAGGAATCTTGAAGCTGCAGGACAGGATAGAAACAACCAAGTTAAAGTGGTATGGACATATGATGAGAATGGGAGAGGACAGAGTGCCTAAGAAAGCTTTTCTGGAAAAGGTTTCGGGGAAGAGACAACGCGGAAGGCCCCGAAAGAGATGGGCAGATACAGTGTGGGAGTGCGTGGAGAAGAAGGGAGGAAAACCTGAAGATGTACTTAAAGGGGGAGAGGAGTGGTGGAGAGACAGGCAACGTTGGAGGTCCTTGATTCACAACCCGACCCAGGAAGCTGGAAACGGGAAATGAAGAAGAAGAAGACATGTATGAATTCTACCAGGCACGAGTCAACAGGACAGATCCCTATGGTCTTACACAAAAACGAGTATCCAGTGAGAACGTGGAAAAGTATCATTAACTGCCCACAAGATCCCATGATAGCACCTGACCTGCGAATAGAGAGAACGAGAGCCTACATGAAAAAACAAGCAGATCGCAGATTACGGCGATTGAGAAATAAGAGATTTCACCGTGATCTTGAAATCAACCAGCTCGTTTTGGTGAAACGACCCGCTACATCGGATCCAGAGAAGAAGATCTTCAGCAAATTCTGTGAAAAGTTCATAGGACCCTATTCTATTATCAGAAACCTGGGAAATATTGCATACAGAGTGAAAGAGTTAAGCACAGGAACAATGTCGGTCTACAATGCAGCCAACTTAAAAAAGTATCGAAGAAGCGAACCATGGGAGCGCCAAAATAATGATGCAGTTTGAATATATGGACGTCCTATATCAACCAAGTGGACGGGGAGCAGTCGAGTACGGCACGTGAAGAAGGAAGTGGGGATGGTGTTGACAAACATTAACGAGACGGGCAGAGTGTTGCCTCAGGCATCAGCGCGTCACACAAGCAGCTGAAAGAGTGAGGTCCAAGCAGGAAATAAAACGAGTAAATGCCATTCAAGACAGGAGCGGCTAGACCAAGTAATAGAAAGGGGTGATTCTGAAATAAAAAAAATTGGCCTACGGAAGTCTTTTAAAAAAATATCGACTTTTTCTTAAGTTCGAAATTTTGTGAGTGGAGGAGTTGTGAACCCTTTATCCTCTGATGGATAAATGATTCGATGTTTTATTTCTTCAATTAATTAATATTTCCACCAGCGTCATGATGTAGCCAGACGGAGATGAGGAAACTTCAAGCATTTGTTGGAGACAGCGGGGACATACCTGCAGCAGTTTGACAAAAGGCTAAATACTTTAGCATTGTGAAAAGAAAGACCCTAGCTATGTTTCAGAAGGACAGGTGGTGGCTACCTCAAAATAGAAGGGACGCGTGGTGAGACACGCTTATGGTATGTGCATTGTACTATTCGCGCCTAGAAAAAATATAATGCAGTAACGTGAGTGGCTGATGATGCTACTGGACACTCCCACGAAGCCGAGGTCAGATAAAAACCGCCAAGTTATTGAAAAAGTGGAGCCAATGAGAGATGAATGCTTACAAACGCGCCAAGTCTAGCTTGGGCACGCGAAAGCTAGCATTAACGCGGGAGTTCGGCTAGACAACAACTCTACGATCGATTCTAGGATTAATGGGCATATTCTTGACCTGCGCAATTTTACGAGTTCAGTGATATTTGTTTCATTCCTGTACCACTATTATTTTGAGAAATGTTAATATAATTTCCCCCTCTATCGATACCTAGGGCCAGTTCATTTATAAGTGGCATGAAGAGCCAAGACATTGCTTATTACTTTTGTGCGTCGGAGGACGTAGGTTACTATTATATTGTGTGTGTCGGAAGACACAGGTTATTACTGTACTTTGCGTGTCATGAGGACACATATTTTTATAAATGTGTTAAATTCAGTGATAGATAGTCATAGTACTATTTTGTAGGGAGAGTATCATCGACAATTCGCCAACAGACTGTTCTGGGGAAATAAGTACCTGAAACGGCGAATTTAGTAGTCAGATATCGAATGTGTAATAATCTATAACTTTTTACATCAGCACGAGAGATGACATCGCCTATCATGGAAGAAGTTTGGAACTGTCAACACTCCATCGAGATGTGGGAAACGAGCTAAGCGGCATTGTTGGGAAATGGCTGCAGATGTTCGTTGACGGTGACTGGCTGAGGATGAGTACATGAATAATATTCTTATTATCTGATAAATTAACTTATGGTATATGGGACATATTTTGTTTTTTAAATATCTTGCTTGTGTTGATTAACGTAGTGTATTTAGTTTTGGTCTGACACACCTTTTGCATGGAAACAGCTCGCACAATTTTGTTTAGTTGTAAGTTCTTATTTGTTTGATTTAATTAACGTGGCTATGTGAACGACCGTGTTCGCATATGTTTACGTAGTGCGATTAAGAAGCGTCTCTCGGAGATATGTTGTGTTTCAGAAGTAGGACTGAATTAGTATAATCATGCAATAGATTGGAGGGTAAAATAATCTTGTAATGTTTATTATTGATCAGATTCAGTGAATTTATTGCCGTTGGAGCAATGTAATTTGTGGCGAGGAGCAGTCAGCTCTCTCGTAGGTTTTAATATATTTTTAAATAGTTTGTGAGCATCTTGTTCAACCGACCTGTGTGAAAATGGTATTTCATTCCCAGCAGTGTGTGTGTGTGTGTGTGTATTTTATTGGTCATTACAAGCGGGAATTTCAGCGTAGACTGATATCTGTCAGCTTGGTGCCAGGTCCATATGGTTAGCTTGCGAGGACATATGTGGCTATTTCGATTAAGGTCTTACCATATGTTTATGTGGTTGAGATTTGTTGCTGTTGATTCTACGAGATAACGGTCAATTGGTCAGGTTATTTTTACACACTGGAGCTGGACGGTGACGAGTTGTGGTAGGGGGAAGTGTTTTCACAAGGCGGGCTGAAAGGATTGCACCGAGGTCATTAATGGAGTGCGTGTTGGCTCCGTAAAGTTACTTGAAATACAGAATAAGAACTGATCAATGGTAAAAATTGTTTAAATAAATGGGAGTTTCCTACGAATCACTATAATCTCCGAAGCGTTAGCTTAACGTGCATTTTATTCATATAAAGTAATCTCAGCCGTTGAGGCTTTTGTTGTTGTTGGTTTAATTTCATGTTTATGTTCTGTATTAGTGACCCAAGTAGTCACGTGCGATGCTGTCTTTTCCTTGTTTGTGTATTGAGCAAGTGGCCGGGTTGGCAGCTCATTAGTCAGATGCGTCATTGCATTGAAGGAGGTTCTCGAAGGAGATTCCTGTATATATTAATTTATAGATTGTGTGTCAGCATTAATTTTTAAGGGTTTTATTAGTGTTGTGTCCCATATCCGTAAACGTTGATTTACGAGATGATTGTTCGTAAGCGTCGTGGCTGTTACCCGATGTAAACGAACAATCATCCTAGTACTCATTCCTCGTAGTTAGTCATTACGCGTACATAAAATCCAATGCGAGTTAGTGGAGCTTGGATCCACATTTTTTTATAAGGGGGAGATCCGTCTGACTCCTCAAATTTTGTTAAATATTTCTGTCATGGGAAGATTCAGGGAGGAATTTTATTATTGTTGTTGTCTATTTTTATTTTATTTGCACTAATAGTCATTAAATTATGTTATTATTTTTACGTCTTGTCACTTCCTTTCTTATTATAGTTTTAATCCTATGACCCTTACCTCAGTGGAGCATGTTGTTTGGCGAACGTAAACATCACACTATGAACTGAGCGCGACCCCTTGATTAAGATTTCTTACATATAAACACTGCAATACTAAAGGGTTCATAGGAGGTAAACTGGCGCGGCCAAGCGTGGGGCGGTTCACTGTGGTGTAACGGCAAAGAAATTGCACATGTCAATGTAAGCGTAGTTGGGTTTACAAACTGACGCAACAATGAAGGTGTATTTTTGTTGCTGGTTCGCTGCTGGAACACATTTAGTTGGCGTATTTGAGTAAAACTGACAGGCCACAAGTGGAGGCAGTTATGACAGTATTTTAATCACCGGAAAGTGATGTTTTATTAAAAGTAATTGAGGCGAAGAGGATACCGCCGACTGTGTGAAATATAAATTAAAATCAGGAGTTTGCAATGTAAAATACGGTTCACGTTTTTGTCTATTGAATTAAAGTAAAAAAGTAATATACGTGATACCGGGCGCCCAATGATTAAAGTTAAAACTAGATTTGTTTAGAAAGTCAAACTCATGAAAACGTTAGGAGGCTGGTAGCCTTAAATGACAATTAATACTTTGTTAATTAGTCAGTGTTAATATCAGATCAGGATAACAATTTAATGACTAAATATGTGTTTGGGTTTAAATTAAATTGAGTAAAATTAGAACTACTCAGAGATGCAATCGACTAGTGGGATTAAATGTAAAAATATATGAACTGAGTAGGATAAAGAAATTAAATGTGCATTGGGATTATATGTATGTGTCAGGGGACATTGCTTTATGACATTTCCCTAATGTCTCATATAAAGTGTATAACATGGCAACAGTAGAACAGATTCAAGAAATCATTGAGAGTGCAGCTAGGAGGACACAGAAATTGTTGGACACTAAATTGGCGGAACAAAGTGAATCACTAAACACTAAACTATCAGAACAGAGCGAATCATTAAACGCGAAATTATCTGAACAATTAAACAATAGTATGTTAGAACAAAGTGAATCATTAAACACTATACTATCTGAACAGAGTGAACAATTAAACAATAGTATGTTAGAACAAAGTGATGCATTAAAAGCGGAATTATCTGAACAATTAAACAATAGTATGTTAGAACAAAGTGAATCTATAAACAAATTGTCTGAGCAGAATGAATCACTAAAAACTAAACTATCCGAACAAAGTGAATCACTAAACACAAAACTATCTGAACAAAGTGAATCATTGCGGACACAATTAAATAACAGTAGGATTGACCAAATTAATATCAGGCGGAACAAGCTAGATTACTAAAAAATGAAATCAATTACACTATAAATTCGCAGTTAGAGGCGCAGAATGTTAAAAACACGAACGAATTAGCTTCGTTAACCGCAGAGATGAAGGAACATACTAATCAACAAATGGTATTGCTGGCCCTAGATGTTAGTAAAACAATGAAAAAACAATTAGATCAGATTAAGAAAATGGAAATAATATTTGATCAAAAACTTAGCATTCTGGATGAAACGGTGTTAGGTAAATTAGAGCAAATTGAACTAGCATGCACTATGAGTACGAGCGAGGTCAAGATAGCTCAGGATAAGTTGGAAGGACGATTTAAGGAAATGGAAAAAAACGGCAGGGTCATTCAACAACAATTATCAGCGGTAGATGAAAATATATCCGGCATAATTAAAGATATGGACCGTCTCGAAATAAAATCAGCGGAGCAATGGAAAAGCCTAGAAGCGGATCAGGATCAATTAAAGAATACTATCGACGAAAATAGCGCGAGATTGGAAGAAATGAAAAGCCAGATAGAAAGCAATCAGGATGACACTAAAAGCCAGATTGAGGAGAAAGTAAGCACAATTAAGGAGCAAATAAGAAAAGATTGGCGAAAAATGAATATCGATTCTAAAAAGGAAAGATCAACCATCCTTAAGACAGTAGGCGAAAATCATACTCGTATTCAAGCATTTGAGCAAGAAATTAAGAGTAAACTTAAAGAACAAACAGACAGGATCATTAAAGCTGAACTAAGGTCAATAGAACAATCCTCGATATTTAAAACGGGAACAATGGAAAATAAGCAGGACGACTCAAATAGCCCGGAGGGGACTAACACAGCAGGGAGTCAGACTCAGGCGGAGAGCCCATTAACGACAAACACGGAGGGGTTTCGCAAGAATATTGAAAGGAGTTCCACGCCACAGGACGGTCATCAGCCCACACAACTTATCCAAGTAATTCGCTCGAACGATTATAAACCGCAGAAATACACGGAGAATTCAGGGGTGACACCTAAAGCCTTTATTAAAGAAATTGAAGATCATTACAATGATACTGGGGTACCTGAAGCACGTAGGCTAAGGATGATGGAAATATTTTTATCAGGAAATGTCCTTACATGGTTTTTAAGCTTCAAATATACATTTGGAACTATGTCAGATTTCAAAATCGCGTTTCTGCGCAAGTACTGGTCGCCGGCATTACAACAGAGTCTAAGAATGGAGCTTTACTCTAGGAAATATCAAACTACCCTGCAAACGAAATACTCAGATTTCTTTAACATGCAAATGTTGAAATTTCGCGACCTTGATTACCCTTTAAATGAAGCGGATCTGGTGATGACAATAGCGCGGCAATTACCAGTCAACGTGCAACAAGTACTAGTCGCAGCGAACGTTAGTACGGCCTTACATGCAGAACAGATATTACGCCAGATAGATGAGACTACATCTCATAATCATTATAGAGGAGGAAGACAACTGGAGTTAGTCAATACGACAGAGGTCATAAAACCAAAACAGGCAAACACGAAAACGCAGGGTACAAATACTAGCACATCCACACCTAGGCGGAACCAGGAAGAGGTAGAAAACAGACCGTACCAGCGTAACGAGAATAATTACAACAATAGGTCATATCAAGGCAACAATAGATATCAACAGAGAGGATATCAGCAATGGCGTGAAAATCGAAGAAATGAGAGGCCTTATGGAAGATACAGGGATTACAATGGGAATCAAAGATGGAAAGGAAGGAGAGATCAAAATCACGGAGAGGCACGTAATTATCGAAATGACTGGGATGATAGGCACGCTCAATCACAAAATTACCTAGAGGAATTACACGCTAGTCAAGGTGGAGAGCAAGGACGATGGGAGAAAGCCATTGGGAACATGAAGAATCCAGACACACATACTGAGGAAGCTGGAAGTCTACTGAGACAAGAGGAAAGTCAGGGGCGTGGGCGACAAAATGATGACGGGAGTCGCAACGGAGCTAAAAAAAATCTAAATTTGGATAAAGGAGACAGTCTACGAACGCAAAAGTCGGAAGTTGAAGATGGATGGATAGTAGCGAACATACAAGAATGGATTGCTTTGCCAGAGGAGTGCCTGGAGGAGACGATGAAACCACGGAACGATGAAATTAGGCAGTTACCTGTTATTAACGCGAGGATTGGTGGAATTAATATAAGATGTTTATTGGATACGGGGTCGCAGATCAGTCTGGTATCGGAGGCCTTGGTTCGAGAGTTGGGACGGAGTCAGAATATTTCTGTGATTCCCGTACCACAACTCAAAGTGAGGTGTGTTATTCCTGAACGCACCGTCACTTGTAAACGTCAGGCATACTTAGAACTGAACATATTGGAACACACTTTTGGGCAAACATTCATTATCATGGCAAAGATGAATTTCAATATAATTCTTGGTGCAAATTTCATCTGTGACTATCAAGCAGTGATAGATTTGCACAAGAATACAGTCAGTTTTAGAGAGTATGATCAATTGAAGAATGTGGGATTGCATATGGATGAAATCGCTACCGGAAGAGATGTAAATTCTTGGGCATTGGAAGCAATATCGGAAGAGACGGAAGAGGAGATACGAAAGGCAGAAGATAACATCATAGAAGGAGCTGTTGTGGAACTAGAGGAGGAGAGTGAATCCCAGGAGATATGGTCTTTATTAACAGAAGGCGATAACAGTGATGCACAATTTGAAGAGTTACTACAGGAGCGGCTAAATGACATTCAACTTGGGGGTGAACATAGAAAACAATTGGAAGAGATTTTAAGGAAGCACAAAGCAGTATTTGATACAGTACCTGGGAAAATATTAAATTTCAAATATTCAATGCAAGTCGAGGATTGGTCACCTTTCAAAAGTAGATTGTATCCAATTCCGGAAAAATATCGTGGTCAAGTCAAGGTCATTATAGATGAGATGTTACAAGCTGGAGTGATAAGGAATACACCTACACCTTATCTAAATGCGATTTTGGCAGTCACAAAACCAAATGGATCTATTAGACTTTGTTTAGATGCCAGAAATCTCAACATGAGACTCATTTTTCCTGAGTATGACAGAGCACCAATTATCAGAGACGTACTAAAAGGCTTTAAGAACAAGAGCATCTATTCATCAGTAGACCTGACGAGTTCGTTCCACCATATTGAATTGGATGAGAAGTCACAGCTTCTAACTGGCTTCTTAATCGATAACCAAACGTTTTGTTTCGTCCGAATGCCCTTCGGAGTCAAAACAGCGGGCTGTGCTTTAATCCGAGCCCTGGATCGGAATCTAACCGAGGAAGTTAAGGAGATGACGGTGCGCTACATTGATGACATTCTGCTGGCATCCGACAACATTGAAATTCACATGGAAAATTTAGATAAAGTATTAGGCAACCTAAATACATAAAATTTCAAAGTAAACCTGAAGAAATCGCATTTCTTCAAGAGCGAGATCTTATATTTGGGTCACATCATTGACAAGGAGGGAGTGAAACCAAACCCAGCTATGATCGAAGCGATAAAGAATTTCCCTACACCAACGAGAGTCAAGCACATTCGGGATTTCTTAGGCGTAACGGGATTCTTTAAAGAAAACTGTCCAGGTTACACGGAGACAGTAGCTCCAATGCAGGAAATGCTAAAAAAGAATAATAAATGGTTATGGAATGCGGAATGTGAGAAGGCGTTCCAAGCAACGAAACAGCTACTGGAAAACTGCATTAAGTTAGGATATCCAGATTTCAAGCACAAATTTATAATCCAAGCGGATGCTTCACTAATTGGTATAGGTGCCATGCTCTACCAAGAAGATCCAGCTAACCTTGTTTGTGTATTGAGCAAGTGGCCGGGTTGGCAGCTCATTAGTCAGATGCGTCATTGCATTGAAGGAGGTTCTCGAAGGAGATTCCTGTATATATAAATTTATAGATTGTGTGTCAGCATTAATTTTTAAGGGTTTTATTAGTGTTGTGTCCCATATCCGTAAACGTTGATTTACGAGATGATTGTTCGTAAGCGTCGTGGCTGTTACCCGATGTAAACGAACAATCATCCTAGTACTCATTCCTCGTAGTTAGTCATTACGGGTACATAAAATCCAATGCAAGTTAGTGGAGCTTGGATCCACATTTTTTTATAAGGGGGAGATCCGTCTGACTCCTCAAATTTTGATAAATATTTCTGTCATGGGAAGATTCAGGGAGGAATTTTATTATTGTTGTTGTCTATTTTTATTTTATTTGCACTAATAGTCATTAAATTATGTTATTATTTTTACGTCTTGTCACTTCCTTTCTTATTATAGTTTTAATCCTATGACCCTTACCTCAGTAGAGCATGTTGTTTGGCGAACGTAAACATCACACTATGAACTGAGCGCGACCCCTTGATTAAGATTTCTTACATATAAACACTGCAATACTAAAGGGTTCAATATATACTGCATTTAGCATACACCGACAGTTGCAGTACCAATACTGCAACTAAATAATTGTACATATTGTAAATTTTTTACCTGTATTTCAAACATAGATTTTATAGCCTAAGTGTAATGGATCTGATGATGATCGCTTGACGATCGAAACTGGTCATCCTACTGTATTTATAAATCTCATGTAATTTATTTCAGGATTAGGGCATAACCCATCTCTTTTGGGTACATTCGTGTTGACCGACTGAAAAGCACTAAACTCTTGGCACATGTGATGTTGCTGGCATAGATATAGCCTCACACCCGAAATATCAACACTGATATAATGAATCATTCCTTGTATTACTAGTTTCACTCTCTTATGTCAAGCAGGTTATGGTTAATTTCATATCTATGTAGTCTTCTTTGCAAATTGTGTTCGTTTGTGTACATTCAAAAGTAGAACTCTCGACGTGGTAATATTCCAGAAACGGTTCTGACGCTCACTTCGTAGGTGCATGATGGTTAACATTATTAAAACTTCCAGTGTAGAGCTCGGAAACTCCCATTATCAGTGTGATTCCTCAAGCTGATAACTTATTTAATAGACTCATTTGGGAGAGAGGAGGGGGTCATCCCAGCAGGAAGTGGAGACTTTCTATGCATTGCTTGTCGCAGGTGGAGTCACGTCTTGGCTTTATGTGGCCCGCCTGTCCCAGCGCCTGATCGAAGTCACTCCTCCGTGCCCTGCTCGCTTCATATGCCCAGAAAAAAGCCTACGGATGTACTTTTCTGGCATTCAGAACATAGGCTATAATTATCTTGCAACAATTTGTTAGCAAACTATCATCAGACTAATGCAATTCAGAGTGAAATGAAATGCACGTTCTGAATATTAGAGAAGTACAGGCGTGATCTGATGACCAGATACCTGGACATGCCACTTCAACTATGGACCGGGCATTTTTGAATACTGAATACTGAGAATACTCGAGTGCACTATATTATAAAACACTTACATAAATAATGAAATAGCCCAGACTTTATCTTCAAAGTAGGTATGAGTATACAGTAATTGTAGTGCTCGAAAGTGTGATATACTATATTTTGAAGTATGCTACTTTGTGCAGTGGCGTCTGACAGAAGGAGTTATTGCTATAGGATGATTTACTTGAGTAAAAATTATTGCATTTAATAAATTGGAAATTATTATTCTAAGACTTAATATACAAAGGGTAGCATATTAGAGATTAGATTTACCAACTAGCAAAGAACGGTATGTACATTGAATACAACGCCTAGGTGCCTGAATATCGGGTAATTGTTCAGGCATGGTAAACCTGGATTCTACACTTGCACATGGATAATGTATGTAATTTTCATGATTTTAATACCTTATTTCATATTCTGAGAACCATTACCAACTGAAATTACTGTCCATTATCACTACTGCACTGGAAATATGTGGTAAATTACATAAATATGTTTTATTTTTATTATTGCTCATTCAACAACAATTGCCATGTTTGTTTGGCGCCTCAGGTCTTTTCTACTGTTACCAATGAACACACATTGACATCACATTACTATGCCAACATGTGAGATACAAAATACACCTAGTAGTCTAATTATGTGAAATAGCATTAATTGGTAAAACGATTGGTATGTATAAAGAGTATTGATTCGTGAGTACTCCCAATGTGCGTGACAAAAGCCAAGGGTGTATATATTAGCTAACACTACCTAGTAATTATATTATCGATCTAGGCAAAAACCATTGGTCAGAATAAAGGTTATTGATGAGTAGTACCTCACGCGCAGGGTTGGCAATGTTGTATTTCTTTCATAATTTACGCGTGTCCGTATTATGGCGGACACAACTGGATATTTTCTATATTAGCCTGGATCTAAGAAGGGGATGATGCGTGGGTTAGAGACAATGCAGGAGAAAACATCAGCATTTCCACAATTGTTATTCATCATTACAAAAGGTATTTTGACTAATTTAAGTAGTTTTGTCGAAGGTTCACCACTCCTGAACTGTTACCGAATATCGCTCCCACATTCAGTTTCCAGTAATTCACTATAACAGTTACAATAGAACATTAATTCTTCTAAAATCTTATCATGAAATCCTCCATCTTGTCATTGGCTGAACCAGCAGAAAGGAAGTCGATGTTTCTAAACTAAACCAAAGAATAAAAGAAGGTCGTGAATAAAAGGAAAGTAGCAGGTATCCATCTACAAATATTCTACTCGTTGTCCTAGTCCGGATTGGTTTATATTATGGTCAAGAGATGCAGCAGGATTACCGAAAATTATGTCGCGAATAAAACCGAGATTTCTCGGCGTCCATCATCCATGTGTTAAATGCTTAGGAAATTGTATCGTTCTAATTGTTTCATTTGGGGGTTTGGACTTCGTGATCATCATCCCGGTATGCATAGGTACGTAAGGAATATTTATGACCTGTGTTATTGTGCTGTCTGTGGTAGTGTATCTGTAATTAAGACTAGCATTGGAATGGAGGCAACCATGACCTTAAGTTAGGAACCACCCCGGTTATTGTTCCTGAAGTATAAGAGGGACACAACGAAAAAACACTTCCAGGATGGCTGAGATAAGAGTCGCCTCTTCTCAGTTTTGCTCACAAAGCTGAGTGTATCCCGTTCCATCCCTCAGACCAGAATAAAATGTCTTAGTAGAGCCAGGAATCGAACCCTAGAATTCACAGTGACAGCAAAGGATGCTAGCCACTAAGCAACGAGGCGGACTAGTTGATATCTGTGTCGATCTTGGTGTGACTGTTTACTGGCTCAAACACTTGGCTTCTCAACTTTCAATAATACCTCCTTTTAGAGAATGGGCTATTATAAAGGCACAACTGACTGTTTGATTGTTTGATGTAGCTCCCAAGAACTTGGGTTGGCGACCACGGGACCCCATCTGAGTCCGGATTTGTTTCCACTTATTTGTGCCGGGTTCCTGTGTAACATCTTCCATGTCGACCTCCCTTGGTCAACTCTTGTTCCCTTCAGACCCCGACGGTATTAGGGTATCCAATGCCTAGAGAGCCTTTCAATTTCTCGTTTTAAGTGGCCCCTGTCTCATCTCTTCTGATCCCTTCATTCTTCGAGGGGTCAGCCTTCTCTTTAGCTTCATGGTATCTCCTGCTTTCTGCTCAAGACCCTAAAGGAGGCAGGGTGTATGTAGCCCCTCCACTTTTGTTGCACTCTGGATAGTGACACAAGGGTTCATGGCTGCAGAGTTTGGGAGTTGGCGACCCGGAGGAATTTCTTAACTGGGTCCACTTTTCCCATTGCATCTGGGACGGATCCTCTCGCCTTTCCCCATCCTGTCTGCCTTTCATGGCTCTATCTCAATTCTTATTTTTTGAGGATTGAGGACGTTTCTTTATCCTGTCTTTTATTTCCTTTTTCCCCATGTTGTCCCTTTCTTCGTCTGTAGTTAAGGAAGGAAGATTGTAGTTTCACGTGACCGTGAATTTTGTGATTATGAGCCATGGGACCTCCTTTATACGTGGAATCCGAACCACAGTATATTTCTTCGATAATCTCACATTCATCGCTTAGGAATCGAACCCATCCACCTTGGAGAGAGGCCAACCGCTTGATCGCTGCGCCACCACGCCCCTCAATCTGTAGTTAGATTTTGTAGGAAGTAGTATCCATATTCTTCATTTTTGTTTTCATTCACTTCATTAGGGACTGATAACCTAGATGATAGGCCCCTTAAACCGACAATTATCATCATCACCATGTTTGATGTAGGGTATCGTGGGCGTTGTCTCGTGTTATTAGGCTACTTGCGACGAAAAGATATTTACTGGTTGTATATTCTATAATTGGGACTAGAATTAGGAAGAAAGCGTCTGTGGTCTTGAGATAGTTAGCCTACATACTGGTATTTGCCTGGAACAGAAACGAGGATCTACAGACATCACTTCATGGAACTTAATACTGTGGAAGTCTGCTGTAGATATTGGCCTGTTTTTGATTTCTTCTCAAAATTTAATGTGTCCAATAATCCGTTCCCAGAAACTCCACACCAAGCACCGAGTATTAAATCGTGGAGTGGTTTGTGTAGAAACGCAATACGAATAAGATGGACGCGGGTCTAAAGGCAGTATTTGTTCCTAGAAGCCCGAGTTAGGAACGAATTAGCATGTACCGGCGGCTGATGTGATTATGACGGTCTTACTAATTGCAGAGTCCACTCTGACTTAAGGCTCGTTAGCGCCGTATTGACTGGGCAGCCACTTAACGGCTCTCTCCAAACACAAACTACTACTTTACGGACATAGAAACATGTAAAATTATTCAATATGACAATGAAGGCAAAACTTTAAACATTAAGAAGGTGTTAACCGAGGTTGAGGTCAAAAACATCCATTTTTCTTAAATTGCCTCATTGATTTATCAAAAGCAACTTGCTTACCGGTATATAATTATTTTATTTTATAATAATTTAATTAATGCAGCCAACGGCAATTTATTTTATTTTCAGGTTGGATCAAGGAAGTGATTTTGGAAGGAAATCCGCTGTGGACTGTTGAAAGGAACCGTTCTGGGATTTTCCTAGTGGTGAAAATGTGAAACCACGAAATCCATTTTCAGGACGGCAGGCTCTTTCAAGTTCTTGCTGTAAGGAGGGCGTGTGGGTACATACTTTACTTGATAGCCTATGTGAAGTTTTTGAGCCATTCACTCAGTGCTGCTTGTACATACTGTGGATTTATACTTCTCAGTCGGTCAACAGTTTTCTTTGCCGAATTATATTAGGCGGGTTATATGTTAAAATAAACCTCCTGAAAAATTAGATGTATTAGTATTATTCACTGATAAAAGGGGGTTATTTTCAGATCCTGATCACTAGGTTTGACTTTTTAATATACTGTAATACAATATTTCAAAAAATACACTTAAATTTAGTTTAACGAAACATATTTTATCCCCCCATTATCAGTGAATAAAACTAATACATGTAATTTTATTCAAGAAGTGCTTTATAATATATAACCCGCCTAATCTAATTGGGCAAAAGTGTTTTGACCGACTGAAAAGTATTGGAATCCATAAAGTGCAAGTTTTCTTCAATCAATATTATTTTTTAAACTGTGACATGTAGCCTATAGTAACATTTCTAGGTGATATTGATATAAGATCCAAAATTTCAATTTATTATCTTGAAATCTCTGGTAGTTATAGTAAACGGTTTTGAAAATTCAACAGAAGCAACAAAATTACCAATTTATAGGCATTACGTCGGTGACAGTCTTGCACGTCTCTGGCCATAACTTCGAAAGTATGATACATACTGAACCCGCTAAGCACTGGTTCATGTGATATTTTTCATCGCAACGCATTTTTGATGCATCACTTTAGAACGTACCCACTGACCGACCATGCTGTCGCCACATGCTAACATTCTTTGGAATTATAAATGGTTGATCTTTTGACTATGGAGAAAACCATTATTAAATAATCCGAGGCTAAATTATGACACTTCTATTTTCGACGAAGCCCAGATATTCTCATGTTGTATCATCGAAACATTCTTTAGAATGTTATTTCTGCTTTTGGTAAGGTAGTAACATCGCAGATACGCGAACCGGAACCAGACAGTCGCTGCACGACTAGTGTATTCAAAAGTTCACGCAGTGCAGGACTGAGCTATTATCACATGTGTTTGGTTTACCATCCAAGTTGGATGTTGTTCTTGTCAGGTCCGTCTAAAAGACGATGTAATAGTCCGCCTGGAGGCGAAGAAAGCAATCTTAGTGCATCGCACATTATTTAACTGCGAACAGTACATAATATTAGTGAATATTACAGCCGGAGAGGGCTTGTGCTACGAATACTGTTAATTTTTGGAAAAGTGATTATAATTGTGGAACACCACGTTTTCAACCACGTGTTTGGACATCGTATTTCGACATCGTCAAGTGGCGATAAAATATATCATTCACTGTGAAATTATTATTAACCGAGTGAATCATTTCAACACTCAAAACTACAAATATTGCGTTAATCGCAAGTGCGATTCTTTTCTGTGAAACACAACGTCGATGCCACGTGATTTGCGGGCAAGGAAAATCTGTGTTAGTGAAGAAAATAATGGTGCATGGCCAATTTATAAACCATCTGCGCCGTGTAGTAGCAGTGAATTTAGTACCACATTAAAGCTAGCTTCAGTGCAACTTTGCTACTCTCATTTTTCGTATTTTCAAGTGGTAAATTCGTACTTCAAAATGTCACTTCTTGATAACTACGTGTACGACGATCTTTGTTAAGCATCACCTGTGGATATGAGCTGTTAAGCTTCATCATGTGAAGGAGAGGACCGGAGAACTATAGCCGATGACGGGTGAACCATGACTTTAACATCCGCTAAGCCAAGGAAAATGACGACTTTGGTGAGGAGTCTGGTCATATCATCACGACAACAACGAGGACGAATAAAGGCCGTGGAGATGGATAGAGCCTGTGTGGAGGCCCAGATTGGACAACCCTTGTCCGGAGACCAAAGCCTTATTATATCCCTCAGGTCGTTGGAACGACTGATATGTAGACACCCTTTCTTGTGAGTCCGAATAATTCATTCCTTGTGAGGTTCTTTTGTGGTGTAGCTCAGTGTAGTTTATTGTAGTTTATTGTAGAATCAGCCGAACTCCTTGACAAGCCATAGGTAGGTTTTGTACTGTTAGAATTAATCCTTGTAGTTCACTTTCAGTGATTTGTTAGTCACCCGTTGTGATTGAATTTATTTTCGATCACGGTGCATTCTGATGGACATCGCTAAGATGTTATTTCTACCCCTGCTAAGCGTGACTGTAGTCTTTGTTACTACGTTTTGTTTAACCCTAGGTGGGTGATTTTGTGTACAGTTATTTGGGATGACGATCAGACATCATGGCCAGTGTTATTTTTATAACACCCCTTTCTAGTAAATGTTGTCACGCCACTGATTAGTCAGAACAGTCCGTATCATTAGATAGCCGACTGAAGCTATCAGTTTTGTAATTCAATGTCATTTTCATTTTGATGTGCTATGAAGCCATCCAGTTCAAGTTATGAACACATTCAGGATGTTACATGTTGTATGCAATCTAGCATCGAACCCTGCAATGAATGCCATATCATTGGCAAACTTAGCAATTGTAAGATATGCACCTTAATGATGTTTATTTCGTGTCAAGTGTTTCGACACAGTTATTATTTTGGTTATGATTAGGCAGAGCAGTTATGAACTGACATATCTGCACATTTCATTGAGGTTCAGACTAAGTGGAATATCTGTAGTTTTCATTTCTTTGACTTTTACAAACATGCCACGTCTTTTTGCATAGTTTTGAGGCGTGATTTTAAGCCTAATGCTTATGTGATTTTGTATTATATCAGGGACATAATAACAAGGCTAATTTTCTGATGGGACTTTCTGCAATAAAGCTGCCCGCCTTCAGTGTTGTTCATTTTTCTAAACTGTCCGTGTGGATGATTGTGAGTAGCGAAGCTAGCTCGAATCATGGACAGGTGGTAACAGTTCCCAGCATGCAATGTACTAGAGCACCACTCACTCAGTGAGACATACTTTTTCAGACTCTTTGACAATGCTTATAGCATTACTAACATTTAAATGATGTGTCTCATATGTAGGTCAATGACCAGGCCACCATTTTGTAATAATCAGATGATTTGCTACTTTGAAATGAATGGCAAGAGCCACATGTTTGCATCGCTATTGAAGCGACTATCTTTCTTCTCCATCTGAGAATGATTACACGTTATGTTAAGGTTTATTTGTTGAAATTAAGAGGCTAGATGAAGCACCTGTATAGAGGCTATATTTATGTGTGTCCAGACTTCGATTCTGTTGACTGTGTTATTGTAGGGAGGTAACTGATGTTCATGCCAGGCCTTACCCAGAGGTAAATTAAGTGAGCCGAGAGCCACTAATAACCTGTGTTATTTTTATGTCCGAGCGGGAGAGCTCGTTGACGGTGTTTTATAGCAGAGATTGATCTCGCACGAGACTGCTACTGCTGATCCCAAGGTATTCAGGATTGCCAGCCTATTCGCCATAAACCAACGATAATCTAAACCAACGATTCTAATAATCAAAAACGTCATTATTATAAACTGATGATAATTAACTATTTATAGCATTTAACCTTGATTTTCCTGCATTTTGGACCTGTTGGCTGACACTTGCTTTGTGCACGCTTCTTTTGTGGAAGTAATCTAGGACAGATGACACTAATTTTTATCGACGGAGTGCTTGCTCAACCTTTAGTCAGTAGCTGGAGGAGCGTGAGCCTCATGCGACGTTAGACGTAGTTTTTACTACGCAATCACCACCGTAATTAACATGCACGTAGATGACACTGGTTTACAAAGAGTAACCCAGGGTGAAGGCAGAAATACTATTGTTTATGGTCTTGTTGTTATTTATTCAAGTGTATGATAACCCCATGTTTACCCTTTTTTTAGATTGTAAGAGGGCATTTAATGTTTTTTTTTACGGTTTGTCATGTAGATTTGTACTAACTGTTTTGCTTTACGGACGTCATCACCGTAAATTTTGTATTAATTGTTAGGAATTAGCTAGATTATTTAAAAATAAATGTAAATGAGGAAATGGTATCATCCTAACTTAGACTTGCTATTGCTACCCTGTTAAATGTAAATTCCGTTATTTAGCTTATTTTGTAACCTGACTTAAAGATTATTGCCGTACCATTTTCCCAGCTTTGCTGTTGTTGCTTTACTTTGTCAGATAGATCTTTCGCGAGGGTTTACAGTAGTTTACAGGTAGGGTACTGATCTTTTATTTTTGTTTATTTATTAGTTTGCGGATTAGCCGATAGAAACCCTCCGAACTAGGCTAGGTGTCTGAATATTTTGAATAAATATTTCTACATGTTTTACTTAAGCCTGGAAGTTTATTTCTCAGTCTAGCTTTAGGAGGTGTATTTTCTTGGGCTGTCTATGACCTTTTTAACAACCATGTTACCACGGATCCCCTGGATCATGGATTCTTGTGCCACTATGGCCTATAAGAAATTCACCTGATACTCATGGCACATGGGTCCGGCAGGTGAGGTGTTAGGGATGTCGTTTCGGCTGTTGGCAACCCTGATAGCTCCTCTGACGGCCACAATACCTAGGTATCAAAGAAACTGTTGCAGTATTTTGAAGGGGAAGTTTCTATTGCATAAAACAAAAATATTGAAAAATGACATATATTAACCCTTGAATGTGTGGGTGCCTCCTTATGTCACGCTGTAATGAAGAGCTGCACTTCATGAATTTCATATGCAAATCGCGTCGCAGACAGCTGTCATTCTCAACATGGCTTTCCCCGATTTTCCACAGCCCCTTCGGATAAATTCAGGGATGCCTTCTTTGGCCATACCACAATCCTTGACTCTATTAAGGTATACACCCAACTACCGTCACCATAGAAACGCAGGCCATCACACAAATTTAATATATACCGTATATATTGTGCCCGCTGGCCGAAGGTTTCGGGGTGCCATCGGTTTCAAATGACCCTTCTGAGACCCTCTTCCAGCTAACACACAAGTATTGGGAACGACACATGCATAGGCTGGTTTCGCACAAAAGTCTGTACTGGGGGTATCAGGAATTGGTGAGGTTCGATTCTTAACCAGCTCAGAGGAATGCATCGATATAAAACTAAGCAAGAAAGAGAAGTCAGTCTTATGTTAACATCATGAATACATTTTATTCAGAATAGATCCCTAGCCTAGCATGAGAGTTGCAAAACGACTGGCCTGATTCTAAACTTCCCTGAAAGAAAATAATTAAGCGAAGTCCTATTCCAAATCTAAGTTACTCTCATGGTCCTAATACAAAAATTAAATGATAACAAACAATCTAAGAGTATGGCACGTAAGATCAACCCTAAGCAATTACATAGAAAATGACTACGGGAGGATCAAACAACAAAAGAATTTACTGCAAAGCAAGACATTTTCTTGTTTACAAATACTAAGAATATTTACATTTAACAACAAAAGGGAAAATTGTTCCAAGCTATGATGGTTACATCTCCAACAATTATCTTTAAATTTACTTGTTTATCTAGTCCTAACTAAAGCCTCCGTGGCTTAGGCGGCAGCGCGCCGGCCTCTCACCGCTGGGTCCGTGGTTCAAATCCCGGTCACTCCATGTGAGATCTGTGCTGGACAAAACGGAGGCAGACAGGTTTTTCTCCGGGTACTCCGGTTTTCCCTGTCAAAATTTCATTCCAGCAACACTCTCCACTATCATTTCATGTCATCTGTCATTCATTTAATCATTGCCCCAGAGGAGTGCGTCAGGCCTCGGCAGCCGGCACAGTTCATATCCTCGCCGCTAGATGGGGGCTTCATTCATTCCATTCCTGACCCGGTCGGAGACTGGAAGCAGGCTGTGGATTTTCATTCACCTAGTCCTAACTAACCTTAATTATTAAACGAGACGCGTTTATTACAAGGAAAATATACTAAATATCTGCACAACGTTGCTGAATAAAAAATAATTAAACTAATACAACACAAATATGTGCAATAATTAAGCACTCCTATTGTTGTGCAATTGGCACTGCCTTCCTGCCCGATTTGTCACTCTTTGCAACAAATGGTCATAGTATTCAGATGTGTAAAGGAAAAATTAGAATAATAGAAAGCCTGCAAATGCGATAATAATTAACCAATTATATCGACTCACATTGCTGCTAATCTGATGTGTGTGCTTCAGTTTTCACATCATCAATTGGTTGCTGACTAATGGTGTCAAAGTGTACCAAAGGGTATCAAAAATAAATCAACAATTAGTTAAGTCTAACTTTGGTCCATCAAAATATTTTATTTTTAGCGTTCATTTATTATTTAGGCTCAACGGGGAATTATAAGATTTGTTTAGTTTCATAAAAATCCTATCTTTGATTATTACAGTTGTTACACAATTATTTATGCCTCACAGTGTATTTGTTCAGTTTTATGGACCTTTAATTGCGTTTAGTGTAGTCAGGTATGATCCGTAAATCCATCTAATGTTTAATAACTTCACAATATTCCACTAAGGAATAACTTTAATAAAAGACACCTTGTGTCTCCACGACTTCAATAGTTCATTACCGCCGGGATAAATTACCATAAACATGTTGGAGATATTAATCCATCTCAGCGACCTACTCTAATAGTACCATAATAACATTAGTTAACAATTAGTGTGGATTCCTGAATTATACACATTTTTAAACACAAATTATAAAGTCTAATGTCTCTCCCATAAAAACTTGAGAAAGTTAAGAAAAGTGTGTAGAAACACAGCTGATAATGTTCTCATATAGCATAAAGTATTCTGATACAAAACTAGCGTGTCAGATTGTGTATTTTAGATGTAGCCTCTTCCCTTAAACAAAGTCGAACCTGTGACCTCTCGCTTCGAAATACAGTTCATTTTACATTGACATTCTAGCTTGTCGTAACAAAATAAAGCTTTGCTCCAGATGCTCATTTGTGAAACACGTGGATATCGGATTCCGTGTTCAGATTATATAAAGTTAGGAGTCTCACTGCCTTCTAAATTATTTTATACATTGCTTGATATCCGTATAGCCGTGCTATGAGTAGCTCTCTCGCGCACATGCGACCTTGGTCTTCATTTGTCACCTGTTGGGAACTTGTTTATTATGTCATAAGCCTGACATGCAACAGACTACTTTCTCTGTTCTAAAAATGATACGAAATGGACATTATAAAGTTTCTTTCCTGGCGTAAAAAGAAATTGATAACAAAACTAATTCTTTCCACACGTGAGCTTAAGTTAGAACTACCTATGTTGTGCACTTAGTGAAACCATTATTATTACTAATCAACTGTTCCAATCCATTAAATACAGCTACTGAAACATTTTCTGACTTACAGAGTGCAGCATCAAGTCTTCGAGACCCGCCATCAGATGTTTTAGTGGTCACCGTAATGGTCTTAAATCATCTTTCCTTTGTTTCAGCGATCTTCCATTGCCAGCTCCCCACACATATGGTCTAGCAATCCATATTCAACTACAAAGCATGGTCGTTTATATCCATGTGATGTAGGTGGTTGGTTCCATTTTGTGAGTAGGAGTAGGGTTTTCACTGGTTTTAAATTTTATACTGGCAGTAATAAACTCACTGATTCTACTGGTGCGGTATAATAAATTGCCCATTCACTCCGCCACTGAGATTACCATTGCTTCTGCAATGCTCACTCGCAATACTTTTTGCACGTGGTCAAAATAATTATATACAGATTAACACAAAATAAAGTTAGCACTTCCACAAAATAAGACATAGTTTATCATTAACACTGTTTTTACATTGATCGCGATTTTCATAGCATGCTTGTGCATGTTGGCATGCGGCCTAAGAGTTCGCTCGCCATACGTTCACTGTTCGTCAAATCTGGTCTACAGGCGCGGATCTAGAGTTTGGTTTGGGGGGGATCAGAGAATCGATCTAGAGTTTGGCTTTGGTGGGTTCAGAGAATCGAAATTGTTAAGAAAAATGGTATCACTAAAAAGGCAATCACAAAATAACCAAACGTACAAAACCAGACCAATTTTTTTGCAAGCTCCATGGATAGAAATTTGAAGCGTTTAGCGCACCAAAAATATTCGTACAAATTGCAACGGCGTGTTTTGCGACTTTTACATCGAGCTTCGAGAAAAGTATCAAGGTACGTTACAGTTTCGGCAAGTCGAGTTGGTACCGACAAAGGGAGAAAGTCACAGCTTAAATTGCCAACCAAGCTTGCAGTTTGGACGTCGGCAAAAAATTTTGGTGCGAAAAAAAGCCCCAAATTCCTATCCGTGCATTGCTGCACATTCATCGTGACTTCACTATAAACTTCGATTCGGTAATCACAAGGTTTGCTAAACAAAATAGACGAGTTGATTTTGTTGCATAAATAATATTTTTTATATAAGAGGTTTGAAGTTGTAAATATGTACAGTTGTAACAGAACACAATAATTCCAATAAAGATATTTCAGCATTGAATACAATGAAAAAGACTGTTTTTCAGTAAAAGTTCGTTAAAATGTACTTGTCAGGCAATTGTGTTTCCGTTTTTTGAGTTTGCAAAAAAAGTTGGTCTCCCCCTTGAATCCGCGCCTGTCTGGTCAAATATTGCACTAGTTAAATGCTATTTAGCGTTTACAATAACTTTCTCTGTTTATTTAGCAGGGATGGTTGTTAATTTCTAATATAATTATGGATTTCTCAATTTCACTGGCGTCTTCCATTACTAGTAACTGGTATCACGTGTTCGATTCCAATTCGTCACCAACACGACTGTCCCTCACGGACGTTCGACTAGAAGTGTGTCGCAACCAGCGTGGCGTTAGTTCCAAGCTAGAGTATGCCACACAAATTCACAGTTTTACCTTTCTGCGATTTGCACCGTAATTTAAATATGCTGAATTACTTCAAATCAATTCTTGACGATTTACAGGGTATCCGAAAAAAAAAGTTGATGATAATTGAATTTTGCTCACAAATTCTTCCCGCTTCCTGTAGGGTGTTTTCAGTGCTCTACATTGGTACTGAAACTTCTCGAATGATGTTGTGATCGATTCCCAACGCGAACATGCGTCATCGGGCGCAATATATCTATACCTATAACGCAAGATGTCCCGACTGACTGACTGACTGACTGATAATCAACGCACAGCAAAACCTGCTGGAGATAATTGCATGAAACTTGGAAGATATGTTCCTACCGTAGTGTAGATGCGCACTAAGAAAGGATTTTAAAAAATTCCGATTTTAAAGGGGTAGAATGGGGTGCAATGTGAATTTACATTTTTGTTATACTTAACTGGGACAAAATATCGAAGTTGTCGCATAAATAACGGACATAGCTCATTTTACGCCCCTCGATGCGAGAAACAATACTCGGTAGTTCCCTATGGGACACCGAAAACCACATTTTAAGGCCCAAAAACAACAGTCTCAAAGATATTCCCAGAAAACTATTTTCGCTCGGATAAACTGATGAACCAATGGCAAGTCCGTATATATGGTAACAGTACGCTCTGATAAACTGATGAATTAATCACAAGTCCGTATCCGTGGCAACAGTAGCTCAAGACATGATATTCAATTGTCCATCTATCCCTGTAGGAGGCAATGCCAATCCACTTATTATCTAAAACACGATAGACTGGCTGCGGGGCTCAGCGGTGACGTTCTAGCTTGCTGGGCCCAAGGTTGCAGGTTCGTACCCTAGCACTATCAGTTGGCATTTGAGGGTGCGAAAATGCATGGGAACCATGTCAGTATATTTACTGTTACGTTAAAGATCCCCTTTGCGGCACAATTCTAGCACCCTGGCGTTTCTAACAGCCAGAGTAGTTAAAAGGAAGGTAAAGCCAATAACATTATTATTAATGAACGATAATAACATTGGAAATCTGGTGTTAAATCTGCAGAAACTTTCGGTACAGGTTATACGGCCCATGTTTTTAACATGGAATGTTTTCCTTTGACAATGCGTCTATTTAATGCTACATGTGCGAGGGCAAAGCATTTCAAAGATCTCTAAAAACACAATAATCAGGAATTATTTAGAGAGGCATGTGAGGCAAAAGGTTTGTTGGAGAATTACTATCCCTGGGATGTAACACTGGAAGAAGCTACAAAATATACATCAGCGGCTAAGGTGAGAGATATTTTAGCTATTGGTCTATTAATAGCGGTTTGTTGACGTTCAAATCATCAATAATTGGGGGAATGTACACCCTGAATAGCTTAAGGAAAAATACTTTTAATTCCTCATAGGCTATTCCGATTATTCCGAGTTGCCTTTCCATTGTGCATGAGTGTAGTTCCCTCTTCAAACAGTATTCGCAATTATTAATAACAAAGCGAAATGACACGCACTTACAGCAGCAGGTGTAAATTTATACAACACCAGTTTTTCCCATGGGCAACTTTATGTGGCGTGCTCACGAGTATACGGACAACAAAATCGTTATGTCACAGTAGAAGATGGCAAAACCAAAAACTTAATTTTCAAATGTGTTCACATAAGGCAACAGACTTTGTGAACTCTATTAAATTCCCACTTGGCTGCTTATATCAATGTATCAGAATTTTCAGAATTAAAATGGACCCACCAGTAGCCGAAATTGCTGTAATAGAATAGACCAATTATCAGCAATAATGCATCGTCCCCATTGTCTTCATCGCGAGCGAAGCCGCGGGTACCTGCTAGTATATATATATACTGAGCCCGCCTAGTCTCATGCATCAAATATTTCTTTGAGAGCATTTTTACTATACATGCTCAGTTCTACAGAACACACCCTAAAGATTCCTCATGAACAATCCACTATTTTGACTTCGGAGAGGACAGCTTATTTTCCTCCTAGAGATATATTACTCACTATTTTTATGCCACATATCTCAGGAGCTTGAAATATTTAATTCTGCTTAATTTGCCATTTTCTATGCCTTTTGGAGATGGCAAATATATTTTAAGTAAAGGTATTTTTCACCGCGGACATGCGGGGGATTATGAAAGTAGTCATTGTTTTGACTAGACTACTTCCTTGGAATCAGGAAGCCGTGCTATGCATGAACCACACCGTTTTGATAGTCCGCTGAGGCTGGACTTTTTGTGTCGATTGTCCGTCTAAAAGACGAAGGCCATTATAGGCGTACTAAGACCCCACATTTGGGAAGACAATAATCTGCAGCCATCTAGCTGATTCATATAATCTAAGCAACGCACAGTAATATTTTAGGCTTAGTGAAGCCAGTGTGACGTAATAGTGAAAGTATAAATTTTATTGTGTGAATATCTCAATTTTCACTAACCACGAGGACCGTCTGAAGGCAGACGAGGGTAACATTTTCCTAAGACGTGAAATATTAATCTTACGACAACGTCCTGTAGCCCAGTGAGTTCCAATGTAAAAATTGAATTATGATAAAGCTAATTATCGCTTGTACGCGACAGTGATTGTCCAGATTCTTAGTGATTTCGACTTTGTAAAATCTGTGAGTGATTTTCCACGTGCTGGTAAAGTAGAATCTGTGGCAGGTAAAGCAAAGCATTTGAATAACCTGCAAATATTAGAGCTATTGAGCATTTTTATCTTATTCTGTATTAGAATCAGTGGATATTTTTTGACCAAGATGATTACCATTACGCACCACGTGCTTATATTTCTGCAACTCTATTGTGAGATCATCATGAAGGTGTAATCTACCATGTGAGGGTAACACCAACGAAATACGCCAACACCATGGAATTGTCCAGTCGACACTACTACGTACAAACCACGTACGGTTTGCTAACAGAGTCCCACGAGGACAGGCTTAAATCCATAGCCTTACCCATTATAAAAATGCTTGGAACCTTGGAAGCATTTAACCCCTTCCAATGGGAGTTCTGGAAGGTGATCTACCACATAAAGTAACCGTGAGTCATGTAAACCTTGTACGATGTTTGTCCAGGTTGAGGTAGTAGTGATTGCATTATATATTGAGCCGAAACGCAACGATATTTGACCACTTAGGTAGGAAATGTGTGTATTTTCTTTCTTTAGTACTGGGACAGTATTTCTGTTAGACACCACAAGTCCGTGTACTATACGGCCGGTGCGATTCTCATATATTCAGAGTATTTTATGTCAAAGTAAATGACATCTTTAACTACAGGAGGTGTAGACTTCTGTGAGAGTTAGGGGACATCCCAAGGTTAGGTCCCTTATTTAATTTGAGAGCTTATTCCCGTATCATTTTTTCGGCCGATTGTTACCGTAACGTTTTTGTACTCTTTATTTATCATTGTTGTGAGTACTATTTACCACGTGAAGTTCGAGAGGAACGAACACATATACTGTTAGGCTGAGGAGCTAACTGATCTCGTATCATTTTAAAACATCACAGCAGAGGTGAGATGTTTAATTTTTGTTGTGGAGAATGCCAAACCACACTTATCAAATCCTACAAGTACATTGAACGAGTGACATATCTTCGGATATCAGTGCAGTTAGAATGCACAAGTGTTATGTCTTACAATTTCTACTCTTTGGAAATTATTCTAAATTATATCTTTTTGAAGGGAATGTAATCCCAGGAAACACTATTAGGGAAGTGATGAGAAATTGTTAGATAATCTGTAGAGCACTACAGGACTTTAATTCGTGCTCCTATAAGATTATAAATGATCATTTTATAAGCACTATTCTTTGCTATGCTGAGCAGCACGCGAAGCGATGAGACTTGCTTGCGCGCACAGCTGATAACCATTTTACCCGGAAACAAGAGAGAGATGACTGTATTGACTTTTTGTGTGCTAACTTATGTCACAAGCCTAGGAAATTTGAAGGTCACAGGTATTAATAACCTTGCTTTGAGAGCAGCTTTGGGATCTGTCAACATCTGTTATTATTATGAGTAACGGAACGCACGTTTATGCGAATTCCTCAAATGTTTGAGCCGATGACTTTGCTTCATCTGGCTTGTTGTAGAAAGGTTTAAAATATCATGTTAAATGACCCAGCTTTGTATAAATTAGGCTAGCCAGTCTAATTGTATTGTCCGTGAACACATTATTTGGTATTTGGCAGGACGGAATGAATGTCCGCCTTACCCTTGGTTTATTCCGGCGATCTTAAGCTGAGGCTAAGACGACCGATGCACCGCACGCAGTTGGTGTAAGACGCGCTAACCTGTGTTATTGTATGACTTGTTGAAGTCAAGGTATTTGAGTGAATCTCCAGTGAGATCACCTATTGCAGCCTACGACTGGTGTAATTAATTCTGTGGGAGCCGGATGAGGATCAAGAAGGCCGAGTATGGTATCTAGCGGGCGCAGGAGTAAGTTCAGCGCCATTGTCTGAGAATAAAAAGAAGAGAAGCAGTATTCCGAGTTCCGACGAGCCGCGAAACACATCCCCTTAATTCTTTACTGTATTTTAATCAGTTTCATTGTTTTTAATAAATAATTCAGTTCTATATTCGATGCTTGTGAGTGTCATGATCTGGAAACCGTTTCCCACAAATGGGGGCTCGTCCGGGATGGACTGAAACAACGAGTTACGAAGCAATCCACGACACGAAGTACGACGCAAAATACAACGCTATTTTCGACGAAGTGGATGGCTAATCATATTTGATGCTGTTGCCTACGACGCTGACGACGAGACGACGTGCAGTTTTGTGAGCCCACGACGTGCGAATCTACGACGAGGGTTCATAGGCTAGCAAAATTTGTTCTTCAGTTTCGGTGACAGTGGTGCCGTGACGACGACGAGGGTCGGAATCTAAACGACGACAGAGGATTGTGGATGTGGTAAGAGGATAGCAACTCGTCAGAGAGAAACGACGGGAAGCGGTATTCAACGATATCACCTACAAATATCACCGGTTTGGTGAATGAGGTTAAACAGGTTTGATAGCGAGGTTTTGAGGAAGCGATATTGACGGAAATCTACTTGATAGACGTGAGTAAACAAATAAGATGACTACACTCGGTGCAATAGAGAAAATAAATAAGAACATAAGTGATGCTCCGGTCAAAGCAATCAAAGTTTTACATAACCTCATTTTCGAGCATATACCAGACGACAGGAAGAATCGAAAGCGACTGCGAGAGTTTCCTGGATTCGATTTTGACGAAAATTCCATTGAAGAGGAAGCTAAGAAGAAATTTATCGAAGAAACATTTACCGAGGCTGATCTGTTGCGTGTTTCTGAGATTCTTAATGCCGAGATCGGGACAAAGGAGGTAATGATTAACACCATTTGTTATTACTTGAGAAATTTGGATGAACTCGCAACTAATATAGACGATAATGAAGAAGATGAAGAAGACGAAGAAGACGAAGAGAGCGAAGAGGAAGACCAGCACAGAAGGTATAGAGAACAACATAAGTTTTCATTGTCGTTCCGCGACGTAGAGGGCGCTATGAAAACATTTAACGGTAAGGATGGTTACCCAGTGAAGAAATGGATCGCAGATTTTGAGGAGACGTCAATCTTGATGGGATGGAGTGAGCTGCAAAAGTTTATTTTCGCTAAGAAATCACTCGATGGAAGCTTTTTATTCAAGGTGAGAAAGGACTGACGTCCTGGACTGCACTGAAGAAAGCCTTGAAAGAGGAGTTTGACGCGGCGGCAAGCAGTGCAGAAATTCACAAGTTGTTAACCCAGCGACGAAAAAAGCGCGACGAATCTCTACAGGAATTTTTTCTTGTGATGAAGGAAATCGCTAGTAGAGGTGATGTTGAGCTAGTTTCTCTGTGTCAGTACGTGATTGATGGGATCGAGGTCGATTCAGGATCAAAACTTCTTCTCTATGGAGCAAAAAATTCCAAAGATTTCAAGGAGAAAATGAGAAGTTATGAGATGGCGGTGAAGTCTTTGCAAAAGAAAAGCACAAAGTATAATAACAGTAATTTTCAAGGAAGTGCCAAGAGTGCCAACGAGAAGGACGGAAAGTGCTGGGGCAGTACAAAGAAGAAAGAGGCGAGTAGTGGAGATAGATGTTATAATCGCGGTGGATCTGGTCATAGTTCAAAGGAATGTGAGCACAAGAATAAAGGCAAGAGATGTTTCAACTGCAACGAGTTTGGCCACATTTCATCCGAGTGCAAAAAAGAGAGGAAGAACGATAAGAGGAATAATCAAGGTATCAATCTTATTGATGAAAAGAAAAGCTGCCTCAAGTTCAAAGAGGTTAGTTTGGGTCAGCAGAAACTTCAGGCACTTATCGACTGTGGCAGTCCTTATAACCTACTGCAACAAAACATCCATAAGACCACGGGTTCCCCAGGATTGAAGAGCACGGATCTTGTTTTGAAAGGATTCGGTAATGGTTTTGTTGCTCCTCAAGGTTGCTTCACAACAGTCGTTGAGGTAGACGAGCTGGAGTTCCAAACCAACGTTTATGTTGTTTCTGATGATACTATGGAGTGGGACATGGTTATTGGTAACGATCTATTGGATCAGGGTGAGGTCATCCTGAGAAAGCAAGGAGTTACCATCAAGAAACTAGAGGTCCCAATGATGGTGATCAGGGTAGCCGACGAACAGGAATTTGATATCGAGAACTGCGTTGATGAGGAAAAAAGGGAACAGATCCAGGATTTGGTAGCGAGCTATGTACCAAAGAAGACGAAATCTACTGGTGTCAAGATGAAGATCACATTGAAAGAAGAAAAACCGATATTTAGCAGGCCCAGACGAATGGCACCGCTTGAGAACGAATTTGTCGATGAGCAAGTCGAGGCGTGTCTGGAGGAAGATATCATAGAACCGAGTCAATCAGAATATACATGCCAAGTGGTGGTAGTCAAAAAGAAAAATGGAATTCCGTTCAAGATTGTGACTGACTGTATGGCATTCCAAAAGACAATGCACAAAAGGGACCTGGTCCCACGAGTAGCTAGATGGGCTATGGCCTTGGAGGAGTTTGACTATACCATCGAACACCGAACTGCAACCAGGATGAAACATGTCGACGCCCTGAGCCGATGTCCAGCAGTGATGTTTGGATTCCATGATGGCCTTGCAGCGAGGATCAAAATCGCCCAGAGAAAAGACGAAGGATTGACAGCGATAAAAGCGACACTGGAGAAAGGGCCTTACGAAAACTTCATCGTCAGAGATGGACTGCTATTTAAATTTGTTGTTGGGCAAGAGACGTTGGTGGTCCCGCGGGTAATGCACCATGAAATCATCAGAGATGCACATGAGAAGGGACACTACCCTGTTAAAAGGACTGAAGAAGACGTGAAGCAGGAATATTATATTCCAGACTTGGCCAACAAGGTGAAACGAGTCATAGCCAACTGTGTGAAGTGTCTGGTGGTTAACAGGAAGACAGGCAAGAAAGAAGGTTGGTTACATCCGATGTTCAAGGAGAGTGTGCCTTTGCACACCTACCACATGGATCACATTGGACCACTTAAGTCTACACACAAGGGATATGAACACATCTTCTGTGTGATAGACGCCTTCACGAAGTTCACCTGGCTGTATCCTGTGAAAACTACCAAATCGGCAGAGACGATTGAAAAGATGGAGTTTCAGAGGACGAACTTTGGAAACCCAGTTCAAGTGATCACCGACAGGGGGCCATCGTTCACCTCCCATGAGTTCCAGGACTACTGTAAATCGCAGAGTATCAAGCACATCTTGATCACAGCTGGACTGCCAAGAGCCAATGGTCAAATCGAGAGAGTCTACTCAACCGTGACCAAGATCATCGCTAAACTTAGCATTGACGATCCAACAAAATGGTACAAGGTTGTACCATCAGTCCAACGAGCTATCAACTCTACGTTCCAGAGGAGCATCGGAATGTCACCTTTCGAGCTGCTGACAGGAGTCAGAATGCACAACCAAAATGATCTACGTATAGTGCAACTCATCGAAGAGGAGCTGATCGATTCGTTCAACGAAAAACGTGATCAGATGAGAGAAGATGCAAAAAAGCAGATAGAAAAAGTACAATCTGAAAATCGTGCTGAATTCAACCGACGACGTAAGGAGCCTAAGAAGTACCAGGTCGACGACCGGGTTGCCATCAAACGCACTCAGATCGGTCCACATCTGAAACTAAAAACCAAAAGTCTAGGAGCTTATCGAGTGACTCGAGTAAACCTCAACGACACATATGACGTCAGCAGAGAAGGAGACCATGCTGGACCAAGAATCACATCGTCCTGTGCGGAGTTCATGAGGCCCTGGCCGGGCGGATTTTCTTCATCCGGGTCGGATGAGGATCAGGACGGCCGAGTGTGGGAGCCGGATGAGGATCAAGAAGGCCGAGTATGGGATCTAGCGGGCGCAGGAGTAAGCTCAGCGCCATTGTCTGAGAATAAAAAGAAGAGAAGGAGTATTCCGAGTTCCGACGAGCCGCGAAACACATCCCCATAATTCTTTAGTGTATTTTAATCAGTTTCATTGTTTTTAATAAATAATTCAGTTCTATATTCGATGCTTGCAAGTGTCATGATCTGGAAACCGTTTCCCACAATACAACTAACTAAACCACATTTAAACCTACGTCATAAATCAAGAGCATAATTATCCTAAACCAACGAATTAATTAACTATTATAAATAATTTACAGCTATAATTTTGCAACCATTTGCTTGGTGTTAGCTACACCGTGACTTCAATCCATTTCCATGTGGGAGATGACATTAAATGAGCTGACACTACTTGTATCGACGACATTGGATCTCCGGGACCGATAGTCAGTAACTTGCGGCCCGCATGATCTAAAGCTTGTAAGACGCAATTTTAATTGCGCTTTGCCAACGTAACATACATGCCTGAGATGACGATTGACTACAAACAATATGTCAATTCGCGAAGGTAGGCTATCATAAGAGTGTTGACTTTATTCCCAAGTGTATTTATCCCATTGTTTCCTTATTATACATAAGAGTGTTTATGCAATTTTTTTTGATAGTCAGTGGTCAAACTATCATTAGCTTTGGTAATAAGCATTTGTTTACGACGCATCTCGTCGTAATACTTTCGTTTACATAGGCATTAGATAAACATTAAATGTAATTTAAATGTGGACGTGGTACCATCCTAATCTAGGGATTGTACTTGCTAGCTGTTAAATGTAAATTCTGCCGAGTCATTTATTTGTAAATTTGCTACGCGTTAATTATTCATGTACTACGTGACTAGCTTGCATTGCTATTTCTTTTCATGGAGCTAGGATTTTGCGGGGGTCATTAACGTCAAACTAGGGACGACTCATGATTGTATTTAGATTAGCGGATTAGCCGATTTCGACCCTCGGAAATGATTAGGGGTCTTACTTGAATAAATAATGCACGAATCTAACTTAATACTGGATCACTTTTTATTGCTAGCTTTGGTATTTTTTCGGATGTATTTCTTTGGGCGTCTATGACTGTTTCCGTGCCCAATGACCCAGATCCCCTGGATCAAGCCTCTCGTGCTGAGCAAGCCTACAAAGAAATGCACCCGATCCTCAGAAGTTAGGATTCGAAGGACGGGGTCTTTCGAAGTGCCATCTTTTCAGCGGATGGTACCCGGAATACCTCCTCTAACGGGCTCAATACACTGCTCAAAACAATTAGAGGGACAGGAATTTGATGGAGTTTATCATGTACGCAGTCGGTGATTACGATATTTACTGTTGCTCGTATTCTTCCGGCATGTTTTAAGAATACGAGGACACCTCCACATGTCGTTGGAAAGCCATGGCTTAGCGGCAGTAGACACATGTATTGTGCTTTGCCGCAGAGTGAAATGGACGAGCAATGTCGTACTCTGTCTTCGAGTGCGTGTAAGTGAGGAATACGTTATTAAACGCTTGATGTACGTTGCATTAGTCGAAATGAGGCATCTGAATGACACAGATTTTGTTTGGGCAGTGACAATACTGCAGTAAGGTTGGGCTATTAGTGCAGTGTCTACGGAGCGTAATGTGGCTTCGTCTGTTGTTTGGAGGGTTTGGAAACGATTTTGTGAAACTGCTTCATACACACGAAAGCCAGGGCAAGGGAGAAAACAAAAAACATCGGCCAGAAACGACTGATATGTGGTGAATTGTTCTCTCCGCCGGCGTTCGGCGACCGGCCGGGACCTACAAAGTGATCTAAGAGCAGCAACTGGTAGCAGTGTCAGTGACCAAACAATGCGCAACAGACTCCGAGAGGCACGTTTATGGCCAAGACGACCTTATCAGGTCCCTCGATTAACTGCTTGCCACAACAGAGAGCGACTTCTGTTTGCTGAGGACCATAGAGACTGGCAGCTGCGTCACTGGCGCAATGTATTATTTACGGACGAGTCCCGCTTTCGTCTAACACGGTGCGACGGACGTATACGTGTCTATCGTCGCCATGGTGAACGTTATTTTGGAGCAGCAGTCCAGGAAACTGACAGCTTTGACCGCGGCTCAGTCATGGTTTGGGGTGGCATCACAATTGATGGCCGATCGGACCTTCAGATAATCAGAGGCTGACTTAATGCTCAGAGGTACATCAACGAGATTGTACTAGATCATGTTATGCCCATTGCAGTTGTAATTGGTCTCCAGTTTATCCCGCAACTCGACAATGTGAGAGCTCATTCAGCAGCAGCCACAATGGGAACTGTACAGGACATCGCAATTCAAACATTTGACTGGTCTGCGTCGAGTCCTGACCTCAATCCCATTGTGCATTTATGGGATATGCTAGACAGACAACTTCGGGCCCGTCCTGTAGCGCCTCAGACTCTGGAACAACTTGCAGAGGCCCTTATGGAGGAGGGGTACAAAATTCCACCAAGAAACTGTTCGCAGACTTGTCAGGAGCATGTCATGAAGAAGTGAGGAAGTTCTACGGGCACATGGAGGGCCTACAAGATATTGAATTGTTTCTTTTTGTGCACTCTGTGCATTCATGGAAGGACTCTCTAATTTGGTTGACGACATTGTGTTGCTTTTCTGGTCATATCACCAATATGTGTGCTACGACGAGCACAAGATATGCACATTTCCGTTAAATGAAGGTTTCATTTACCAGATAACATGGTTGTTTCACTCCACGCATTCCTGACAAAATAATGCAGGTGTTTCAAATGTTGTTCCTCTAATTTTTTTGAGCAGTGTATATTTATATAGGCTGGCTACGTGGCTCAGCGGTAACGTTCTCGCCTGCTGATCCCAAAGTTGAAGGATCGGATCCCAGCGCAGTCAACTGGCATTTGAGGGTGCACAAATGCGAGGGAACCGTGTCATTATATTTACTGGCACGTTAAATATCCCCTTCGGGGTAAACTTCGGGCACCCCGGCGTCTCTAAAAGCCATAGTAGTTAAAAGGGACGCTAAACCAATGACATTATTATTAAATTTAATATACGATCAACTGTACGGGGTTAATGATCGAGAAGTAACTTGCGCTTAAATGATGAACAGCAACAAGAGTGGAAATGATGCATTTCAACTATGCCCATTATACCAGAAAAAATATTAATTGTTATTCAATGAATACGAATGCTCATATTTGTGTTTTTTGCATTGTGCCGGCGATAATATTATACAGTAGATAGTTTAATGCTTCCTGTTTTAATTTTTTCGTGGCATACATTTCAAAAATTCTTCTATCGCAGAGGACTCCTCCAACTACACCAAGTGTAAACTACTAAGAACCTTATTATCTTACTGAGTATGTAAATGAGGTCTCAAACAGTGACAAGTCAAACTATTACCATTTTTCTTTATCTTAAATTTTATTTCATAGGATTTTCTCCTTCCTTGCTTATTCAAAAGTTGAAATGTCAAAATGCTGGCTTTGTCAGCGGGTCAATGGTAGAGTGTCCAGTCCATGACCCCTAAATAGCGAGTTCAAATCCCGACCGAAGAAGTCGGATTTTTTAAGGACAACAAAAATTCTAGGCACTCATAGTCTCACAACGTCAGCTCGTAAACGCTCTCTCCTGTCACATTTCGGTGATTATAAGACAAAATTAACTAACTATCAGCACGGAGTATCCCTGTATAGTTATGACTGTCACTGCCAGATACGTAGACTCATCGTAGAAATTGGAGAGTAAATCGCCTCAATGGCTCTATCTTAAAAGATCTACACCACAGTAGGCCTAGATGAGTTCATACGATGATTATTATTATTATTATTATTATGATTATTATTATTATTATTTTATCTATTACATCGTTATGCGCTTCTAAGGAACGCGACTGAACCTATCTAGATGACCTGGCTTTCTTGTCCTCCCAAAATCTTTTCATCTTCTCGCTATATCTCGTTCTGTGCCTCTCCGTATATGTTCTGTTGGATGTAATGTTTGGGTGGTCTGAAAAGGTGATTGTCAACTAGTTCACTGAATTTAGACTTGCCCAGTACCATATCACTTGAGATGTCTATTTCCTGAAGGTCTGTTTCAACTTCAAGCAGCAAGTTGTTCTTAGCTTTCATTGAGAGATACTTTCTTTTATTCGTTTCACCCAGCTTTGGGATACTTTAAATCAATCACTTTTTAATGTTTTGAGCATTCCTTGTAGCACAGTATCTTGCTTTCCTATCTTTCAGATATAATAATAATAATTACTATTCTGGTATGGCACATGGAACTATGGAACATGTCTCCAAGATGACGGCCTTCTGCATGATGATAATGTAGACCAGGATGTAGGCTATTCCTAATTTTTCCAGGTTGCGAGCTATGATATGTGGACCAGGATGTAGGCTATTCCTAATTTTTCCAGGTTGTGAGCTAGCGATTTAGAGATGATGCTGGTAGAAGAGCTGACTATGGGCAGCACCTCTGCACTTTCCCATCCCCACATTTGCCGTATTTTGTCAGCCAAGGTCAGATAACACAGGCCAACGATGAAAACGCTTTTCTACTGAAAATACCTTATGTTTATGTATTTTGGGGTGCTGAATCCAAATATGATACTGAAAAAGCTGTATCACCCAACATTTCTTTACATTTTACAGTTCAATTTCAAGAATTATGTGATTTATAAAGAATTCAACAACTATTATATAGTTCATATATTTAGAAAAGTAGCTGTTTAAAGGCTGTTTTATTACACAGTCGTAACATGTATGCATCCTTACCCGTTGGCCATTCTGTACATAAGAAAGAGACATATGAAAACCTAGAAATAGTGTTAAATAAAATAGACTATTCAGATCATGGATGGATGATTTGTGGTGATTAAAAAGTATTATGCATGCTTCTTGGTCAACAAGGTGGTTTTACAAAATGTCCATGTTTCTTGTGTGAATGGGACAGTAGGGCTAGGGATCAACATTGGTGCAGAAAGAACTGGCCTGTGAGGACATCTTTAAAACCTGACGAGAAGAACATTCAGCGCAAAAACCTTATAAATCCAAAAAACGTGCTCCTACTACTTTTACAAATAAAGTTAGGCCTCATGAAACAGTTTGTAAAGGCCTTGCCTAAAGATGGACCGTGTTTCAACTATCTCGGCAAACAATTTCCTTACCTTTCAGAAGATAAACTAAAAGAAGGTGTCTTTGTCGGACCTGACATTAGTAAAATGATTTTTGACGTAAACTTTGAATCCAGAATGACCTTAAATGAGATAGAAACATGGGTATCATTCAAGCAAGTCGTTACCAAGTTTTTGGGAAATTAAAAAGTTCCAGAATATGTTTCAATTGTAGCTAGCATGTTAGAGAAGTTTTAAAATGTAGGATGTTTGATAAGCCTGAAAGTTCACTTTCTGAACAGCCACCTTGATTAGTTCCCGGGCTGTTTGGGAGATGTTAGTGAGGAGCAAGGCGAGCGTTTTCACCAGGACATTAGAGTTATGGAAAAAACGCTACCAGGCCGCTGGAACACAAACATGATGGGGGACTTCTGCTGGTCACTTCACCGAGAGATTCAGCAAGCGACTCATCGTAGAAAAGACTACCCAAGAAGCTTCAAAGAAAAGAGAGAACGAAAGTATAAAGCAATTCCAGCTGACAATTAAAACCTGTATTAGTACATTATGCAACGAGCCTATAATGGCTATAATTAAGACACGAGTATTTTTATAAAACGATCGTATGCGAGTTTTATAATTTCCATACGAGTGTCTTAATTACCATTATAGGCGAGTTGCATACGACTGTTTATGTTCGACGATAATTATAACTTTATTATATGTTTTAACATAAATATTCATAAATATCTGTTGAGAGTCAGCCACTTGAATTTTGTGATAGGAGAGCGAGCGCTAAGAATGATATCTCTGTCTTTCGAGATATCTGAACGACCGACGCATGCGCTCTGTGTGCTTGCAATGCCATATGCAGACGATATGTTTACATCTGCCGCCCCTCAGTAATATTGACACCGGAGTCGTTTCAAGACAATGCGCTGTGTAGAAATTAGTGTTAGTGATATTAAGGTACAGTGCTATTTCTTGTCTCATATTCGCCAGTTTATTTACGTGAACATATGGACGGTGCGTATTCCATGTCGGTAATTTATTATAGTTCGATGTTGTGTTTATGTCCGACATGTTGGATTTTGAGCGCATGCGTGAAGGTATCGTTACCTAATTGGTCAATGAACGAGCTCTGATTGGCTGGAGAAACTGTATCATAATGAAAAACAGTGTTATAATGACCATCATTATGATACAGTTTTCTGACACATAATAGTGAGGGTCGAACATAAAAACACATTATATAACTTTGTTAAGAAGCCCACTATTAATTGAAAACATTTTTATGTTGTAACATAGTGTTTCATTAATTTGCCCATGTGCCGTATAGAGGTTTTATGATATATAATAGAATGCAGTTTGCTCAAAAAACTAAGGGTGATACGAGAAAACTAAGGCTAGCTTGGGATTCAGCTCATAAAACTCTATTAAGATCAGCTATTCAAGTTTGGTTGGTTGGTTGGTTGGTTGGTTCCTTAGTTTAGGGGCTGCGACAACGCGGTCATGTAGCCCCGTGTACTTTGGGTGTGTGTAGAATCTGTCTGATAACCGGTGTTAATTGTGATGACTGTATTAGTGTGTGTATCTGTTTTTTTAATTCAAGTAGGGACTGCAACTTTGAATTTTCAAATAGTTCCTACTTTTGCCGCCAAGCTCCACCGTCAACGACTACTAGGCCTAGTTCAGAACTAGCTACTAGACGCCACCGCAGTCGGCTCTTGGCAACGAACGTAGCAACCTAAGAGCGTTGTTTACATTCTTAACCTATCCAATTTAGTTTCACACAGGTGTAATTAGTGGAAAGATCTTTAACATGCCATAAATCTATGACATGGGACCGCCGGCTTTACTTCCCCTCCGAAGGAAGGCATACTGAGGGATTTTTAACGCTCTTAAAAAATCCGACGGCTTCGGCCGGGTTTGAACCAGCTATCTTGGGCATAGAAGCTCAGCATGCTACCAACTACGCCACCGAAGCCGCCCTATTCAAGTTTAAAAAGATTTTCAAAACTTTTTTTTTGGCCTGTGTAATTGATGGTTTTCTGTTTCTCACATCAGGTTTGTTACAGATTATGGCAATTGGTCACTGCGATATCAATGAGAAAGGTTCTATTCCGTACTTGGTCCACAAGAACGATATTTGGCCTGTCGCCGGTATGGTTTTGTTAGTTATAACTGGTCTGTCCTATAACAACTTATGAGTAACATTTTCCAAAATGGCGTCAGGGTTATACTGATAGTATTACGTCTTTTATTTATTTAAGCGAAAATTCCCCTACAGGAGAGCGATTAAACTTGGATCACATGATGTCATTTGGAGGCGTGTCTCCTCCGCTCCTCCCAAAAGCTCTTCATTCTCGCGGAATATTCCCGCTTCCTCTCATCCGTCCACTTTTTTCCAGGTTGTCGTAATGATCTTGGCTCGAACTTAACATTCTTGATTTTCGTCTGGCACTCAGTTCGGTCTTCGAAATTTTGTATACTGATAATTTGTAAGTCTCTTTGTACCTCTTTAATCCATTCTGTGCCGCATTTGCTCTGTGTTATGATACTGAGTATTTTCTTGGGCAATCTGGAGGTGGCCATCCTCTGGATGTGAGTGTAAAATTTGGCTCTGCGTTTTCTAATTTCGTCTGTTATCGTAATGGTGTTTTGATAGAGTTCAGTACTAGGTCTCTTCATCCAAATGCCGTTTCTTTTCATTGCTCCGTAGATCTTCCGGAGAATTTTTCGTTCCTGCTTTTCTAGTTCCCTAATCTTGGAATGACCATCGATTACTATTGTTTCAGCCGCATATGTTGCTTCTGGAAGAATAACTGTTTTATAATGTCGTAATTTGGCGTTTGTCGAAATGCATTTCTTGTTGTAATGGGCCCACGTTAACCTGTAGGCCTTCTGGAGCTTAGTGATTCTGTCTTCATTGGCGATTCGATTAAGTCCTGAGGGCTGTATAATTTCGCCAAGGTATTTAAAACTGCAGACTTGTGCGATTTTACCGTATTTGGTGTTTAAAGGGGATTCATTTTCTGGCCTTCTCTCCATATATTTGGTCTTGTCGTAAGATATATGTAATCCGGTCTTTTGTGCAATCTCATGGAGCTTTTCCACTGCGTAAGTCGCTTCCGATCTGTTGTCTGCGACAATTGCAATATCGTCCGCGAAAGCGAGACATTTGACTTTAGTTCTGTTCTCTTTTTTAATACCGATTTGAATGCCCTTTACAAGAGGTTCCCATTCCCTGATTATCCTCTCCAGAACCATATTGAAGAGGATTGGGGATAGTCCATCCCCCTGTCGGACTCCCGTCTTGATTTCGAAGGGCTCTGATATTTCGCCCATGAATTTCACTTTGGATATTGTTCCTGTACGTGTCTGTTCTATGATTTTGCGTGTCTTACGATCGATCCCAAATTCTTCCATGATTTTAAAGAGGGTGTCGCGGTCAACAGAGTCGTATGCTTTTCTGAAGTCGGTGAATGCAATCGCGGTATTTCTACATTTCCTCATTTGTAAGATCGTCTTTAGGCACCAGATCTGTTCAGCACACGATCGCCCTTTTCTGAATCCAGCCTGGTAGTCACCAATGAGTGGATCCATTTGGGGCTCTAACCTGTTCAGAAGTGCTGTGGAAAGGATTTTATAAGCAACCGGGAGCAGGGAAATTCCTCTATAATTGTTGATGTCCGTCTTGTCGCCCTTTTTGTGCAACGGGTGAATCAAAGAGCATTTCCAGTCATGTGGTAATTGCTCCGTTGTCCAAATATCTGGAATTATGGAATGGAGTTTCCGCGTCAGTGTGGGATCATTCAGTTTCCAGAGTTCAGCAATGATCCCATCTTCCCCTGGTGCTTTGTTGCTTTTGAGTTGTCGGATTATCTCCGTAATTTCTTCAATGTCGGGGGCTTGCGAGTCCAAGTGTATGAATACCGGAGGAGAGAAGTAAAGTTTTACTAGAGGTGGTTCACAGTTAAGAAGAGAGTTGAAATATTGGGCTAATAGTTTGCAATTATTTTTGGAGTTAGTTTCCAATGAGCCGTCGTGTTTCTTGAAGCACAGACTGGATGCTTGGTATCCCCGTAGATTTTCTCTAAATGTCTTGTAGAAATTTCTAGTATTATTTTTGGTGAAATCCTGCTGGATTTCGTGGAGTCTGTTGTTGTCATACCTTCGTTTTTCTTTCCTAACTATTTTTGAGGCCTGTTTTTGAGTGGTAAGAAAGTTCTCCCAGTTTTCCTTTGTTTGGCTACTGTGAAATTTTTTCCAAGCCATTATGCGATTGTCAACTGCTTGATCGCAAATTGTGTTCCACCAGCGATGTTTTCTGGAGCGAGGTGGTTGTCCTAGCTCCATGGCTTCCTAAATTCTCCCCATTGGTATTCTCCAGTCTGTTGATTCCTCCTGATTGATTTGCAAAATGATTTCTTCCTTGTGGAGTTTCAGATATTCCGGATCTGGTCTGAAATTTTTTGGTGGGCGTTTTGGTCTTCTATTTGGTTGGAATTTTGTCTTTATTTGGAGAAGATAATGATCTGATTCAAAGACGCCTTTACGAGCCCTGACGTTCAAAATTTATTTTATGTTTTTCTTGGAGATTGCGACATGGTCAATTTGGTACTCACCCTGTTTAAGACTGGGTGAACTCCATGTGGTCAATTTATGTGCAGGTTTTTGAAATTGGGTGCTCAAGATTTTAAGTCCAAAGTTTCTACAGAAGTCAATTAATCTTTCCCCATTTTTGTTGGTACGTTTGTGTTTAGTATGAGGGCCTGTGGTATCCTTGAATTTCCTTTCTTTCCCTAACTGAGCGTTAAAATCACCTAATAAAATTTTCACATGGTGTCTTATGTTATTGGTTGTTTCTTCCAAAGTTTCCCAGAAATTGTCCACGGTTTCAGGATCAGTTTTATTGTGTTGATTTGTGGGGGCGTGCACGTTGATCAGCGTGTAAGCTTTATTAGCTGATTTTACTGATAGTAAAGAGACTATCTCGGTTGGAGAAGTAAAGTCGATGATCGAATCAAGCACAGAATTGTGTACGGCGAATCCTGTTCCCAAGAGAGGTAAGTTGTCATTAATTTTGATGGCAGGTTTTCCCTTGTAGATTCGGAAATTCTCTGTGTTGAAGTGTTCTTGCTCCGTGAAGCGTGTCTCCTGGAGCGCAGTGATTTTTAATTCAAATTTTTCCAAGGCGTTGAGAAGTTGTTTTAGCTTACCCGTCTTAGTGAGGGTGTTAACGTTTAGCGTGCCAACAAAATGTTTACGTCTGGTCTTGTGAGTATGAAGAGTTCTTGAGAAGCTCCGATTCTTCTCCGCATGGTGTCCCTGATCCCCCAGAATCCGATGATCAGGCGGGTCCAGTCCATCGACTGGTGCCTGGGGTAGTGATTCTATGATCGTCTCTTCCATCATGCGCTCAAGTTGAGTTTTGAGTGTTTGTGGTAGTCTCAATTGAGACCACAAATATACGACTCGATTTTTGAGTTCGAGAAGATTTAAGTACAGCCGCCTCAACTAGAGGAACAGACGCTGACCACTGGCCGTCGGATGCCGAACAAACGCCATTGGATTTGCTATTTTACAGCTTAGAGCCAACCCTCCTCCTTTCTCCGGGCTTGGGACCGGCAACAGAAACTACTGAGCTACTCAATCCACCCAGTAGTTACTGCAGGCGGAGTTAGTCTTTTATTATTATTATTATTATTATTATTATTATTATTATTATTATATACAGTAGCCTGCGTATAATACATTGCTGGTACATCACAACATAACTATACGGGCTTCAGGGAACCAAAGTATAGTTACTGAAACAGACACTTCTCAGCAGGAAAGTCGAGATCCCTACCCATGGACGTCCGGACGATTCGGGTTATTGAGGAAACTACTGCCTACTGCATTAGTGTGTACAGTCGAATATCCAAATCCAGTTCTTTAAGGCCTTGGAGCAAGGTACTTAGCATCAGGCCCGTACTCGAGACAATGATAGGTATTATATTTACCCGTTCTACATGCAATTGCCTTTTGATGGGGCCGACCAACTCAGTATATTTGGTGATCTTTTCTATGTGTTTTGATTGAAGATTCTTGTTTCCAGGGATTGCAACATCGATCGAGGTAGCTTGCTTCAGTTTCTTGATGACAACCACCAGATCCGGCCTGTAGTGTGATACCGATTGATTAGTCAGAATGCAACTTGTATTCATTTTTTCAAGAACACTCTCTGCCTGATATTGGTTTATTATTACTCACATGTACACCATGTCAATGGGTGCAATTCACCATTTGTTGCAAGATGGCGTGGAGTTCTTTATATCGGTAGGTTGAGGAACGAACTATGGAACGGATCTCTAAAATAACTACTTTCTGCATACTAGTATGCAGATTATGGTGAAGCCCCAGTTCATCGAGGTAGGCCTCCAGCGACTTTGGTATGATCCCTGTGGAAGAGATTATGATAGGCAATACAGTGACAAATTCCTGTCGCCACTTCTGTCGGATCTATTCAACCAGAGGCATGCATTTTGTCACTATCTTGGCATAAATGTGTTGGATATTATGCGAGTTAGGGACTACGGTGTCTATTAGAAGATTTTTCTTTTGCACTTTATCAAGAAGAATATTGTCTGGCCAGTTTGCTGATATAATGTAGGTCTATCTGTAATCACTGACCTGTCCCAGAGTAGTTTGTGTGTATCGTTCTCCAGAACTTTTCATGAATATATTGATAGTAAGGCAGAACAGTATTACTTAAGGAGTGTTTCTTTGCCATGTTCAGGTGGATTATCTTGGCTACTTATTCTTCTCCTTCTTCTTGCTTCATTACAGCCAACTAAGGACCACGTCATGTCAACTGTTTCTTCTGCATCTTAATGTTGGCCCAGTACTCTTTCATTCGCAATCGATGTTGCACCTTTCTCTCCGTCCACGCCTTCCCGGTTTATAATTTCGGCTTAGGTTGAAAACTCCGATGTTCTTGAAGTATGTTCAGGATATCTTCACATGTTATCCCAGATCTTTCGCTACTTCACTGAACCAGGCCGTCTTTTCCTTTTTCTCATGGAGAAAAACGAAAGTTCGGTTGGATAGCCGTGTTGATTTCATTCGGGTTATACTGTATGTCCATAGAAAGAAATCCTACTTTCCCTCACCACGTCAGTTATTTTCTCTACGTGTGCGTACAACTCTTGGTTATGGCGTCTTCGTAACTCGCCGTGTTCTTTGACTTCACCCAGGATTTTCCTCAAAATCTTCCTTTCCGTGGTCTCCAGTTTTTCCATTATGCCTTTATTATTCATGGCGAGACATTCCGCTGAATGCAATGCTTCTAGCCAGATGACCGTGCAGTAGTGCTTGAGATTTGCATTCAGGGATATAGATCTTTTGTTTTGCCCATTCTCAGTTAGATGGTAAGCCATTTCAATTTTATTCAAGAGTGGCACAAAGGCCTCGTTTTCGGACATTGTAAGGTCTATCTCTTCACCAAGATACTTAAATTTCACAACCCGCTTATTATTATTATTATTATTATTGTTAAAATGCTCTATATTTTGCCATCCAGACTGTTCTTTAAACCTTCTTCAAAATATGGGAACTATGAAATATCAACCACCACACATATTATCGGAAATATATTGAATATCGCGATGTTTGAATACAACCAGCACAAACAATGTTGCCATAGCATCACTTGGGATAGATAACAATCAGGCGCTGAGCGCACCATGGAGTGCAGCTGTCGGCCTCCCAGCAGCGCAAATCATTTAAAGTTTGATCGTCCCTCATCAGCAGGTGACTGGCGGGGCTTTCCAGAATACAGAGCACGGTTATGAATATATATTGTGAACTGCCACCGCCCGCTCCCTGCTTTGCAATATACATCGCGCCGTTAATGGAGTTTCCAACAAAAACACCGTTTTGATTATTTCAGTTTTTTATTCAACATTCGTATTTTACGTAGATCTGTGCATTTCCAAGTTCATACAACCTTACTGGGGTCACAACTATCAGCAATATTGATAATCCTCACACACTTTGAAGCTGTGTGTAACTGCCTTGCCTCACATGGTTGAACACGGTGCACTACAAGGAAGGAAGTAAACTTGTAGATTTACATAACCGTTAATCTCGCAATCTTGAGCCACGGGACCTCCATGTTTACGTGGAATCCTGACCACAAAACTTGATATTCCACTTCTGAAATCTCAAATGTATTGACCGGGAATCAAATCCGGTCCCCTTTGGTGAAAGGGAAGAGCTTGACCACTGCACCACCGCGCCCCTTATGGCACATAATAGTACGTACATAGCTGAAGATAAGTTGTTGGTGTTGATTCATTCAGGAGCTTAGCGATATTGTTGTTATGTAGCCCTGTGTACTTGGTTGTGTGTGGCGAATCTGTCTGATAACTCTCTCGTTGCGATGGCTGTAGTACTGTATGTATTTGTAAATGAAGATAGAATTTGGAAGGAGTTGACCGTGGCTTTGAGATAGAAACCACCCTGGCATTTGTATGAAATAGAAGTGGGAAACCATGGAAAACTATTTTTAGGACGACTGAAGTAGGAATCAAGGCTATCTCTTCTCAGTTTTGTCTCACGAGGTTCAGTGTTCCCCATTCCAACCCTCGTACTAGAATTAAATTTCTTGCCAGAGCTGGGAATCGAATTCATTACCTTAGGATCTGGAATCTCAAGAGGTACCCCGACACACATAAGACAGCAGCCGGCTGTTTAGCATTGTGCCAACTGTGTCAAAGGTCACAGGAACGAATCCAGCACACTCGGTTGCCATTTGAACTGTACTAAAATTTTAAGGAGCTCCGGAGTTCTAAAATCTCAAAATACTGAACATTTTGATTTTGCACCATATTAATCAACGGGCATTTAGCTTTCTATCGATGTATTTATTTTGTCATGTATCATGTCTCATTCCTACTTTCTCTATCCTTTGCCACAATCAGGCGTCCCAGTAGTAAACATACTCAAGTACATTTTTATTTTTATTAGACACAAAAATACTATTTAAGAAAGAAATTGTGTTAGAAAAGAAAGCAAATGGACATGGAACAACAGCAAACTGGATGCTAGTGTTTCAAATGGAAGAAGAGATATCCTATGATAATCACGTGTTTTAACAAGAAGTTCCGTGAAGAACTACACAGCCTACTTTTCATGCCAATGATTATTCTACAGAATATGAACCTATCTAGAATAATGACGAAATTAAGTTGCTAATATGGAAATTTCCAATTAGTTCGAAATACTGTATACCTGGCATAATGTATCCTAATAGAGCACTACAGTTGGCAGCCCTGATGACTGAATATATTCTTAGTTCCGTCTCTTAAGGTACAAAATACAAAATTTGGTTGAAGTCCAATGAATAGCATGGACGTTACATGCAGTTAAACATTGGATCTAACAGCGCGCGTAAAATCATGTTGGCAACAATGTCATGCATGTATTGGTCAGAAATAATCTGAAATAATATGATCTATTGTTGTGCCAATTTTGAATGAAATCCATTAGTTAGTATAGAAGTTACATGCATTTTAAAATTGGACCTATCAGCAGGCTTAGAATCATGTTGGCAGCACTGACGTATATTAGTTACTCCAAATTCGTCTAGAATGCCAGGTACTATACGTGTGCAAAGTTTAGAGCTATTGGCTTGCACACTTTCTGATATATTGATATTAGGGTAACAAAAATAGGGACAGCTCATATTAACAGTTGGCAGCACTGGTTGCTCCTTAGAATACGCATAGTCATATCTGTTATGGTACACATAGCACATACGAAATTTGGTTGAAATCCAAATGATAGCATGGAAATTACATGTATTTAAAGTTGGACCTGTCAGCAGGCTTAGAATCATGTTGGTAGCACTGACGTATATAAGTTACTCCAAATTATTATAGAATGTCAGGGACTATACGTGTGCATAGTTTAAATCTGTCGGCTTGCATACTTTCTGATATATTGGTATTAGGATAAAATAAATTAGGAGCATTTATTAACAGTTGGCAGCCCTGGTAGGTCTGAAGAATACGCTCAGTCATATCTGGTTATGTACACATACAACATACGAAATTTGGTTGAATTCCAATTGATAGTATAGAAGTTATATGCATTTAAAAATTGGACCTATCAGGAGGCTTATAATCATTTTGGCAACACTGCCATGTTTAGCCTCCTGGAAATTAAACTGAAATATTATGGTCTGTACGTGTGCCAATTTTGAAATAGCTCCCATTCATACTTTCCAAGATATCCAACATGGAGCTCAAATTTCAATTGCGATTTTTTAGCAGTTGGTAGCACTGACATCATTTTCAAATATGGCCGTGAGATATTCAGGTGTAGATCTTTACTCCTACCAAATTTTGTTTCGATTGCTGCAGCCGTTTAGGAGTTGATAGGGGGGGACACACACACAGCCAGACAGACAGACAGACAGACAGAAGGACAGACAGACAGACAGACAGACAGACAGACAGACAGACACACATTTGCCCGATCTCATAAGTCTACTTTTTCCTCATTTTTGCAAAATGTGAAAAGTAGGCTAAAAATGGAAAAAAATCTTTTATTTCAATTTCTCGCTAAAATGTTTTTCTAGATACAAAATTTTCCTATATTTTTGGAACGTTTCAACATACAAAACTGAAATATAGGCTATAGATGTAATGTATCCTATTATGTGTTATATTTTAACACGTCTGTTTTACAAAGTTTAATTTACTTTAACTTAGCCAGACGAAAATGATCATTAAAGTGCTGCAAAATGTATGCAATTTTAAATAGATGCATGAAAATTGAAAAATGCATTTACAGTATATTCAAAAACCCTTGTGTCAAAGCAAGTAGAGAGTCTTGAAGATCATAATCAAAAGGAATTCGATTATTTCTTGTTAATAGTTTCTGAGGTAAAGGTAAATAGGTTGGTTGGTTCCTTAGTTTAGGGACTGCGACAACTCGGTCATGCAGTCCCGTGTACTTTGGGTGTGTGTAGAATCTGTCTGATAACCGGTGTTAATTGTGAAGGCTGTATTAGTTATCTGTTTTTAATTCAAGTAAGGACTGCACACAATTTTAAGTAGTTCCTACTTTTCGCTACCAAATACTACCGTCCACGACACCTAGCTGTGAACTTGGCTACTACTAGATGCCATCGCAACCAGCGCCTGGTGACGAACGTTGGAACTTGAGAGCATTAATCAAACCTAACCTACAAATTTTGCTTCACACAAGTTTAGTTAGAGGAAGGTTCTTTTACATGCCATAAATCTATGACATGGGCCCGCCAGCATTGCTTCCCCTCCTAAGCAATGAACATTGAGGGATTTTAATGCTCTTAAAAATCCGACGACTTCGGCCGGGTTTGAACCTGCTATCGTGGGCATAGAAGCTCAGCAAGCTACCAACTACGCCACTGAAGCCGCCAAAATTGGAAATTACTATGAACAACATACACACATCAAAACACGTTTTGCATATTTCCATGGAGCCCAGTCAAGACGGACTTATTTATTAAGCAGTACGGACGCCTGCTCTACACAATTGAGATCGGGAGAATAGGCAGGCCATTCCATTTTGTGAATACCATTCTCCTGAAGAAAGGCATTGACAATGCCAGCTCTGTCTGAGCGAGCGTTATCGTCCACGAAAGTGAAATTTGGGCCAAAATTTTCAGCATAGCTTTTCACTATAGGTCATGGTAGTATCCCTGTAACGAATGCCTGTCATACGCCCTGGGATGTACACAAGAGGGGCTCGGTGACCATACATGATGCTACATTGCACCACTTCCTCTCTGCTGGTATCGGTCTCGGATATATTGGTCGTGCATACGCTCTCCGGGTCGTCTCCACACTCACACAGATCTATCCTTATTGACACAGGCGAGTGTACACAGCTGATATACACGCATATGGGTTTGAGACCACTACGACTCTTGGCCAGCAATATACAAAACTTGTTTGGATGTGAGTAGGACATTAATGAGTCCCTTAAAGACCCATGTCAGTAAATAGCACTTTAAGGAACATGTCCTAGATTTACGGCAACCTAGTGTAATTAAAGACACAGCAGTTGCAATGGACCATAGAAGCATAATATTAGCCAACGTATATGGTCTCAAGTTACTTGTTGTTTTGGGGTTAATTAATTTTAGGGTTTGGAGCATCTTGGTCGCCAGCCCCTTGTAGTTGGGTGTGTGTTGAATTTCTCTGTTAACCTGTATTTCTGTAATGACTGCAGTAGTGTGTGTAACCCTATTAGGGACAGGGCGTAGCCATGCTCGTCAAATCGTGCACCATGGCCGTGAGGGCAGCTGCAAAGAGGCCTGGACATCGTAGGTCTGAATCCCGGTGTGACAGCAACTATCCTGACTGTGGTATTTCCCCTAGTTTTTCAACACTCTCTCCAGGCAAATGTCGGGATAGTACCTTACTACAAGTCCCAGGGCGCCTACCTCATCCCTGTCCATATTACAGTTACACACTCTACTACAGTCATCACATAAATACAGGTAATCAGACATTTTCAACACACACCCAACTAAATGGGGCTGATGACCAACTTTCCTCCCTGTATATTAGGCACCATTCGGAATTTGCCTGAATTTTCTTGCTTTCTACTTGGTGCACTGCTTTGCGCACTGGCTGGTATGAGAGGAAGAATAATGTTGAAGAACTAGAAGAGAAATCTAAATGGTCGCTCTAAGCGTATATCATACGTCACATAAAGAGATTCAAGCAGTGAATTCCATCAAAGTTTTTCTATTGTTCCAGTGCGCTTGCCTTTCTTATTCGTGCCTCCGGTAAAAGATCACTTTCCATGCAGATCTGAGATAGAGACAGGGAAGTTCAATATGACTTGAGGAAACACAACTAGTTCTGAGTGTGACTCTTCCGCTGTATCCGTTCAGTAGCAGAATATTGGAGAAGTCCTTTTTCTGTGAGAAATACCAGAAGTCAGAATAACTCTCAAGTTGGTCGACAACCTTGAAGACAATCTGTATAAAGATTTTAGCTTCTGTTCGACACGCAAAGAAGAATTGCAATTTTCCATTTTCCGCTTTATCTCGCTGATCAGTGTGGATGATAGGAAAAATACGATAGTTCATTTATTTTAAGACAGACTGGCTGCAAGGCGCAGCGGTAACGTTCTTGCCTGGTGTGCCCAAGGTTGCAGGATCGAATTTTGGCGCAGGTAGTTGTCATTTGAGGGTGTGCAAATGTGGAGGAGCCGTGTCAGTAGATTTACTGGCATGTTCAAGATCCACTTCAGGACAAAATTCCGGCATTCCAGTGTCTCTAAAAGCCACAGCAGTTAAAAGGGACGTAAAACCAATAACATTATTATTAATATTATTATTGTTATTATTGATATTAAAAACTCAAAATATTTTCTAGGTTTATCCCGTGTCTTGTACGGGGTTTCGCTTAGGTACTCCAAGATAGGCACATCCGTGGGTTCCTGGAGTCCGTGCCCAGACCCCCACTGGAGTAGGGAACTGTGCACTACCTCCCTCCTTATGAAGTACACTTGTGCTTCTTTACTGCGAGAGGTAAAAGCTCCCTCCTTTCAAATGGTATGGTTCCTAACGCAATGCACTGTGTTACACCTTGCGTTCTGTGGACCATTTCCTACCAGTTTTCTCTTTAGGTTTCTTTTCGAATTAGTGCTTGCATACTACACTATTGTACTAAAAGCACCACAATTTTCTGCGATATCGTCTGTGATATTAAATCCTTGGAGGTTCACCTTAGTTTCTTCTAGCCAGTATATTTTGACCTTCTTTGAGTTGATTACTTTAAATTATCTTTAGGTTAGTCTGCCACTGTCCATTCTATAGATATGACCATTTCACGCGTCTTTGCGTACGGCATCAGTAAACCTGCCAGTTAAGGAATTGAGATCCATTGTGCTCCTCTTAATCCTTGGGGCCGATACCCTAGATGTTAGGCCCCTTAAAACAACAAGTATCATCATCATCCTCATAATCCACATTTCATTTTCTCTCGTGGGACTATAAACTTTCTGGGGAATTTTCCGTTCTTGATTTTCAATTTCGTTAGTTTTAGAGTGACCACCAAGAGTTTTGTTTTCTGAGGCGTATAAAGCTTCCGGCATGCCAACTGTCTTGTAATATCATATATTATTATTATTATTAAAATTATGTATTTACAGTATGTAACGCTCAATGTTGATATGTTTGTTTGTCTGTCTGCTATGTATACAAATCTACACCGTTTCACTGATCTGAACCAAATTTTACTCACTTACCATTAGAAACACTGCAGAAAACACTGTCCATTTATAATTTTGGACAGCTCTCTCCTTTCGCTAGATGTAGGCCCTTTAGCACAAATTTACATTGTTTCAGTCAGTTCAGTAGAAGTATTCATTACCATTCATAAAACAAATAAATAAATCCACCGGGTGAAGCCGGGGGATACTGCTAGTCATCAATATTTTACAACTAAAAGAAAGTTTTATATGTGACGGTACTTCACAGACAAATGGTTCTGGTCATCTCTTGTCCCAACAAATTACGCAAGTAATCTCATCATGAAATCCGTTTCCTACAGTAACGCGTGGTTCCAATGTTTCACCTGGCTACGCGTCTTAGAGGAAGGCCCGCTATTGTCGCCGTAGACTAGAGCCATGGTCGGCTGGTGACAGTGAGCCCGCTTTCTTTGAGACGGGTCACCGCACAAAGCCCACGGAGGATCGATCGTGACGGGCGAATTGAATCACAGATACTGGGTGGGCTGTCTGCGGTTTTCATTCATTCCTTCCAGGCGAATAGGGGTATAAAAACAGTTCCAGCATGTCATGGTCACCCGCATGGCAGGCACTTCCCCTTTAAAATAGAGAGCACACGACAGGGCACAAGATATATCACCCGTCCTGCGAGTAAAAATAATGTGCCTCATTTCGTTTCTTCAGCAGACGGGCACGAGCTGGTTTATAACGCTGGTATAATAGAATCCTTCTTTCTCAATCTAGGATTACAAGGGATTGTGCTTCCTGCCACAGCGATGAATCCCATGTTGAAAAATTGCCGTTATCGTTGCTTCATTTAAATAATAAGCTTAATATCGTGTTGTAAACCACTTTTAGCCTATTTTCATTAATGAAAAAAAAAATAGGCTTATGAGATCACCTTTTGCCCTGTGTGTGTGGGAGTACGTGTAGGTGCCCGTCCCACCTAATAAAATCTAAACGTCTTTTGGGATTTCAATGAAACTCGGTAAGGAAATATCACTACTTTGTCCGACCCCGACCATGGCCTTCAAATTTTAATACGTCTCACCAATCCAACATGGCGGCTGTGCGAAATATTTCACCGACAATCTATATATCCAAAACTACTACTGATATCACCTTGAAATTTTGCACAGAGATAAATGGCACTATTAGAAGTTCACCTATGCAACATTCAGACCCCTGCTAAGTACAAAACGAACATGGCGGCCAAGCAAAGTTGAAACATTTAAATAGACGTTTTTCGCGATTTAACCATCTAAGCGCAGCGAAACTTGGTACAGCAAATGTTTATATACATTGTAATGCATTGCCATCTACTTTAATTCAATTGTTTACATAACCTCAATATGGCCGCTGTGCGAAATTTTTAAATTAAATTTTGATTTCTTGTGTCCTAATCATGCGATTGAAGTCAAAGTTTGAATTATCAACTTACGCAATAATCGTCATCTAATAGTGCATAACTCTATGGCCTGCATATATAGATATCTAACATGGCGACCATTTGAAATAGTTAGACGGTTCTCAATATGTACTAATCTATGACAGCAACCAAACTGAAATGTTGTGTGTTGATAAAAGCTATTAACATAAGTTCACCTATGGAACTTCAATAATCTGGTCAGCACAAATACAACATGGCGACAACGCAAATTGGAAATAATTAAATGGAAGTTTCTCACGATTTAACTATCCAAGTGTAGTGAAATTTGGTACGGTAAATGCTTATACAAATTTTATCCACTGACATACAATTTATTTCAATTGTTTTCATAACCTTAAGATGGCGGCTGTACGAAATTTTAAAATCTCGTTCTTTATTTCTTGTGTCCTAATTATGCGATTGAAGTTTGAGTAATCTTGAACTAATAGTACATAACTGTATGGCCTACATATATAAAAATCCAATATGGTGACCATTCGACGGTACTCAATATCTACGAATCTATTACAGCAATCAAACTGAAATTGTGTATGTTAATAGAGGCAATTAACATAAGTAGGATATATGAAAATAGGCTTTTCAGATCTTCACGGAACTACTTGTTGAGTGTTGCCTTTGTAATCAAAATTTAATGTTTTTCAGTCGGTCAACATGATTGTACCCAATTGTAATGGGTGGTTCCCTAATACTGAGAAAAATGTACATGAGATTAATAAATACACTTGGATGACCTGTTTCGATCGCCTAGCCTAGCTTGTAGACATAGATCTAAGTGTAAAGGATCTTATGATGATCGCTTGACGATTGAAACTGGTTATCCAAGTGTATTTAATAATCTCATCTTATGCTCTTTTCAGGATTAAGGTACCACCCATTACAATTGGGTACAATTGTGTTCACCGACTGAAAAAAAATCGATAATAGGGTTATCTTGAAAGCCTCCGTGGCTTAGGCGGCAGCACGCCGGCCTCTCATCACTGGGTCCGTGGATCAAATCCTGGTCACTCCATGTGAGATCTGTGCTGGACAAAACGGAGGTAGACAGGTTTTTCTCCGGGTACTCCGGTTTTCCCTGTCAAAATTTCATTCCAGCAACACTCTCCACTATCATTTCATTTCATCTGTCATTCATTTAATCATTGCCCCAGAGGAGTGCGTCAGGCCTCGGCAGCCGGCACAGTTCATATCCTCGCCGCTAGATGGGGGCTTCATTCATTCCATTCCTGACCCGGTCGGAGACTGGAAGCAGGCTGTGGATTTTCAATAGGGTTATCTTGACCATCAGCCTTAGTGTTTGTATTTGTGAGGAGCTGCCTAATAACCTGACGGTGATGCTGCTGATTGCGTTTTTAAGAGACGGAACAGATGTTGTTGGTTTGTTAGGTGCTTTCGTCATGTAGCCCCATGTACTTGGGGCTGTGTAAAGTCTGTCTGATAACCTGTTTCATTGCGGTGTATGTAGTAGTGTGCGTTTTTGCAATTAAGGTGAGGATTGGGAGGACGCGGCCGTGGCCTTAAGTTAGGAACCATCCCGGAATTTGCCTGGAGTAGAAGTGGGTATCCGCCAGACCCGTGGTGTTGGGGTAGCGTGCCTGCCTCCCACCCGGAGGCCCTGGGTTCGATTCCCGGCTCCGTTAGGGATTTTATAAACCGGCGTGAGGGCTGGAACGGGGTGCACTCAGCCTCGTGAGGACAATTGAGTAGCTGTCTGACAGTGAGGCAGCGCCCCGATCATGAAAAACCAAGATTAACGGCTGAGGGGACCCGATGCGCTAATCACGCGTCACCCCAATATCTGCAGGCCAAATGGCTGGGCAGCGGTCGCTTGGTAGGCCTGGGCCCTTTACGGGCTGTAGTGCCAGGGGTTATTATAGAAGTGTGAATCCACTGAAAAACACTGGGAATTGATCCACCCCTTCTCTGTTTTGCCCTACGAGGCTAATTCTACCCCGTTCCGGCCCTCAACCAGAATTAAATTTCTTGGAAGAGCCGGGAATCGAACCCGGACTTTCGGGGCGATAACCAAGAATGGATATAGAGACGGAACACATGCTAAATGTTAAAAAAAAGTTACTGTTCTTTTATTTTCATGTAGGGCATTGAAACATCTCGGTTATAAGTCCCATATAATGTATCTGGGTTTGTACTGAATTGGTCTGATAACGTATGTTTCTGTGGTGACGGCAGTAGTGTGTATAACTGTAATATTTAGGTGCCTTGACGTATAAAATAAGGGATCATACCAGAATTTGCCAGGGTTGAGTGTAGAGAAATCAGGATAAAATCACACGGAGGATGACCCCTACCAGTGCCAGTATTCGAATAACGGATCTCCGAGCATTCAGCTCCCCTTTAAAGACGTGGAGCGAGATTTGAAGCACCCGTCTACACTGATGAGTAATATGAAGAAGATTAAGAAAAGCAATTCCGAAGATCGAAAAATTATAGACTAATATCGGGAAAGAAAATAGAAGGGCCATGAACATTAAAAATTGAAAGTTGAAAGGGGAACAAAGAGTTACGACTTACAGGAATGCTAGTCGCTGTGCCACGAGGCGGATGGCTGAGGTAGGGATCGAACCCGAACCTCCACGTTGGCAGCCAACAATACTAGTCGTTACGCCACGAAGTGGACATTCTCCTAATGCTGAAATTAAATATTGTATAACCAACAACGTGACAAATAGTTTACCGATCAGTGTTGTCAATAAACAAGGTAGATTTTTGAGCCTGAATGAATAGGGATATTAATTCTTTTCACTATATGTTAGTAACAGTCACCAAGTTACAGCTCTACAAGCGTTCTCAACCTGACTATGAGCACCACTCTCAAGTCATATCAAGCATTATTATTACTATTACAAACATGCGCCTCTCTTTGCTTTTCCAATATCCGGGGCTCACACCTAGTGGGACGAAGGTTGGCGATCACGAGACACCATCTGAGTCCGGGATTGCTTTCAATTACCTGTGTCAGGCTCCTCTGTCTTCTATCCTGTCGATGACCCTTGATCAACTCTTGTTGTATTCCGACCTTATAACTTTTTACTGTAAACTAAAAATACTATTTCACAAAATGATAAAATTTCTGACTGTCAAAACTCGTAATGAAATCAACAAGTCACTACGGTATCCAGTTTGTGCACCAAAATCTGTATTGAAGAAAGATCTCAAAGGAGTTTGTGCTCGCGAGCACTCTTTGGTTCGTATGATGAGAGCATCAAATTTCATTTCAAGAGCCCCGTGGTGCTAAGGAGCACTTTTTGGTTCGTAGATGAGGGCACAAATTTTATTTCAAGAACACTGTGGTGCTCGAGAGCACATTTTGGTTCGTATGACCAGAGCACAAATTTCATTTCAAGAGCGCCGTGGTGCTCACGAGCACTTTTTGGTTCGTATGATGAGAGCACAAATTTTATTTCAAGTACACCGTGGTGCTCGCAAGCACATTTTGGTTCCTATGACCAGAGCACAAATTTCATTTCAAGAGCCCCGTGGTGCTCACGAGCACTTTTTGGTTCGTATGATGAGAGCACAAATTTTATTTCAAAACACTGTGGTGCTCACGCGCACTTTTTGGTTCGTATGATGAGAGCACAATTTTTTTTTCAAAACACTGTGGTGCTCACGCGCACTTTTTGGTTCGTATGATGAGAGCACAAATTTTATTTCAAGAACACTGTGGTGCTCACGCGCACTTTTTGGTTCGTATGATGAGAGCACAATTTTTTTTTCAAAACACTGTGGTGCTCACGCGCACTTTTGGTTCGTATGATGAGAGCACAAATTTTATTTCAAAACACTGTGGTGCTCACGCGCACTTTTGGTTCGTATGATGAGAGCACAAATTTTATTTCAAGAACACTGTGGTGCTCACGCGCACTTTTGGTTCGTATGATGAGAGCACAAATTTTATTTCAAAACACTGTGGTGCTAACGCGCACTTTTGGTTCGTATGATGAGAGCACAAATTTTATTTCAAGAACACTGTGGTGCTCACGCGCACTTTTGGTTCGTATGATGAGAGCACAAATTTTATTTCAAGAACACTGTGGTGCTCGCGAGTACATTTTGGTTCGTATGATGAGAGCACAAATTTTATTTCAAGAACACTGTGGTGCTCACGCGCACGTTACGGTTCGTATGACGAGAGCACCAAAATAAATTTCAAGAACATAGTGGAGCTCTAGAGCACCAGGATGAGAACCTCTGCTGTACTAGGCTGAAACATTAGCATGGCGGCAGATATTGGTTCCAATGTCAGCCACAGTGTGTTCACTGAAGCGTGAAGGATTGCATGCATTTGACAGCAGTAACTTATTACGCCGACCGTGACAATGCTGAAGCGTTTCCTCTGAATGTTATCGCTGGTTCATGAGAACAAACACAGCTCCCGGAGTAGCAACCCAACACTCAACAGCCAAGATTCCATTCACAGCATATCAAATGGTAAGATTCCCTCTTTTGTATTAGTATTCCATATTGCGATTGTGACGGAGTTTCTTTGGAAGGCTCGATTCACATATTCTTCCAGTGCAAGAAATGTAGGACTGAACAACAAGCTCTCGCTAGGAAAATTAGAGGAACCTTCTACTAGCAGCATTTCTACTTTACTGGTTACTGAACGCAAAGAAACATTCGCCGCTATCGAAGACTTCCTCAAGAATACAGACCTCGTTATAAGGCCTATTATAGGAAAGAACATTCTTCAACTTTTATTCCATGCCCAAGATCGCGGGTTCAAACTTGTTCGAAGTCGTCGGAATATTCAAAAGCGTTAAAAATAACTCAGTATGCCTTCTTTCGGAGGGGAAGAAAAGCCGGCGAGGTCATGACATAGATTTATGGCATGTAAAAGAACCGTCCACTATCTACAATTGTATGAAGCTAAATTTGTAGGTTAGATTTGATTAATGGTCTATTAAGTTCCAATGTTCGCAGCCAGGTGCCAGTTGCGGTGGCATCTAGTAGCCAAGATTGCAGCTAGGTGTCGTTGACGGTTGAATTTGGTATCAAGAGTAGGAACTACTTGGAATTGATAGTCGGCAGTCCCTACATGAATTGCAGATAACACACTCTAACACAGGCATCACAAATAAACACCGGTTATCAGACAGATTCTACACACACCCAAAGTACACGGGGCTACATGACATAGTTGTCGCAGCCTCTAAACTGAGGAACCAACCAACGAACTTAGTGACTATTTTTTATTTTTTTGCCCTGGGCGTCTCTCTGGAATTAGTGTGGAGAGTTTTGAGTGGGCAAATATCCGACACCTAATCACCATGAAAAAATGCAACTGCAGTTAATTCTCACTCGTTGAAGCTTGTTGCAGTGACAAATTTCCGACACCTTGTTACCATAGCAACTAGTGTAAGCGCACATAGTTCCCACTAGTTTAAGTGTGCGCGGTACTTACAATGCGAACAGACGAATATACATAGGTATATACACACATCAAAAAAAGTTTTGCATCACCTCGGTTCCCAGATCTCCGGCATATAGACGTTGACTGTGTATATTGTATCCAAGATACAGTCCCTTTGACTGTTCATAGATGTCACTAAAACTGCTCAAAGATGTAAACAACCATGCATGAGCAGGGCCTATTAGACGGAGAGGGTACGACAGCCGATCAGTTCCAGTCATTCCACCAGGACGAAGGTACGCTGCTCATGTTGTCTGTAGTTCTACCATGCCTAGAAGGTCAATACCGCAGTTCGATCGCGTCCGCATTGTTAGCCTACTTTGTGTCAAGAAGGGCTCTCAACAAGGGAAGTTTCCAGGCGTCTCAGAGTGAACCAAAGCGATGTTGTTCGGACATGGAGGAGGTACAGAGATACAGGAACTGTCGATGACAGGCCTCGCTCAGGCCGCCCAAGGGCTACTACTGTAGTGGATGACCGCTACTTACGGATTGCCGCTCGGAGGAACCCTGACAGCAATGCCACCATGTTGAATAATGCGTTTCGTTCAGCCACAGGACGTCGTGTTTCAACTCAAACTGTGCGCAATAGGCTGCATGATGCGCAACTTCACTCCCGACGTCCATGGCGAGGTCCAGCTTTGCAACCCCGACACCATGCAGCGCGGTACAGATGGGCCCAACAACATGCTGAATGGACCCCACGGAATTGGCATCACGTTCTCTTCACCGATGAGTGTCGCATATGCCTTCAACCAGACAATCGTCGGAGACGTGTTTGGAGGCACCCTGGTCAGGCTGAACGTCTTAGACACACTGTCCAGCGAGTGCAGCAAGGTGGTGGTTCCCTGATGTTTTGGGGTGGCATTATGTGGGGCCGACGTACGCCACTGGTGGTCATGGAAGGCTCCGAAACGGCTTTACGATACCTGAATGACATCCTCCGACCCATAGTGCAACCATATCGGCAGAATATTGGAGAGGCATTTGTCTTCATGGACGACAATTCTCGACCTCATCGTGCACATCTTGTGAATGCGTTCCTTCAAGATAACGACATCGCTCGACTACAGTGGCCAGCATGTTCGCCAGACATGAACCCTATCGAACATGCCTGGGATATGTTGAAAAGGGCTGTTTATGGACGTCTTGACCCACCAACCACTCTGAGAGATTTACGCCGAATTGTCGTTGAGGAGTGGGACAATTTGGACCAACAGTGTCTTGATGAACTTGTGGATAGTATGCCACGGCGAATACAGGCATGCATCAATGCAAGAGGACGTGCTACTGGGTATTAGAGGTAGTGGTGTGTACTGCAATCTGGACCACAAATGCTGAAAGTCTAGCTGTATGATGGTACAACATGCAATGTGTGGGTCTCATGAGCAATAAAACGAGCTGAAATGTTGTTTGTGTTGATCTCTATTCCCTTTGTATTTAACGGTTCCGGAACTCTTGGAACCGAGGTGATGCAAAACTTTTTTTGATGTGTGTAAATAATTATATCTTAAATTTCCATGTAATGTCAACTGGTACAGTACGGTATATTAAAATGATATAAATGTTTAAATAATAAAATGTTTAGTACAATATATCTGATAATATTTTCATACAAATTGCCTTTTTTGAGTTCAATACATGAATGACAACTTTCTTAAATGATATTTTACGGACGTCCATTATTATTAGAATTCTAAATTCAAAATTGTTATTCTTAATTTTAAGTTTTTTTATTTGCTATAGTATAATGGTTCTTCGTTAAATTCCCTATTTAGTGTAGAGTAAGTTAGAGCAAAGTGACCCATGCTGACGAAGACCCCATTGAAGGGTTGAAAACAAGTTAAAACAATAATAGTACATTACGCAACGAGCCTATAATGGCAATAATTAAGACACGAACATGTTTATAAAACGAGCGTATGCGAGTTTTATAATTTCCATACGAGTGTCTTAATTACCATTATAGGCGAGTTGCATACAACTGTTTATGTTCGACGATAATTATTATAACTATTTTAAGTTCTAACATAGATATTCATTAATATCTGTCGAAATTTCACCAGTTTTATGTACTGAACAGAGCGCATGGGACGCACAGAATACCTTGTATTTGGCCACGGCCTCCTCGATTTCCCCACTATGACACTAGGCCAGGCGGTGAAATTTAAATTAGAAGGCCTTGGAACTTAGCGCAGATGCGTTGCTATCCTCACCTAATTGGTCAAACAACTATTTCTGAGCTGTGATTGGTGAGAGAAACTGTTTCATAATGAAAAATAATGTTATAATGATCATCATTATGATACAGTTTTCTAACATATAATAGTCAGGGTCAAACATAAACAATATAACATTATAGTATTAACGATGTCCTTAGTAAATTTACGAAGTTAATACCTATATCAAACACATTATCCTTCAGGGTTAATGTTTATTTAATGTATTAAAGTTATCTCTTTATTTTATTCAGAAACACCTTCATAATTAACCCGAAGAGTGCTACGCCCGTCTATAGACGGTGCACGAGAACATTTATTTTTCAATTCCCTGTTTGCTCTCGAAAGCCAAGTGGATCTCTGGCATGTTCTGCCATCTGTTGGGCACTATGCAGTACTACTTGAGTTTGTTATTTTCCTTCCAGAAGTAACTAACAGAGCATCTTCTAGAAGTTGAAGTTCATCTATGATGTAAGCAAGAATGGCAGAACCACAAGCAAGTTGTTCTCGCCACGTTGAGATTTTAGATCAAAAATACCTTCAGTTATTAACCACTACTAAGGATCAACATATAGCTTAATACTTTTATTTTGGGCAGTTTACCTCGTATGGAGATGATGAAAGTGTGTGCAAAAAATTTTAATTGTCTAAAATTAATATCAATTTTTACGTTAAGTTTTCAATTTGCATTTTGATTAACAGGAACCCAAAACCTATAGACATTTTAAGCCTATTACACCCCTGGTAATTTAAACCTTACAGCTTCTAAATTCGTATTCACATGGAAATGAACAAATCCTCAGCACTAGGGTAGCAAGAAAACAGATGACACGTAACTCAGTACTCAAAAGGTAAAAAATGTTGTAGATTGTAGACCTTATCAGCAATAACTTATCAGGTTATGTTTTCACCAATATGAACGTATTATGAATGGCCATCATCTGGTGACTCTAGGCAAGGATATAAGTTATGCAGATGGCGCACCACCAGAACAGGCGTATTCTTACTGCAACTTTTAGTGGGCGAGCTTTTGTATGCTTTGGGGCTATGAAAGTTGAAACATAAATCCACCAGTAGAACAAAAGTATTGCGCTATAAAGCAAGTCGAGACATGTCTAAAGGCAAGCATATCTCACACGCATGTACTGGCGCAATGAGCACTCTTCCAACTTTTATTCCCCGGTGAAATATCACTAGTATTACCTGAGTTATTTCAGCTGTAAAACAGACAACTTCTCCTGAGTGTTGCAGCGCGCCTGCCTACAGACATAACCGCAACGTTCTTTATTTTACCCTGGCTTATGTTCTGAATAACGTATTAGCAGCTATGAACAAGCATGCGTTTTAATGTCCGTCAGTGTGGCTTATGGGTAGACTATACTTGGTGTATTTAGTCCGGCTCCGTGACTGATAGGTTAGTAAGCTCGGCTTTGGTCGGAAGGGACCCGGGTTTGATTCCCGGCTGGACTGAGTATATTCTAATATCTTATGATTAATTTCCCTGGCTCTGAGTCAGGGTGTTTGTGGTTGGATCCTCAGTTTAGGGGTTGCGACAACGCGGTCATGTAGCCCCGTGTACTTTGGGTGTGTGTAGAATCTGTCTGATAATCGGTGTTAATTGTGATGACTGTATTAGTGTGTGTTATCTGTTTTTAATTCAAGTAAGGACTGCAGACAATCGATTTTAAGTAGTTCCAACTTTTGCTACCAAACGCCACCGTCAACGACCAGCTAATTCTGAACTTTGTTACTGGCGACGAACGTTGGATCCTAAGAGCGTTAGACAAATATAATCTAAAATTCAGCTTCACACAAGTGTAATTAGTGGAAGTTTATTTATCATGCCATAAATCTATGACATGGGACCGCCGGCTTTACTTCCCATCCGAAGGAAGGCATACTGAGGGTTTTTAAACGCTCTTAAAAAATCCAACGATTTTGGCCGGGTTTGAATCTGCGACCTTGTGCATAGAAGCTCAGCAAGCTATCAACTACGCCACCGAAGCCACTTAGGGTGTTTGTGACGTCATCATAAATGAAATTAAGAAAATCAAAGTAAACGGAACAAGTAAAACGAAACAAGTAGGCTTATAGTACAATTTTTAAGTGCTTTATCTCCCTCCCTCCCTTCCAAAATGTTACTGAAGATTGCAGTGTGTTTCACTGTGTCATTATTTAACTCATATATTTATGTGCCATCTGTCATAACTTAACATTTTCTTTAGCTTCTAAATTGTGTTGTAGTTTGTGCTATTGTGGATTATGAATGACGACTTATAATGGTCACTGTACTAATTTCTCTTCTGAGAGACTAGGCAATGATTTTCACTACTTTACAAGATCTTTTTAACTTGTACCTATGGTAGCATCTGACCATAGTCTATCAGACATACTTTCCGCTATCAGCCTGAAAAACACAAACTGCCTAAAAATTGCTCATATCAATGCTCAATCATTAGTTGGGGGATGGCTGTTGCTCACGTCCGCAGGTTTAACCATTAACTAACCTGCACGTGTCCCCTGGGTGGTGCTAAACGAGCAACAAAAACACTGGCGACCAGACAGACAATCATTTAGATCTCCTGGTAAATATTACATCACATATCGGAACATGAATAAGTCGACAAGGGGTTCTTTTGAGGACTATCACTCTAGAAAGCTAGGACAATGTTTAAGTGTTTGTCAGCTCAACATTGAAGGCATCAGTAGAGCAAAATGCCAAGTGCTGCATAAAATATTAGCAGGCAACAAAATTGATCTAGTTGCAATTCAAGAAACCCATGCAGCAAACGAAGATCAACTTAGTTCAAGGGGAAAAATACCTGGATATGACTTGCTAGGTGCTACCTACGACAATGTTTATGGAGTTGCAACATATGTTAGACTAAATGTAGAAAATGCATACCTTATTTCTACAAGCTATGATGATGGCATTCAAGAAGTGGTCCTAAAGTAGGTGAAACGACCGTAGTAAATGTCTATAAGCCTCCAAGCATTGTTTGGCCACCTAAAGTGCTTAATACTTACAACCACCCTACAACATATCTGGGAGACTTCAATAGCCACCATGAATAATGGAAATACAGGCGGAGTAACGAAAATGGAAATGCATTGGTGGACTGGGCTGAAGAGCATGATATACATCTTGTTTTCGATGCTAAGGATCGGGGCACTTACAGATCTGGTGCCTGGAACACTGACCACAATCCCGATCTCTGCTTTGTCTCGTTGACTGCAATGGCAGACCACTGCCAGTAACAAGAAAGGTCCTTGGAGACTTCCCACATAGCCAACATCGCCCAATTTTTCTTGAATTCGGGATCAGTATACCTTTAATAAGAGCGCTTCCCAGGCCCAGATGGAACTTTCAAAAAGCTAACTGGACCATATTCTCAGAAAATCTAGATAAATATGTGGGATGGATCCCTCCAGTAAGTTCAAACTACAAGCGGTTCGTTCAAGCTATAATTAGTACGGCAAAGAAGTGTATCCCTCGCGGTTTCCGTAAGGAGTATATTCCCGGATGAACAGAGAAATGTGAAAACCTATACAAAGAATTCTGTGAAACTAAAAAGCATGAAATAGCAGATGAATTGCTGAATAGCATCAACGCAGCAAGACGAATAAAGTGGACCAAAACTGTCGAATCTCTGGACTTTCGTTCATCAAGTAGGAAAGCTTGGTCTTTGCTCAGGAAGCTAGGTGGTAGTACCCCAAGTGACCGCATATACGATGCTATCACCCCTAACCAAGTTGCAGCAAACATTGTGTCCACTTCCAGATCACCTCAAGTACGTACACATACTATTGCAGCTAAGAAGAAATTAAAGGTACTCAAAGCAGAATGTAGAGCTGATACTGAGTATTGTCTTCCATTCAGCACCGAAGAAGTAGCAACTGCCATAAAAGAAATGAAACCAGGGAAAGCCACAGGCTTTGATGGCATTCACGCTGAATTTCTGGTGCACTGTGGCAAGTATGTGAAACAGTGGCTAGCTAAGTTCTTCACAAATATCCTACAAACCGGCAACATACCTCATGAAATGAAACGCGCGAAAGTTATAGCCTTATTGAAGCCAGGTCAAGCAAATGACAAGCCAGAAAATTATCGCCCCATAGCATTACTAAGTATGTTGTATAAGCTACTGGAAAGAATGGTGTATAACAGAATCTGTCACAAGATCTTCAAATCTGTACCGGTTGGACAAGCCGGATTCAGACCTAACCGCAGCTGCACAGACCAAGTCCTTTCTCTAACAACCTTCATAGAAGCAGGTTTTCAGAATGAAGAGAAGACATCAATAGCATTCATTGACCTAACAGCTGCATACGACACTGTCTGGAGGCAAGGTGTCATACTGAAACTCCTTCAAGTGATACCAAGTATGAAAATTAGCCATCTCATCAATGAAATGCTCAGTAACCGATGTGTCCAAGTAATTATGGGCAACTGCATCAGTTTACAAATGAAGCTGAACAATGGCCTGCCACAAGGATCGGTCCTTGCCCCTCTTTTGTTCAGTCTATACATATCAGATATGGCTGAAACAAAGTCAAGGAAGTTTGGGTATGCTGATGACTGGGCCCTTGCTACGAGGCATAAAGAACTTGAAACAACTGAAACTATACTGACCAATGACGTATCAACTATTGGAGAATATTTCCGGAAATGGAGGTTACAGCCAAGTGCCACGAAGACAGAAGTATCTACGTTCCACCTAAGCAACAGGCTGGCCAACAAAGAGCTCACTGTTCATTTTGAAGGAAAATTGTTGAGACATAATAGGAACCCGAAATATCTAGAGGTAACATTTGATAGAACGCTCAGTTTTAAGGAACACCTAACAAAAACAGCTGCCAAAATTAAAACTCGGAATAACACCCTTCAAAAACTGTGTGGCACATCTTGGAGATCTTCTGCATCAACACTGCGCACCTCAGCTCTGGGTCTGGTTTACCCAGTTGCCGAATATTGCTCGCAAGCTTGGCTAAACAGCACACACACTAAGCTTATCGACACTCAGCTTAACTACACAATGCGCCTTATAACTGGCACAATCAGACCCACGCCGACTTTCTGGCTACCCATACTTAGCCACATACAACCTCCATCTCTGCGTCGGAAAAATGCACTATTACACGGGTACAAAAAGCTGTACAAAAATCCACACCTTGCTGTGCATGAAGACATACCAAACATCGGAAGAGGTAGGCTTCGCTCTCGTCATCCACCCCTTGAAACCGCGAGAACTTTAGATGCCAACAACTTTAATACTGATGACTGCTGGAGGCAATCATGGCAGACTAACGCAACAGCAGAGCAATTGAAGATGCCGAGCATATCAACGAAGCCACCCGGTTTTGAATTACCACGCAAGGACTGGTCAATACTTAATAGAATAAGAACCAACACTGGAAGATGTGCAGACCTTATGTACAAGTGGAAGAAAAGAGAATCTCAAAGCTGTGACTGTGGTGCTGAAAAGCAGACGGTCTTCCATGTTGTGCACGAATGTCCCTTGAGAGCTTTCGCTGGCGACCAATCAGAGTTCCTGGTGATGACGGAGGGATCACTGGACTATATTCATGGACTTGATATTAGTTTGTAGTCTGTTATAATTATCTTTATGATTGTAATATTATTTAACTGTATATTTTGTGATGTAGCCATACGCTAAATAAATAAATAAATAAGTTGACTTCTCTCACTATTCTGAATTTTGTCACGTCTTTGGTGGTTCGTCTTTTGACATAATTGCAGTAAGTGAGTCCTTTTGCAAGCCCTCATTTCCAGATGCTGCTGTCTCCCTCACTGGCTATAAAGTCATTAGAAATGACAGATTAACCGTCGGTGGAGGTGGTGTTGCAGTTTACCTTAGGGATAACATAAAGTATAGCGTGCTAAGTCAGTCTCCTGGTGAATATAATAAGAGGCCTGAATATATTATACTTGACATTTCTCTTACCGAAACTAAAATTCTCTTTGCTTGTGTGTACCGTCCACCGAAAGCTGGCTACCTAGATATTTTTCTGAATGACATGTACAGGTTCATTCTTGATTATAAATATGTTTTTATTGCTGGGGACGTTAATGCTCGGTTTGGTAGTGGAGCTTTTAAAACTGAACAGGTATCTGATGTGCTCTGTTCCTGTAATGTTGAATGTTTACCATTCGATACTACATTTCACACAGCTACTTGTGACAGCTCTCTCGATATTACCTCTTCAAACTGTAATGACCTCGTTGTTGACTACGGACAATAACCAGCTGCTGAATTCTCAGCCCATGATCTTCTGTATGCAGTGTTTCCTCTATCTACCCCGAAACTTCGACCAAAATCAATCTTTGTACGTGACTTCAGCAAATTTAATTTAAATGATTTTAAAACGGATGCAGAATTACTCCCTTGGCAGAATTTCTACCAATCCACTGACATAGATGAGAAAGTGACTCTATTTAATGATTGTGTAAATAAACTCTATGATATGCATGCACCGCAAAAGAAAGTGGATATAAAACATAACTCTGCTCCGTGGATCAGTAAAGAAATCAAAACGCTTTTAAAGAAACGTGATAAAGCACGCAGAACATTTATTAAATCTAAACTTACCATTGACTATGAAGAGTACAAAATTCTGCGTAATAAGACAAAACAAACAATCAGGAACACAAAAGTGAAATATATGTACAACCTCTTCAGTGACTGCAAAACCACCTCCGCCAGATGGCATGCTGCAAAATCATTGGGAGTTGGTGCCAGTTCAGTCACTGATGTTGAGATGCCTGTCTCTGCATCACAATTAAATGAACATTACTCAAATGTTGCCTCAATTGGTGATGTATTAAGAGTAACAGAGACCATCATGAAATACACATCCATCCCTTCCCCTGCCCATGAATTTTTTTTCTTTATGTATGTTTACCCACACCAGATTTTGAAAGCCATCAAATCAATTCGCACAAAAGCAAGAGGCCCTGATAGCATCCCAATTTCTCTTATTTCTAACTGTCTTGAAGTATTTCTACCCCCAATTATCCATCTATTTAATTTCTCTCTACAAAGTGGAGTATACCCGTCTCTTTGGAAGTGTGCTAACGTACGTCCAGTGCCAAAAAATAAAAACCCCACTAGCTGTAGTGACTTTAGACCAATAAATATCCTTTGTGCCCTCAGTAAAGCGCTTGAGAAAATAGTTCATGAACAAGTATGTGAATACCTAACTAAATTTAATATCTTCAATCCTTACCAATCTGGGTTTAAAAAGGGTCATAGTACCACCACTGCATTGTTAAAGGTCAGCGATGATATACGCTCAGCTATGGACAAGCGTCAGCTTACAATCCTATGTCTTTTCGATTTCAGTAAGGCTTTTGACTGTGTGAATCACAATATACTTCTTGCAAAGCTGAAATCTTTTGGCTTCTCTCAGAGTGCTCTTTCCTGGTTCAAATCCTACCTTTCCATGCGTACACAGAGAGTGGTCCTCGCGGATGACTCCTCCTCAGACTGGAAATCGGTAGAAAGTGGAGTACCTCAGGGATCTGTCTTAGGTCCACTATGCTTCTCGATATATATAAACGATGTTTTTAATGAATTCCGAAATAGTTCTGTTCATATATACGCTGATGACCTCCAAGCCTATTTTCACCTCACGCCTAACACTGCATGTGGTCGTATCAATCTGTTTAATGAAGACATTGACAGGCTTTGTGAATGGGCCCTAAATCATAATCTTAACTTGAACATAAATCTAAAACACAATTTATATCCATTGGATATACAAAACTTCTAAATTCAGTAGATTTTAATTCACTACCGCCCATCAAGATACTAGATAATAATATTAAATATAGCAACACTGTCAATAATCTCGGAGTGATATTTGATAGAACACTGTCGTGGGCAGAGCATACGTCTTATGTGGTAAGGAAGGTTGTATCAACTATGCATCTCCTGAAAAGAACTGTTTCTTACACCCCTCCTAACATACGTAAGCTCTTCGTCCAAACTCTCATTTTTCCAATCATTGATTATGGCTCTGCTGTATACAATGATTTACCAGAAACACAGAACATCAAATTACAAAGAGTCCAGCATGCATGTGTTCGGTACATTCTGGATGTAAGGCGAGATGAACATATCACACCTTACTACGTGCAGCTGAAATGGCTGAAACTCCACGAGCGCAGGCAGTTATCAGTTGCCATTCTGACACACAAAATATTACATACCAAGACCCCGTTATATCTCTACATAGCCTTTACACCAATGCATTCTGTTCATAATCGAGAAAATAGATACACAAAATCAACACTCCAGATTCCTATACACCGAACCATGAAGTTCAATAAATATTTTGTTTGCACCGCCTCACGCCTCTTCAACACCTTCGATTTATATAAGTTCGTCAACTTTGCAAGCACTGCAGCTTTCAAAAGACATCATTCGTCCTGCTTCTTGGAGCAGTATACCTCTCACATTTGATTACTGTATTATGTTAAAATACTTTTTTCAAGTTCAATTATAACACAAGGACAATAGCTGACAACCTGTCTACTTCAATAGGTTTTCTTGTACAGTATATGGTGTTTGTTTTTTGGGTTGATAGTCTGTATGCACTCTCACTCTTTTGTATATAATTTTTCCATTATCATTAGTATTATTATTATTATTACTATTATTGTATTGTTACTATCTTTTTGTTACTATAATTGTTAGACTATGATTATTTATATTTTGAATGTAAGTGAAATGTTTTATTTTTATAAGCCCTGATCTTATTTTATGTAGGGCGCTACTGTAAAGGAGCTCTTAAGCTCTAAGTGTAGCCGTGAAAATAAAATCAATCAATCAATCAATCCCTCTCTCCGCATTTGTAGTCTAGTATGGTGATAACAAAATCATCTAGATCACAAGTATTAACGTTGCCTGTATTCGGCCGGAGAGTGATATTTTATTAAAAAGTTAAACGTTTTTGTTACACAGATAAGCATCAAATCATGGATATGGTTTTCACAGCGGGTAGTATTTGCACGCGCCCGCTAAGGAGCAAGGTACGCATTAGATCGTCATACATTTGATGTGTTAAAACAATCCAAAGTGTTCGATCATAAGCCCCTAAAATGAATTATGTCGTTGTTTCATTTAAGGGGCTTGGGCATCATGGACATTTAGACCCGTCTACTTGGGTGTATGTTTATGTAGAATTTGTCTTATAACCTGTGTTAGTGTGGTGTCTTTATTAGTGGGCATATTTGTAATTGAGGTTAGGATTGGAAAGGAAGTGGCCGTTGCCTTAAGTTACAAGCCATCCCAGCATTTGCCTGGAGTAGATGTGGGGAACCATGAAAAACCACTTAAAATATGGATGAGGTGGGAATCGAATCCACCTCTTCTCAGTTTTGCCTCATGAGACTGAGTGTAACCTGTTCAAGCCTTCAGACTATAATTACATTTCTTGGCAGATTCGAGAATTGAACCCGGACCTCATGGGTGACAGCCAAGAATGCTAGCCACTGCACCACGCAGAAAGACCGAGCGTTTCAGTCCACTGCTCACTGGAACAAGCTAAGTGTTAGGGTGGAGACTGAGGACCGCAGAGTACCAGCTGGACTGCCACTTCATTGCTCAAATTATGTTACGTCAAGCAAGTTGATACCTGCTGAGCATAAATCATTCTTCATTAACATTCTGACAGTCCACTTGGACTGTTCCTCTGAGACACCCATTAACAATTTGATATATATTGTTTAGGGACCTGTCTTCGAGTCCCAGTGTTGGTCTCCAGCCAATATCATTGTTTCGTCAGCAGGGAGCTCCAATTAACTAGACGTGCATAATGTAAAGAGGCAGTCGGACATAGATGATGTATTATTGTCCACATTAGTAGGGCCCACTTGTCATTAATGCGTAACAAACAATCCTTAATCTTTACACCATAATCGCATCTCCCAGGAGAGAATGAATACTAAAGTGAGCATCACTGCTTTCCCTGCAACCACCTTTCAATGCCAGTCGTGACGGGATTCTATCTTGCTTCCTGCTATTCAGCTGTGATGTAGGCCTATTAGTCATTACTCGTTGTTGATGTTGATGGGTTCATCTTTTATTTTTTAATCCCTATAGTTTGGCTCCACCCACGGACTCTGCGAAAGATCATTCCTCTACCACCACAAGCACAGTGTCTTGGAGCTGGACACACTTTGTCACCAGATACAACTTGGGATGGTGACCACTAACGTGGAGCTAATGAAGGAAAGGTCAGGGAAGGGAGTGGGAAGGAAGTCGGCCCTGGACGTGTAGAAAGGAAACTTCCCGGCATTTGCCTGGTGGTGAAAACGAGAAACCACGGAAAACCATTTTCAGGTCGGCCGAGGTGGGGTTCGAACCCATGCTCTTCCGATACAAACGAGCCACGAGGTACCGTGTTTGCGTTCTTGGCCACCACGGTCGGTGTTGATGGGTTCATACGGTAGAATGCTCGTGAGATGGGTCCCAGCAGACGGTGGACATTTAAAATGAAAATGAGTATTATGAACAGCAGGCCCTACTGTTAATTTGTATTTCATCCCCACTCACTCACTACATGTAGCTTGTCATCTTACCAACCACCGATATTGCTCCCTATTACTTGCACCAGACTTGCCTCTCGTCATCCCTGTCCTACATCCCGCGATCATAGCTTGTTTCTTTCTGGCCCCGACTGCATTACAACATCTACGTCCTAGGGTGTCTTCCACTCTGCAGCTTTATATTACCATGCCTCTTTATGTCTTTGATACATCATTCATTGAAATGTTGGAACTCATCCCTTCCAATTATAGCATAATGTAATACATCAAGGAGCTGATAAATTCGATACCTTCCACCGTAGGCAGAATTGAGAATTAATTCACTTGTCTAGATGTGTTAGCTTGAGGCATCTATCGTGGCATTTGAACGTTGCTCCTCGTCCCCTTCCTCTTATAATTATTGCCTCTCCCACCAATGAATCATTTCTCTTCTCATAGCTCGTGTTATATGTTTTCTGTCTCTACTCAGAGCACTTTGATGTGCACTTTTTGTAGACCAGTGCGGACTGGTGGCAGCAACAAATGGAGACGTAATCCCACCAAGACAAGCGTACAGGATTAGCGACGATGTCCATTTGGTGAGGAGATTCCCTCAGGGAATGGTGTTTGCTCTCAGATTACAGTCATCCCGCATGTTGCCTCGCTGAGGCCAAGAGAGAACCGGCCAGCACTTACTTCTTCAAAGATGTGAGGCAATGTTAAGGGGTGTACAGAGTCATTCAACCACCGAAACAAATGAACTATGCATGACGCGTTCTTCTAGATAATAAGGTTTCATGACTGAAGTTTTGAGAAATAACATATGATGACAAATCTCAGTTTTGGTATATAGGCTTTCACGGCCAGTAAATTAAAACTCAGCAATTTTTTTTTCTTTCTAGGTTTATGCCGTGCCATGTGTGGGGTTCCTGGGTGAAAGCCCCACACAAGTCACGGCATAAACCTAGAAGGAAAAAAATGCTGAGTTTTAATCTTAGTTTTGTTTCTCACGGTCTAAAACAAGTCAGACTTACCTGTGTTTTAAAAAGTATATCCACAGTCAAATCTCAATATCTCAAATCGTTATGGTTTATCGAAATTAAATTCGACAAATCGAAAATTTGAGTTATGGAGATGTGTAGGAAGATTGTTATATTTCGGATTTACTGGTTTCAAAAAACAATGTGCTGTCTGTAACGTAACTGTCGTGACGTTTATAATTATAATGTTATTGGTTTTACGTCCCGTTTAACTACTGCGGTTTTTAGAGACGCAGTGGTGGAGGAATTTTGCCACGAAGGGCATCTTTAACGTGCCACTAAATCTACTGACACGGCTCCCTTGCATTCGCTCATATTGAAATGCCATCTGACTGCGTCAGGAATCGATCCTTCAACCGTCGGCACAACAGGCGAGAACGTTACCGCTGCGCCACGCAGCTAGTCAACGTGACGTTTAAACGCTACAATGTGCTCTGTAAAGAAACTGGCGATTTGAGCAGAAAGCGGCAACAATGAAAAGAAAGTACTTTGAACTGAACTCAACAATAAACAACTTCCCGTTTTGAATTGATGACATTACTGCATCGGCCAAAAATGATGGATGCTCTGCGCTGAACATAGCGAAACATAACCTACATTTCTGGTATACGAAACAAGTAAAAGAGCAACTACAGTACAAAAGAGATACTGAAAATAGAAAAGAAATTATGTAATAACAAGATGTTCATGAAACAGCATATAGCCTACATTGTCCTAAATGTATGGGTATAGTTATAACCAGGGTTAGGATTTTTAGGTGCAAATATCAGATGAAAAAGGAAGGGAAAAGGTGTTCAAATAAGCTTAAAAAAAGGGGGTGGGGGGGGGGGGGGAAGATGCTGGTTTATTCAACTAATTTTCTCTTTCCCCTATTCTAATTTATTGAATTACAAACAAGTACATCAAAACACTCATCAAAAGAAGGAAAATACATGAAGCTGTTGTACTTCAAGACAATAAGCATCACTACATTTTTTAAAGTACGGTAAGTCTGTTTCAATTAGGAGATAGAATGTCTTTGTAGATGCTAAAGCTTCTTTCGACATCTACAGAAACCAGTGGGGCAAACCTGGTATTCATTCGGAATGGCAACTCGACAGATGTGGCTAATTCCACAATGTCTGGATTCATCTGAAAACTACCGACAGTAGTGGCTACGCTGGCTAATGCGCGGCGTTAGGTCTTGGGGCCAAGCTCTCTGCTGACTCGGTAGACGCGTGGGTTCGAGCCCCACCGTCGGCTGTCCTTGAAATGGTTTTCCGTGGTTTCCCATTTTGAACACCAGGCAAATGCTGGGACAGTACCTTCTGATAGGCCACGGCCGCTTCCTTCCACATCCTTGCCCACTTTCATCCATTCATCTCATCTATCATCCCGACGCGCAGGTCGCCCACGGGCGTGGACTAGAAAGACCTGCACTCGGCCTCTCAGGAGGCTACACGAAAAAAAAATATCTGAAAACTAAACTCAAGTTTGTCTTTGGTAAAGCCATCTAACTGCTCCCTCACGGAAGTAAAATCATCCCACTGTTTTTCCTTTTTTAGACCTTGTACTTCTAATCATTTAATAACTGCAGTCAGGTACTTGTACTTAGGACATAAGATAGTTCTGTCTGCAAATTATGTATTTTCTCCGGTAACAGAAGTTGCCTTGGAAAAAATAGGATATAAAAGATTAAAATGTTCAGTTATCAAACCGAATGGCCTATCTGACGCCATCCACCACATAGGAACTTATCACTGGCTCCGTATAAACGGGAAGAATAAGCGAAATGCAGTAGTTCTCTCACTTTCCACGTTAACGAGCGGTGACTCAAACGTTAGGCAGTAACACGCGCCGACAATAACCATTGTTCGCTGCCGACCAATAGTGTGCCGGCTCTATCACTCCACGTGGAGTCCAGAGCCCGGTCCTGGCGGCCTGCTCGCTTGTCAAGTCTCCAGTGTTGCACAGTTACACGCAGTTCTGTCCAGTCTCGCTGCTTTCTCTCAACGGCTACTGTGGAGAGTTGACAACACTGTGCCTCCAGTCTTGGCTCCCCACAGACTTGGAATGTAAACATATTCGCCCATATTGGTTACAAAAGCGAGCCGCTTGTTAACGAAGAAAGTTAGAGAACTATAGAATTACAGAGATTTGACAGTAGATTGGTTGGTTCCTTAGTTTAGAGGGGCTGCGACAACGCGATCATGTAGCCCCGGGTATAGTTCCCTCACTTTCCTGGTTAACGAGCGGCGACTCATACGTAAGGCAATAGTACGCGCCAACAATAACCATTGTTCGCTACTGACCAATAGCTGACGGTTGTTGACCAATAGAATGCTTCCTCTATCTCTCCACGTGGACTCTTAAGTCACGCCCTGGTGGCTAGATTGTGTCTCCGACAGGTATCAGTGTCCAATGTTTCTCATCTGCACATAGTTCTGTCCAATCTCGCTGATTGCCCTCAGTGGCTACGGTGAACATTTGACAAAGCTGTGCCTCACGCTGGGAAAGCCTTGGCCTCAGGTGCCATGGAATGTAAACATATCCGCCCAGCTAGATTTCAAAGGCGAGCCGCACGTTAACCAGGAATGTGAGGCAACTATACTTTCACTATGTGTAGAATCTGTCTGATAACCGGTGATAATTGTGATGTCTGTATTAGTGTGTGTTAACTGTTTTAATTCAAGTAAGGACTGCAGATGACAATTTCAAGTAGTTCCTACTTTTGCTACCAAATGCTACCGTCCACGACACCTAGCTTGCGGACTTGGCTACTAGATGCCATCGCAGTTTGCAACTGGTGGAGAACGTTGGAATTAATATAGCGTTATCAATTCTAATCTAAAAATTTTGGCTTCACACAAGTGCAGTTAGTGGAAGGTTCTTTTTCATTTGACAGTAGGGAATTGCTTGGTGAGACACAAGCTCAGTGAAAACTAAGTACAGTGAATGTCAGCCCTTTGCAACGTCCACAACTGATGTCGAAAAGCTCCGAAGTGAATCATTATCAACAACAACTAGATCTTCATAGAACTATCCCAACACACCTTTAAACACTTGACGAAAAAGCCTTCCATAACGTAATAAGTCCAGGTAAAACTAGCACGTACTTTGCTGGAAAAAGGCGTCTCCCCTGTATTAATGAAATAAGACACCGGGAAGGAAACGTTTTAACTGCAGATTACGTTACGTCTTATCTGCTGCAGGCACCTCTTGTTTTTACTTTCTGTCCAATTAACAGGACACTTAATACCTGACGCTCGGAATAATCTTATCCCCTCTTAAATTTAACTCCCCCTCCTTGCAGTATATTGTTCCTCTGCTAAGCTGTAATCAGATTACCAGGCTCCCTGCTCCTTCTCGATACGTAACGTAAATATTTTTAAGCATCGTATGTTTTAGAAAAGTCGTTAAAAGTCTCCTTTATTGTTTCGAGCTCTTCTCCCTGAGGACTATTTATGACCCTCCTTCTTGCGCGGCATCATGGCTGCTCCTTCCATAAACTTTCGTGACCCATATTGAAAGAAGCGGTATTTAGTGATATGTGCTTAATCATATATATAGCTTTCTTTATTGACGTTTAATCGAAATGAAATACCAATTGGTATGTAAAAATAGTACATTATGCAACGAGCCTATAATGGCAATAATTAAGACACGAGTATGTTTATAAAACGAACGTAGCGAGTTTTATAATTTCCATACGAGTGTCTTAATTACCATTATAGGCGAGTTGCATACGACTGATTATGTTAGACGATAATTATAATTTTATTATATGTTTTAACATAAATATTCATAAATATCTGTGAGATTTAGTAACTTCAGTTAGTGAACAGAGCGCACTGGGTGGTTTGCGGACTAAACAGAGTGCATGCGTGGGCAAAGAATTTCAAAAGCAGAGACCATTTACTTTGCTTGGCAATGCTATTGTTTACAGCCTGCATGATGTCTACTGCTGATCAGAACTGGCATTCACTAATATTGTCACCGAAGTCGTTTGAAAGCAATGCGCTGTGTAGAAATTGGTGTTGGGGATATTAAGGTACAGTGCTATTTCTTGTCTCATATTCGCCAGTTTATTCACGCGAACATATGGGACGGTGCACTTTCCATGTCGGTAATTTATGTAGAGCAGTGGTTCTGAACCCGTAGAAGTCTGCGGACCACTCAGCGTGAAATTGAATCATGTACGGACCACCCCTCCTCCCCCTCTCCCCCCTCCCCGTTCACCCCCCTCCCCCCTCCGCCCACCCCTTCCCCCCAATACACCTTATCAGTTGTAACCCTTCCTGAATAACACATATTTTAAGATATTTCAATTCAAAACCTGATAGTCATCGCCGCGAATACATTCGGACGATTCTCGTTCAACGCACATCGTTTTCGAAATCCCCATTTATGGGCCACTTTTTTATTCATGCTGGTGGACCCTTTTCTCCCGCGGACCACTCCCGAGGCACTCGTGGACCACCCGTGGTCCGCGGACCACCGGTAAAGAACCACTGATGTAGAGGGATGCTGTATTGCTAACTTCTGGAAGTAGATTCATAAATTCCTTGCATATGTCATAGTATTTTCTGCTACAGTAAAGGTTCGTGCTGATTTTGTCTTTGTGTTTGGGATTGAAACTACAATGGTTGATCAGATATCCAATTTAAACTTTCAAATCGTGTAATTCATGTCCGACTTGTTGGATTTTGAGTGCATGCGCGAAGCTATCCTAACCTAATGTGTCAATGAATGAGCTCTGATTGGCTGGAGAAACTGTTTCATAATGAAGAATAGTACTATAATGACCCTCATTATGATACAGTTTTCTGACATATAATATTTACATTTCGACATCGTCGAACATAATAGTACATTATGCAACGAGCCTATAATGGCTATAATTAAGACACGAGTATGTTTATAAAACGAGCGTATGCGAGTTTTATAATTTCCATACGAGTGTCTTAATTACCATTATAGGCGAGTTGCATACGACTGTTCGACTATAATTATAACTTTATTATATGTTTTAACATAAATATTCATAAATATCTGTTCAGTCACTAGAATTTTGTGATCGGGTGCTGCGCTGGGAAGTATATCTCTGTTTTCCAAGCTCTCTGGCTGACCTACGCATACGCTCTGTGTGCTTCAATGCCATATGTTCAGATTATGCACCAGTATTCAGTAAAACTGTCACCGAAGTTGTTTGAAAACAACGCGCTGTGTAGAAATTGGATTTGGGGATATTAAGGTCAAGTGCTATTTCTTGTCTCATATTCACCAGTTTATTTACGCGAACATATGGACGGTGCACTTTCGGTAATTTATATCGACATGTTGGATTTTGAGCGCATGCGCGAAGATATCCTTATCTAATTGGTCACACAACTGTTTCTTGAGCTCTGATTGGTAGGAAATATTTTTTCATAATGAAAAATAGTATTAATGAGCCTCATTATGATACATATTTCTGACACATAATAGTCAGGGTCGAACATAAATGTATTGTGCTTTCTCTGTGATGAATAAAAATTCTTTGTAGTGGATGTATTTACTCTGTTATTGCTCGAATGGACATTTAGAAGTGGTATTGACTGTGATGCAAAATGTAATAGAAAATAGGAACTTGGGTTCATTGCAATGACTTTGAGAGAAACACTGTTGTCGTTAAATCGTTTTAGGGCTTGGGGAATTTTTATCATCACGTTCGGGTACTTGGGTGTTTGCGGATAGCTTTGAAGCCATTCTTCAGTGTTGCCTTAATGATAATTGATATTGCAACTATTCTTCCCGGCTCTGCCAAGGAATTAAATCCTGGTCTGAAAGCTGGAACAGGGTACACTCAGCATTGTGAGACAAAACTGAGAAAAGGAGGGTTTTATTCCCACCTCAGCTATCCTGGAAGTGGTTTTTGATGTGTAACATCATTCCACTCGGTTGCTGGATATTTTTGTGGGAGTGGTTTTGGAAATGGGACGTAAACAAAGCGCGCGCGGTGGTGGAGATTGGTACCACGACGTACTGTCAGCTATGTGACTATGTGGAATGTATATAGCATACGGTTTACTTCAAGGTTTGGAGGCCCCATTAAATATATTCCTACCATAAATCATCTTCAAGTTGTCGTTCTTTGGTGTCAACATATTCATTATATCATATTTGCTGAAAATAATTATGATTTATTAAATCTTCATACTTCTGCTGTATTCTTATTTAATGTAAGCATTCGAGGTACTGTCGGCCAACGTACAGTACAGCCATATGTGGAATGTACAGGGTCCGGCAAAAAACCTCCCCGGTTTGAGCAAGCCACCGCGTGAGTTGTAGTAGGGGTAGAGATGTGGAGGGGGTATTGTTCCGTAGCGGCGTACGTGCCATTTTCAGTGTTCGCCATGGCTTGGCTCGGTGAGCATCGGGCGTTTGTTGTGGAGGAGTTTATTAAAAATGGCGGTTCTGTGATTTCTATTCAACGAGCGTTTCGGATTCGATTCGAACTTGGCCGACGTGATAGTGTTCCTGACGTGAAAACGATTAGACTGTGGGTGTCAAACTTTAGGCAAACAGGGTCAGCACTAAAAAGAAAGCCAACTGGCCGACCTCGTACTGCAATAACACCGGAGAATGTGGCGCGAGTGAGAACATCCATCCAACAGTCTCCAAAGCGTTCAGCGGTTAAACATGCAGCTGCCCTGGGATTGTCAGAAAGGAGTGTAATGAGAAATCTGCATAAAGAACTTCATCTGCATCCCTACAAAATAATGGTTGCCCAAAAGTTGTTTGAAGCAGATTATGAAACTCGCAGGGCTGCATGTGATGACATTTTGCAGAACATTCCCCCAGATGCTGTCTTCATTTCTTCTGATGAAGCCCACTTCCACTTGTGTGGAACTGCTAACAAACAGAATTTCCGCTACTGGGCTGCAGAAAATCCTACGGAACTCCACCAACAACCACTACACAGCCCAAAAGTCACAGTTTGGTGCGCCGTTGCGGAATTTGGTGTGTGGGGACCGTACTTTTTTGAAGAAGATGGACAAACAGTAACGGTCAATGCCGATCGCTGTTGTCACATGATAGAGACATTTCTCCGACCCAAGATCAACCAGTTTGTTTTAGACCATGAGGAAGAAGAATTTTGGTTCCAACAGGACGGAGCCACAGCTAACACTGCTCGGCGGTCCATGGGAATGTTAAGAGAGTTGTTCCCTGGACGTCTTGTTTCTTCAAGAGGAGACATTTCCTGGCCCCCAAGGTCACCCGACTTATCACCTTGTGATTTCTTTCTGTGGGGCTACCTAAATGCCGAAGTGTACAAACATCGCCCCTGAACTCTGCAAGAACTAAAAGATGGCATTAGGCAGGAAGTGGCAGCCATTCCAAGGGAAGTTACACGAAGAACTATGGACAACTTCAGGGAAAGACTTCGTGAATGTCTTAACAATGGGGGACATCATTTATCGGACATAATTTTCAAAACCAAATAAAGTGTACTAAGTGATGTCAAATGGCATCATATAGGCTATTCACAAATATAAGTAACTAGCTGAAGTACCCGTGCTTCGCTACGCGTCATAAATAAATTAAAATGTGAAAGTGACAGTAAAAACAGGGGATAGGCGAGGTGCTGCACAGAGGGAGATTAAGGATGGAACATTTTGTCCAACTACACCGTTCGGCGTTGACCGTGTTTTGTAGCACAAATTTAGATTTTACTCGCTAACCGTTGGAGATACCTTTCGGATAGAAAATGTAATTTTAAACCACGTATATGCCATCAAAAGTTTGGTATTTCTTAGCGTTCACTTTTTATTTGAAATGGAAATATGAAAAATTGAAACCAAAGGGTATAGTGACGTCACTAAAATGGTCGCCATCTTAAAATAGTGCAAAGTATTGAAATCAAAAGTAGTCTATATGTTAACCAGGTAAATCAACTACTTCCATGTAAATTCATGTAAGTCGGACCAGTGGTTCTTGCGGGATTGAGTAATACACAGACACACACCATCTCATTTTTAGCCTCGCTTCGCTCGCGTCATAGTCGTGTCATATTGTTATTCAATGACATGCAGGTTTAACCCCCTTAACACCCCTTTAGAACCAGAATATCCAAAAATCCCTCCTTAGTAGACTTTTTCGACACACAACAAACATATCCCCTTCTTCTAACTTTAATAGTTTTGATTGGTCGAAGAGAGTGAACATCCAAAAATCCTTCCTTAGTGGACGTTTTCCTTCCAGAATTTCACCCCTCCCCATTGGATTTATGAAAAAAAAAAACGGTCGAACACCTACTTATTTTAATTATTTATTCATTTATTTATTTTTAAGCTGATTGAAACTCGGAGAAAATCAAACTCCTCGCCTATGTCGTTTAAGAGATACACGCTCCGTTAGGACTCTTTCAACCCCCACTTTTCATCCCTTTCACCTCATAATATACACCACATCGAAAAACCATTAGACATATGTCAGCTTATTTTTAATGATTAGTATATATACCAAGTATCACATCCCCAAATGAAACCACTCGTGAGATATTGTTATTCAATGAAATGCACGTTTACCCCCTTAACACCTCTTTAGAACCTGAATATCCAAAACTCTTTCCTTAGTGGACTTTTTCCTCATACAAAGAACTTATCCCCAAAATTTCATGTTTCTAACTTCAATAATTTTGGCTGGGCGATGATGAGTGAGTGAGTCAGTCAGGATATTTTCTTTCATTTATTTTTGAGAATTTCACCCCTCCCCATGAACCCCTTAAATTGGATTTATGAAAAAAAAACCGGTCGAACACCTATTTACTTATTTAAAGTTGTTTCCCCCCTGAGTTTGATGAGTGAGTAAGTGATTCAATCAGTTAGGACACTTTCTTTCCTGTTTTTTCCCCCGAATTTCACTCCTCCCCATGGGCCCCTTAAATTGGATTTATGAAGAAATGGTCGAACACCTATTTACTTATTTTTAAGCTGCGTTTTCCGCTGAATTTCAAACTTATCGCTTATGTTGAATAAGAGATACAGTACACGCTCCGTTAAGAATCCTTCAACCCCCAATTTTCTCCCCTTTCGCCTCATAATATACACCATATCGATAAACCCTTTGACCTATGTCTGCTTATTTTGAATGCTTAGTTTATATGCCGAATATCACATCCCCAAATGAAACAACTCGTGAGATATTGTTATTCAATGAAATGCAAGTTTAACCCCCTTAACACCCCTTCAGAACATGAATATCCAAAAATCCATCCTTAGAGGACTTTTTCGACATACAAAGAACATATCCCCAAAATTTCAAGTTTCTAACTGCAATAGGTTTGCTGGGGGATGATGAGTGAATATCCAAAAATCCTTCCTTAGTGGACTTCTTTCCCCAGAATTTCATCTCTCCCCATGAGGCCCTTAAATTGGATTTATGAAAAAACGATCGAACACCTATTTACTACTTTTTCAATCTGATTTTTCTCCCTGAGATTCTTACTTTTTGCCTCTGTCTTTTAAGAGATACTTGCTCCGTTAAGAATCCCTCAACACTCACTTTTCACACATACACCTCATAATATACACCACACCGAAAAACCCTCAGACATGTGTGTTCTTATTCTTAATGATGAGTTTATATGCCTTGTATCCCATCCCAAAGGAAACCAATCGGTAGATATTGTTATTCAATTAAATGAAAGTCTACCCCCTTAACACCCCTTTAGAACCTGAATATCCAAAATTCCTTCCTTAGTGGACGTTTTCGACATACAACGAACATAGCCCCTTAATGTCATGTTTCTAACTTCAATAATTTTGGCTGGGGGATGATGAGTGAGTGAGTAAGTCAGGACATTTTCTTTCAATTATTTTTCAGAATTTCACCCCTCTCATGAACACCTTAAATTGGATTTATGAAAAAAAAAACGGTCGAACACCTAGTTACTTATTTTTGAGCTGTTCTTCCCCCCTGAGTTTGATGAGTGAGTGAGTTAGGACACTTTCTTACCTCTTTATTCCCCCAGAATTTAACCCCTCTCCAAGGGCCCCTTAAATTGGATTTATGAAAAAACGGTCGAACACCTATTTACTTATATTCTAAGCTGTCTTTTCCCGACGAATTTCAAACTCCTCGCCTATGTCGTTTAAGAGATACACGCTCTGTTAAGAATCCCTCAACCGCCAATTTTCACCCCTTTCACCTCATAATATACACCTCATCGATAAACCTTTAGACATTTGTCTGATTATTTTAATGATTAGTTATATACCGAATATCACATCCCCAAAGAAACAACTCATGATATATCGTTATTCAACGAAATGCACGTTTACCCCCTTAACACCTCTTTAAAACCCGAATAACAAAAATCATTCATTAGTTGACGTTTTCGACATACAGCGAACATATTCCCAAAATTTCATGTTTCTAACTTTAATAGTTTTCGCTGGGCGTGATGAGTGAGTGAGTCAGACAGGACATTTTGTTTCAATTATTTTTACCAGAATCTCACCCATCCCCATGGGCCCCTTAAATTGGATTGATGAAAAAACGCTTGAACACCTATTAACTTATTTTTAAGCTGTCTTTTTCCCCTGAGTTTGATGAGTGAGTGAGTTAGTCAGTCAGTTAGGACACTTTCTCTCCTTTCCCTCCCCCAGAATTTCACCCCGCCCCATTGGCTCCTTAAATTTAGGAAAAAACGGTGGAACACCGATTTACTTATTTTTTAAGCTGATTTTTTTTCGCTGAGTTTCAAATTTCTCGCCTATGTCGTTTAGGAGATAGGCCTACACGCTTCGTTAGGAATCCTTCAACCGCCAATTTTCACCCCTTTCACCTCATAGTAATACACCACATCGAAAAACCCTTAGACACATATCTGCTTATTTTTAATGATTAGTTTATATGCCGAGTATCACATCCACACATGAAACCACTCGTGAGATATTGTTATTCAATGAAATGCAGCTTTAACCCCCTTAAGACCCCTTTAGAACCTGAATATTCAAAAATCCTCCCTTAGTGTATGGTTTTGACATACAACGAACATATCCCGAAAATGACATGTTTCCAACTTCAATATTTTTGGCTGGGCGATGATGAGTGAGTGAGTGAGTCAGGACATTTTCTTTCATTTTTTTTCTTCAGAATTTCACCCCTCCCGATGAACCCCTTAAATTCTATTTATCAAAAAACTGTCGAACTCACTTATACTTATTTTTAAGCAGTTTTTCCCCCTGAGTTTGAAGAGCGAGTGAGTCAATCGGTTAGGACACTTTCTTTCCTGTTTTTTTTTTTTTACCCAGAATTTCACCCCTCCCCATGGGCCCCTTAAATTGGATTTATGAAAAAACGGTCAAACACCTATTTACTTATTTTTTGCTGATTTTTTTTTCCGCTGAGTTTCAAACTCCTCGCCTATGTCGTTTAAGAGATACAGGTTCCGTTAGGAATCTTTCAACCCCCACTTTTCTCCCCTTACACCTCATAATATACACCACATCGAAAAACACTCAGACCCGTGTCTTCTTATTTTTAATGATGAGTTTATATGCCGAGTATCACATCCCCCAATGAAACCAATCGGGAGATATTGCTATTCAATGAAATGCAGGTCTACCCCCTTAAAACCCCTTTAGAACCTGAATACCCAAAAATCCTTTCTTAGTGGGCGTTTGCGGTCCTTGAGGAAGCTGCATACCAAATTTCATTCCAATCCGTTGGGTTGTTTCTGAGATTTCGTGATGAATGTGTGAGTGAGTGTGTGAGTGGTATTTGACAAATATCTAGTAGATAGTGTCAGCTCTTTGTTATGCTATACTCGGTTGACAGTGCTTTGTGAGCAGTTGAGTAACTAACGGGATTTCAAGTAAAGATCCTCATTTTCTATACCGCTAGTGCAGAGCGCAAATGGCATCCAGTCGGCCGTGTCTCGACTTGAGCTATGTTGCCATGGAAACTATCTGCCTTGCCATTCCTTCATGAGTATATTTTATGATTTGATTAGCCTGTGCTTGAGTGCAAAAGTGCCGAAATCAGAATAATGAGAAAGTCTATCGAAAATTCATGTAGCCAGCGGTTCCGTCTGGGTCCTAAACTATGCGTATGCAAAATTTGGTTGAGATTGGTGAAACGGTGTAGATTTGTATACGGAACCAACCCACCCACCCACATACATACATACAGACTTTCACTTTTATATATAAGATAGTTCTGTATGTTTCTTATTCTTTTTGCAAATGCCTATTGAAATCAGGGAGTTTTTTTTGCCGGACCCTGTATATCTCATACGGTTTACTTCAAGGTTTGGGGTCCCCATTAAAGACATTCCTACAATAAATCATCTTCAAGTTGTCGTTCTTTGGTGTGAAAATATTCATTATATTATATTTACCTCGCGCATGCACACCGGTCAGGATTTGGCACTGGAGTTTTACAAGTAGTTATTTCAAGGACCAACAGAGTTCACTGTTAACAAGGAATATGTGCTCCTGGCAGACACATAGTAGGATAACATGTCAGATGTTACACATCATATGCGACTACTGTAAGGCTCGTAACTTGTTTTTTCCGTGGTTTCCCACTTCTACTCCAGGTAAATCCCGCGTTGGTTCCTAACTTAAGGCCGCGGCAGTCTTCATCCCAATCCTCATTTGAATTACAAAAAAGTCCTCTCGGCACGCCGGAAGGCGGAGGTAGATTTCACCGGACAAACTTGGGGATAGGCGAAAATAGGCAGAATATGCAGGTTTTCGTAGAAGGATCAGACCTCATTTATTTCGAGAAAGTATTTTATAATTGGAGATTAATTAACTTTGTTTTTCGTCATTTTATGCATATTTTAAACATTTTATTGTCTTATGATGACGGTAACCTTCTTGTCATTTGGAGTCCATTTTTATACTTGTGGTCACACTGTCCTTATGCAAGGTTTCGACACTGATGTGTAACTATGTAACGGTCTGTTACTTCTTCACGCAAAATTATATCTCCCGCAGAGATTTTGGTTGATTCCTCAGTTTAGGGGCTGCGACAACGCGGTCATGTAACCCCGTGTACTTTGGGTGAGTGTAGAATCTGTCTGATAAACGGTGTGAATTGTGATGGCTGTATTAGTCTGTAATTCAGGTAAGGAATGCAGACGCTCAATTTCAAGCAGTAGTTCTAAATGTTGCTACCAGATACTACCGTCAACGACACCTAGCTGTGAACTTGGCTAATAGATGCCACCGCAACCAGCAACTCGCAACGAACGTTGGAACTTCCCCTCCAAAGGAAAGCATACTGAGGGATATTTAGCGCTCTTAGAAAATCCGACGACTTCAGCCGGCTTTGAACCCGCGACCTTGGGCATAGAAGTTCAGTATGCTACCAGTTACGTCACCGAAGCCGCTTCACACTTAGTCAGATGAAAATCTGAATCTGATCCCGTGCAAGTGCGTTGTCATGGCAACGTCTGATGGCTCATCCCTCATCAATTTAGTTGTGTTGCCATGGCAACCTTTGATAGCTCTTGGCATTTTCTTATAATTCCGAAATAATTTTTCTCATCCCTTGGCGTAATGGTGGGTCATATCAAAAATTCTTTCAGACAAAAGTTTTAGGTAATTATTAGGGGAATATTGTCCATTTTGTACGGTTTTGATATTGAGCCTATTAAGAGAGATATGATTAATGTTTCCCGAAAAACCCACTTTTTCCCACCCCTTTGGTCAATGGTTGGTGCTATAAAAAACTCTTTGAACAGAAATTTTTGGGCTTTATCCGACACATAGTATGAACTTTGAACGGATTCGATATTTCACATATTAAGAGAGTTATAGCAATATTTTACTTTTTCGAAAAAAGCCCCCCATTTTCACCCCCTTCGACCGATTTAGCCCAGTAACGAACTCTACCGAGAACCTATAAGTATACATATTCGGTAAAAAATACAAAGTGATTGGTGCAAAATTACGACTGTTATCGTGTCCACAAGAAACTGATATACATATATATATATCTTTATATATATAATTCTTCGATACGTGTGTATGTGACTGAGCTCCTTCTAAATGGCTGGGCCGATTTCGATGAAATTTTGTATGTATGTTAGGGTGGGTCCATGTATGGTTTAGATTCACAATTTGACCAGGTAGGTGGAATTTTAGAATTTTAGAACCACAATTTACACATAATTTTAGAACCACAATATACAGTCATAAACAGTCGTCATGGAAACGGCTAGCCTTTGTGAACACTGATGCTATTGAACTGTTTGTCTCTGTACGTAGAGCCACCTGGTCGCAACCTGTGCAACTACCACCATAACATACACTCCGCCCGTGGCGGAAAGTTGTTTCTTATACGAAAGGTGGTAGTGATGTCGAATTCTATTGTTTGTCTCTGCACGTTAGGGCGTTTCAAAGTCCCATATGCGTTCATATACCATTCATCCAATTGCCTTGAAACTTGGGTGAGATGTTGAGTGCACTCCAGGGAAGGTGTTTGGCTTAGTAAATCCATTTTACAATAGATAGTGCGCGACTGGATTCAACAAATGAGCGACGACGCGCGAAGAGTTTCAAAAAGGTCCCGTATGCGTTCAAATACCATTCGTCCGATAGCGATGAAACTTGAGTGAGATGTTGTGTACACTCCAGGGAAGGCTTCTGGCTTAGTAAATCAATTTTACAATAGGTAGCGCACGACTAGATTCAACAAATGAGTGACTACGCGCGAAGCGTTTCAACAAAATCCCGTATAAGTTTATATACCATTCATCGATTGAGATGAAACTTTGATGAGTTGTTGTGTACACTTACGTGAAGGTTTCTAACTTAGTAAAACCATTTCACAGGAGGTTGCGCACGAGTAGATTCAACAAATGAGCAACGACGCACGAAGCGTTTTAACAAGATCCCGTATGCGTTCAAATACCGTTCGTCCGATAGCGATGAAACTTGGGTGAGATGTTGTGTTCACCCTAAGGAAGGTTTATGGATTAATAAATCCATTTTACAATAGGTAGCGCACGAGAAGATTCAACAAATGTGCGATGGCGCGCGAATCGTTTCAGCAATGTCCTGTATGCGTTCATATACCATTTATCCGATTGCGATGAAACTTTGGTGAATTGTTGTGTACACTCCAGGAAAGGTTTCTGGCTTATTAATCCAGTTTTTAATAAGTAGCGCACGAGTCGATTCAACAAATGAGCGACGGCGCGCGAATCGTTTCCACAATGTCCCGTATGCGGTCATATATCATTCATCCAATTGCAATGAAACCTTGGTGAATCATTGAGTACACTCCAGAGAAGGTTTCAGGCTTAGTAAATCTATTTTACAATAGGTAGCGCATGAGTAGATTCAACAAATGAGTGACGGCACGCGAATCGTTTAATGAAAATCCCGAATGCATTGATATGTCATCCCGATTCCGATTAAACTTTGATGAGTTGTTGTGTACATGCCAGGGAAGGTGTTCAACTTGGTAAATCTGTAGCAGTTTTTAATGCCCCATGTTGGTAGCGACAAATGTAGCAGTTTTGCTAGCCCTAACTGTTGGGAGATAAATGTAACTGTTTACCTTTGCCTAAGCTATGTTGTTTTAATGGGCGCCAAGACCTCAACGCAATGTTGAAACCTAAATTTGTATTTAACAACGTCTAGCTCTGGCAGAACACCTTCAAGACTCTATTCTCTCAGATCGTGGTATGATTTGATCATTAACCCAACAAACAATTGTATCAGGAGAAGGAATTGGTCTATATCTAATGCTACCTACTGAAAGCAAAGATTGCATTGTAAAAGAAATGAATTTATTATATAAAACAAGAATAGCAAAATTAATAATAATAATAAGTTTAAAATTTAAATTGGAGCGTTGCGATTTTAATATTACCGATAGAAAAGTACGTGAAAACGGAGTCTGATAAATTACTGATTTTACTCTTATTCCCAAGCTATGAAGTTACTGAAATACTGAATTTAAATCAAAGAGAAACGAGAGATTGCGTACTTCTGTGTCATTTGCGCTTACCACTGGAAATTGCTAAAGCATTTCCCTCGTACTGGATGATGCTGTGTGCTTCCCACAGTCTCCTGGACGTTGTCATCTACGTCGATATTTGATGATATACTTGTAGATTTGGTGACTTTATGGTCCTAATATCGGAGCCATACCCTCGTACAACCGCACTGGTTAAGTTGTAAACATATAGTTCTCCACTCCACGGAACATCGGAGCGACACACACTTGCAACCGAACTAGTCAAGTCTTTCACAGATTGTCCTCGTTCCACGGCGCGCTTAACGATATATGCACACGTCGGCTCCCCACCTCGGTACCGACTTCCAGCTTACGTGGTCTCCACTGATTGGCTCTGCCACCCCGCTACTTCCCCTTCTCTGGCTCATTACACACGGCGCGCGGATGATGAAGTCGATTTCCGTTCCAACTATCCGCCTTTTCTTGACGCTGCGACCCACGCTTGCGTAATACTTCTAGACAAGAATCAGCCTGTACCTGAATTTCCAGTGAGTCATGTCTCTCATAATATCCTAACTGACGAAACTCCGTAAAATTCCGTAATCACATAATTTTCTATGATATTGTCGTTCGTAATAATTTGCTTGATAGCGTTTTCTAAGACATAGAAAACCTATCTGTATGCTTATAATTTTTATAAAATGCTCCGAAAAATATCTTAATAATAATTATAATAAATTAATAATAATAATAATAATAAATTAACATGAAAAATTCTCTTGGCTGAACAATTTGCCGCGTAAATAAATATAGAATGGCTTCCTACTGACTTATGCCAGTTGCATAAAAACCCCTCGAAAAACACGTTACAAATCCATTTTACAATATTGGTAGCGGAGTGACGACGCGCGAAGCGTTCCAACAAAATCCCGTATGAGTTCATATACTATTCATCGATTGCGATAAAACTTTGATGAGTTGTTGTGTACACTTACGTGAAGCTTTCTAACTTAGTAAATCCATTTCACAGTTGGTAGAGCACGAGTAGATTCAACAAACGAGTGACACCGCACGAATCATTTAAACAAAATCCCGTATGCGTTATATGCTATTTATCCGATTGCGATGAAACTTTGGAGAGTTTTGTGCACGCTCTCACGAATGTTTATAGATTAGTTAATTCATTTCACGATAGTTTAGAGGCAGTTAACAGAAATTGAAAAAAATATTGTGTATCCAAAAGCACTTGAAGAAACAAAGTTACAACACTTTCTTTGATTGGCAGGACAACGTCTGCCGGGTCAGCTAGTACTGTATATATATACATAAATTATATATAAACTTTTGAACTGACGGTGGTTTTGGGGTCTAGGGGATGCAAAACGCGAAGATATGTCGAAATTTTCCGGAAGTCGAAACATGGTACCCATTGCAATTTCTAATGAAATCTACCTAATACACACACTAGTTCAGCCATCACAATAACACAGGTTATCAGACAGATACCACACACACACACACACACACACACACACACACCCAAGTACACGGGGCTACGTGACCTCGATTTCACCTATCCCCTAAAAGAGTCAACAACAACAATTTATAACTACCCCTTATTATTCCCGTTTATCAAAAGTGCTGGGGCTAAGATGCGATGTAAGACTACGTGGCAGTTGAAATTTTACGGCCGGACGCCCTTCCTGACTCCAACTTATGAGAGGCGTTAATGGGAGATTCAATGAATGAAGGTGAATGAAGCAATATATTGGGCAAGAATGTGGAAGGAGGCGGTCGTGGCCTGTCAGAAGGTACCCTCCCAGCAATTGCCTGGAGTTGAAAATGGGGAAACCACGGAAAACCATTTCATTGACGACCAACGGTGGAGATAGAACCCTTGTCTAACAAGTCCGCAGATAGCTTGACCCCATGACACACCGCTGCGCCTTAGCGAGCGAAGCTACTGCTGTTGGTAGTCGATCAACGCAATATAATCCCAATTACTAGGAAATGCGAAGAACAACCTGAAAAATATATGTGATTAGTTTCTGTTGATGGTTAATTTGAACGGCTTGGATTTCGTGGTTATTCAAACCCGTGTGCTTGGGTGTGTGTGTGTGTAATTCTTTCTGATAACCTTTGTCACTGTGATGGCTGTATTATCGTGTGTATTTGCAATTCAAGTGAGGATTGGGAATGAGGTGGCTGTGGCCTTAAGTTAGGTACCATCCCGGCATATGCCTGAAGTAGAAACAGGAAACCACAGAAAGCCACTTCCAAGATGGCTTAGGTGGGAATCTAACCCATCTCTTCTTAGTTTTGCCTCCCATGGCTGAATGTACTCTGATCCATCCATAAGAGCAGAATGAAAAAATAATCACATGTAATATTTTTCAGATTTTCGCATGTCCCAGTAATTGACATTAATTTGTGTTGACCGATTGAAAATTTATAATATCAATATTGTTTGTTCTATGTTTTGATAACCTGTGTTTCTGTGGTGACTGTAGTGGTGTGTGTAGGTGTAAATATAAGGTCAGGAATGGGGAACATGCCACTGGACTTGAAATAAGGTAGTATCTGGGCATTTTCCTGGACAGAGTGTGGAAAACCCAGGCAAGAACTACACTCGGAATAGCCATTGTCAGCGTAGTGATTCGAATCTCCGTTAATCGGACTTGCTGCTGATCCCCATCAAGGTTGTAGTGAGCGATTTAACGCTCGTTGAGAGGAACATTAAGTATAGTAATAAGTTTACTATTTTTGTTTCAGGACAGAAAGGGAATTATCAGCCGTGGATTTGTTGAAAGGTATTTGCCTGGTGATGAAAACCGGAAACCATGTAAACCATTTTCAGGACGACCTAGGGGAAATTCGAACCCACGCTCTCCCAATACCAGCGAGAAACGAGGTAGCGCGTCAGCGCTCTCGGCCACCACGGCCGTTACTAAGTTAAGCATTCTAATGGTCCTGTTATTATACCACGCAATATCCGCTTGGAATACAGAGCAAATAGATGGCATATGTTCACAGATATATTGTACTATCGTTTCTTGTCCAATGAGCATCTTGTAATAATAATAATAATAATAAGAATAATAATAATAATAATACTAAGAATAATAATACTAATGTTATTGGTTGTACGTCCCTTTTAACTAATCGGGCTTTTAGAGACGCCGGGGTGCCGGAATTTTACCCCGAAGGGGATCTTTAACGTGCCAGTAAATCTACTGACACGGCTCGCTCGCATTTGCGCACCCTCAAATGCCAGCTGACTACGTCAAGATACGAATGTGCAACCTTGGGCCCAGCAAGCGAGAACGTTACCGCTGAGCCACGCACTGTATACTTTTGTAATGCGATCATTGAGACTCGTATCGCAGGACATCAGTTATTTCCCATAAGGAGTGTAGATACCCGAACCTAACAGTTTTATTTCTGTCATTTGGACGGGAACATTGATGATGATGATGATGATTGTTGTTGTTTTTAAGGGTGAAATATTGATGTCATCTGCCCTTCGGATATGAACTCTACTGTAAAGTTGTATTTTCTCTCTCAACCAAAACAGGCTTACTAGGCAATGATACGCAACATAAAATCCAGTCTCTCTACGAAATGTAAATAATTTTTCGCCACGTTCATAGAGGAAAAACAGGCTTTGTCGCTCGACATATCTCCTCCACTCACACACCATTCGTCACGTCACCCCTTTTTCATTACCAACCCAATACTTCTCCTCACCACTCTAGTTCATGTGCATGTTTATAGCTATACTGTAATCAAATCACGTTTCTTTTCCAATGAACATCTTGTTCTAGTCCAGGCTGGGAGGTAGGGTCCATTATTGCCGAGTAGTATTATAATGATAATGTATGATGCCATTGTAGGTACAAAGGAATAGTAGCATTATTCGCATAAATGGAACCACTACTAGTTTTAAAATGTATTTTTCGTCTCCTTGAATATTGTGCAGGAGATATAAACAACAGGAGAGGTAATTTTGTGCTCCAGTTATTTGTACTAAAAATAATTAAATTTTTAAATAATACCGTAAATGTAAAATTGCAATAATTGCATGCATTTTTTACAGAAATTCAAGAAATTTGCAATATACTGTAGCTCACGACTAACAGCAACTGGCTATCTCAAATTTTCTGCCCGGACATCGTGAATATGGTATAGCTATTATTCATGGATTATTTTACGGATTTCTTCACTTTTCTTGATTTTAGAAGTATTATTCTACTTCTCTTGAGAAATAGTAAACGGATATTGAGTATTGGCATTATCGTAAGAATTTAAATCTTTAGGAAGAACGAATATCTAACTTTCAAATGTAGATTTCTTGTCTTCTGTACCAACTAGAAAGAATTCATTCGACAGTGTAAAAGTGAAGACTAAATACTGTTTTCAGTAATTTTAAATTAGGTAATTAATGTTATGTGTACTGATTAATAAATCAATTTATTTATGTATTTATTTATTCATGTAATATATTCTCTGATACAAGCTATGACAGAAGAGATGGATTAACGGGAGTAACTTAACTTTTGAGAACATGTAAGTTTAGTTGTTTTATACATTTCTTGTATCTACATTGTTATAATGTCCTCTGGTTCCATTCCAGTTTGGACTCTAGTACTTAACCTCACGCGGTTAAATTACATGGATCGGGAACCAGGTCACTTAACCACTCCAACAACACGTCGTGCAGATCATCCACAAATGTCCACTTGACCAATCCGTACCAGGTCTCACCAGAGGCTACCCACCATTCTTCTTCTTCTTCTTCGTCTTTTCCCGTTCATGCGGGGTCGACGTTCCTGACAAGTCGTTTCCATTTTCCTCGGTCCCAAATAGTGTTTTCTGTTAACTGCTTCTCCCGGAGATCATCATGCACGCAGTCCATCCATCTTCTTCTAGGCCTGCCTCTTTCCCTCTTGCCTTCCACCTCCAGACCAAGCACTCGCCTTCCTACATAACTCTCATCCCTGCGCTTAATGTGGCCATACCAGAGCAAGCGTCTTTCTTGCACCTTTTTTGATATTTCAGTCACTTTTACGCTGCCTCGTATGAAGGTGTTTTTGATGTGATCTTTCCTTGTAACACCACACATCCATCTTAGCATCTTCATTTCAGCTACTTCTAGTCGCTTGCACTGTGACTGCACTGTTGGCCAAGTTTCTGCTCCGTATAGCATTGCAGGTCTCACTGCACATTTATAGGCTTTACCCTTTACTTGGATATTCAGTCTCCTGTCACAAAGAACACCAGATAACCTTTTCCAGTTTAACCAGGCAGCCTGAATTCGGTGGGTAATTTCCAGATCTAGATTGCCATCGTTAGATACAATGGATCCCAGATACTTGAAACTGTCCCTTGCCTGTAGCTGGCTACCATCCATCTGAATAGTTTCATTTCCAGTTCCTCCAAGGCACAGGTATTCGGTCTTATTCCTACTGATTTTAAGGCCTCTGTCCTCTATGGCTTTTCTCCAGCATTCCAGTTTATATTCAAGCTCTTCCCTGTGTGTGCTACATAACACAATATCATCCGCAAATAGCATACACCAAGGAGCTGGTTCTCTTAAGTTTTCAGAGAAGACATCCATTATTAGATCAAAAATATAGGGGCTTAGTGCAGATCCTTGGTGAAGACCTACTTGAACCGGTATAGTATCTGACAATCCTACACTGCTTCTAATTCGTGTCCTTGCTCCACGGTACATATCCTGAACAATGCGCACATACTTCTCCGGTACTCCCTTGCATCTCATGCATCTCCATACCTCCTGACGGGGCACTCGAACATACGCTTTCTCTAGGTCTATGAACACCATATGTAGTTCTTTTCTCTTCTCCCTGTGCTTTTCCATGACCTGCCTAAGTGCAAAATTAGCATCTGTTGTTCCCTTTCCCGGCATAAATCCAAACTGTCCATCTCCTATTGTCGTCTCCACCCGAAGCCTACTTTCAATAACTTTCTCCCAGATCTTCATTGTGTGCGACATGAGTTTTATTCCTCTGTGATTTGCACAATCCTGAATGTCACCTTTCTCCTTATAAATGGGAATTATGGTACTCTCCCGCCATTCCTTGGGCATTACTTCCTCTTGAAGTACCTGTTGGAATAGATTCCACAACATATCTATGCCCGCTTCATCCAGACATTTCCAAGCCTCCACTGGAATTTCATCGGGGCCGGTTGCTTTTCCACATTTCATTTTCCTAATAGCAGTTACAACCTCTTCCCTGCATATGCCAGTTGTTACGTTGTGATTTGGGATACCATCCTCAAACACAAGCCGGGCATTATTATTATTATTATTATAAAATACCTACATACCTTTACTCCTTCCACAATCTCCAATTCTATGTAGATAAAAATACTTACAAACCCATTGTTAAAGCTCTGTTTGAAAGCAAATTAAGATATGCCATATCAGCTTGGGGAAATGAAAACACAATTTTACTTAATAATCTGCAAGTTAGACAAATCAGGTTCTTTAAATATGTCACTGGTATCCCTTATTATAATATTAAAGAGCTGTTTCAAATTCCTGTACCGAATCTCTACTACCATGATGTAAGATAATAATAATAACTTGAATTTAAATTTTTAGAATTGAAAAATCTGTTTAGTCAGCCTGTTTCCGTCCATTCGTTTGAGATGACCGTAATACCGTTTCCGCCTTTTACGGATAGATTCTGAAATTGTCTCTATTTCACTGTAGACTTCTTTGTTGGATTTTTTATACTGGATACCATTATTGTAATTTGATCCCATTATACCTCTGACGATTTTGCGCTCTTTTTTCTCCAGTTCTTCAAGGAGTCCTTTATTAGCATTTAGGGATAGGTTTTCGGCTGCATACATAACTACTGGTTTCAGAACAGTTTCATAATGACGTAGTTTAGTATTTTTGGACAGGCATTTTTTGTTGTATATTGAGCGCGATGTTTGATAGGCTATTTCGAGTTTGCCTACTCGTTCCTTGAGTGCTTCTTTGTGCAGTCCACTTTTCATGATGATCTCTCCCAAGTACTTAAATTTTTCCACTCTGTTGATCTTCCCTTATTTTGTCTGCAGTTTTGCTGGGGCGTCTTTGATTTGGTCATTACTTCTGTTTTTTCGAATGATATCTGCAAGCCAGTTTGTTCAGCGATTTCTTTTAAAAGGTCGATTTGCATCTTAGCAGTTTCTACGTCGTTCGACAGAATGGCGATGTCATCAGCGATTGCTAGACAGTCGACTATGATCCCCTTGGATTTTGCTCCCATTCTCAGAGGGCTATACTCAGTTTCTAATAATTTTGTTCGCCAGGTCCGAATGACTTTTTCGAGGACGCAGTTGAAAAGCATTGGAGAGAGCCCGTCACCTTGTCTGACTCCCGTTTTGACCACAAAGGAATCCGACAGACATCCCAGGAACTTTACTTTGGATTTTGTTTCAGTTAGGGTGGCTCTAATTAATGCCAGCAGTTTCAAGTCAACCCCGAATTCGTTGAGGATGTCAACAGAACATCGCGGTCTATCGAATCGTAAGCCTTCTTAAAGTCCACAAAGACTGATACGTACGATTTGGACCTGAGATTGCAATATCTAATGATTGTTTTGAGGTTGTGGATCTGTTCGGCAGTTGAACGACCCTTTCTGAATCCCCCTTGGTATTCTCCTATTTGATGCTCGACTTCGGCTTCTAATCGCTCCAGGATAGCAAGTGAGAGAATTTTGTATGTTACCGGTAGGAGGGATATTCCTCTGTAGTTGTTGACGTTTTTCATGCTGCCTTTCTTGTGTAACGGATGGATCAAGGCCGTTTTCCAATCTTCTGGTAGAATTTCATTTTTCCAAATTTGTTCTATTTGCTTCTGAAAGATTTCAACTGCTTCTTCGGGAGCATATTTCCAAAGTTATGCAACTACAGAGTCTTCCCTGGGCGCTTTGTTGTTTTTTAGTCGAGCAATGTGACGCTCGATGTCGTCTTTGTTGGGTGGTATTACTGGCATGTAATGCTAGATTATAACAACAGTCATCATAGATACATCCTCTTTAATACTAGGCCTCGAGGAGGCCTAGTCCATGAAATTCAGATACCGTCTAGATGGAACGTTGATCATATGGATGGTGAAATTCTTCTTGCAGTAACAGCACAAGGGAAACAAGTTCTGGAGGATTTGTTTCAACTTAGCCCCGCGGGTTCTGCAGAGACCCTGGTTAGGTCGACCATTAATCTCATTGTTAAGGTTTGCGAAGCATCCATGCCCAAAAAGAAGATTTTTCCGAACAAACGGCCGGCCTATTGGTGGAATGTTGAAATAGCAGAGGCTCGACGATTGTGTTTTCGATTAAGGAGATGGGCACAAATTCTCTGCCGAGATTCTCTAGAGTATGTAAATGCGATAGAAGAGTGTAGAGTGGCTATGAGGGCTCTTAAACGGGCCATTGCTCAAAGTAAGGCACATAAATGGAACGAGTTCATTAACGATCTAGATCAGGACCCATGGGGTCTGGGCTACAAAGTTGTCAATAAGAAGCTCGGCGGCATTATGTTGTCTACTGCTGCTATGACGGCATCCCAGAAGGAAGCTATTATAGATGAGCTATTTCCTAATCATCCAGAGAGATTTCCCGATCACATTCCGGTATTGCATGATGATATTCCGCTATTCACTAGAGAGGAATTACAAACTACAGCACGATCTTTTCAGAATAATAAGGCACCAGGGCCGGATGGAATTCCTGCTGAAGTATTAAAGGTGATATACGAAGAGGAACCAGATGTTTTGCTGAACATGTATAATTGTTGTTTACTACAGGGAGTATTTGCGACCCCGTTGAAAGTAGCCAGGCTTGTGCTCATGCCTAAAGGCAAAGGAGATCCCACTACTGCTTCAGGTCAGAGACCTCTATGCATGTTGGACATGGCTGGCAAACTGTTTGAGAAGATGATTAAAGGAAGGCTTCAGGCAGCGATTGTTTCTGCTGGAGGTCTGTCCCCCAAACAATACGGTTTTTTGAAGGGTAAGCCCACCATCAGCGCCATTGAAGAAGTGGTGATGGCTGTCAGATCCACTGAGCATGGAAACCACTTCTCTAGGAAAATGAGCTTACTGGTTACTCTGGATGTGAAAAATGCCTTCAATTCTGCCCGGCGGATTGACATAATAGCTGCACTTTAAACAACATTTAACATTACTCACTACTTGGCGTCTGTTCTGAGGAATTATATTTGTGATCGTTGGATACGGTATGACACAGATGAAGGAGTCGTGTCACATGGTAACAGCAGGGGCAGCTCAAGGCTCGGTATTAGGGCCTGATTTATGGAACGTAAATTATGACAGCATTTTACGGATGGAGATGCCAGAGGACACTTCTTTGGTAGGATATGCTGATGATCTCGTTGTGCTCATTATGGAGCGCTCCATTGAGGGTCTGCAACTTAAACTTAATCAGGTAATGCGGAGAGTTTCCACCTGTATGAATGAACATGGTCTCCAACTAGCTGTTCATAAAACTGAACTAGTCCTTGCTACTAAGAAGAGTTCCATGAGTTGTTCCAACGCTAGTAGATAATCAAGTGATAGAAACAGCTCCTGCTGTTCGTTACTTGGGTGTTATGATAGACAGCAAGTTAACATTCTGTAATCATATCAGCAAGATTGCTGATAAGGCTGCAAGGATTGTTAACAACTTGTCGCGGCTCATGGCTAACATTGGCGGCCCTTCACCCTTGAAGAGGAAATTGCTGATGAGAGTGGCGGAATCAGTTATTCTTTATGGTGCAGAGATTTGGTCAGTAGCTCTTGGCTCTGAGATGTATAGGAAGCGGATAACCTCTGTTCACAGAAGAGCTGCCCTCAAAATAACTTCTGCCTATCGTACAGTGTCTGGACCGGCAGTGCTAGTAATAGCTGGGGCGATACCCATGTGCATCCTGGCCAAGGAAAGGCGCCGTATATACTTGCGCAAAGGAGAGCATTCTAAGATACGCGTTAAGGGGGAGGAAAGAGACAGGTCTCTTCTGGAATCGCAGGAAGAATGGGAACATGAACATCGTGGCAGGTGGACCGCTAGGCTCATCAAGCAACTGAAGCCATGGTTGTCGAGAGAACATGGTGAGGTTAATTATTACATTGTCATGTTTCTCTCTGGCCATGGAATGGGAATTTCGCCAAGTTCACGGTGGCGTTGTTGTGATGATCAATGGGATGACGTTCAGCACACGTTCTTTGCATGCATGAGGTGGAGAAATCTTCGAAGGCTTCTGGAGACAAAAGTTGGAGTCATTACACCAGACAATGTGGTGGATAAAATGCTCAGCAGAGAGAAAGTTGGACACAGATTGCTGTCTACATCTCTGAGCTGCTAATAACAAAAAAAAAAAAAAAAGAGGAGGAACCGAGAAGATTGATTGCTGAAGTCAGTGAAGATGATGATGAGTAATTTCATTATCATCACGTTAAATGAAATTGACTGAGACCTCTGGTCGTAATAGTGGCTCCACCCTGAAGTAAGGCTGAACAGGCAGTTCCGGGTTGGCTTTAAGCCAAGTATAGGGTTTGTGGGTTTTTAGTAGGTAAGAATCCTGCACAGTTGTTAGTCCGGAAGCTTGCAATCTGTCTCTTGAACATTTCCCCACGGTTTCCCTCTAAAAACTAAAAAAATAAATTTAAAAAATATGATATTATTATTATTATTATTATTTTGCGCATGCGCTTACACATTCTCAGCATTTGCTGGAAAGAAAACATTTACAATCCCAGATACCATACATATCACAAGGAGCAAATTCTTGGTGACTGCATTGAGTAGTAGCTTCATATTCCCCTCATTGCTTCAGGCCTGATTATTATTATTATTATTATTATTATTATTATTATTATTATCCAATAATTTTCATCACCTAATGTAAGCGAACTTTTGCTAATGCTTTGATATACAGAAAAACAACTCACGCCTAGAACATGTACAAGTGATCTCTCCAGTAAACATTTGTCTTATTAATATCGCCTCAACACATCAACCTTAGTTCGATGCATAGTGTTGTTTGGCTTTTAGGTAGATTTTCCTTAACGCTAGTACATTTCTCCTTTGCATTTATATAACACGTAATGAAACAAGACACTTAGCGCAGGTATCTGAAATTCACAATTACTGTGGAAGGTACAAGTTTGGCGAGCAGTGTCCCAGTGAAGGAAACAAAACTCTGCAGTAACATTTCATATTATCCTCCCCATCTGAGACGAGTTGAGTTCATTCGGAGGAACATCTCAAGTAATAGCAGCTATCCAATTTCCTGTCTGCAGTTATATTTCCTGCTAGGGAATTAGCCTTGTTAATCTAATCTAATACCGGGGCTTCATTAGCCAGCTACGAGCAGTACAATGCCAAGTGTACACAAGGAAAGCTAAATATTGCCACGCTGACTACGAATATTATTCCGTTTTGCTACCATTAAAAGCTAGTTTCTTTTCTCGTTTCTTTAACAAGAACGAATCTCGCTACTTTCGTGTATTTTATCTTCAAATGAGGGTGGAAAGAGCGTCTCTCTTGCACTACAAAGACGCCATCTGAAAGAATATTTTCTTTGCATCATTAGTAAGAAAGGCACGGTTCGTGATAAAGAGACACCTCCTATATTATAACGCCAGGGCAATAGACTAGCAAAGACGATCCGCAGCGTGAAAGGTAACCCGCTACAATTCTGTCAAGACAAACACTTTTCATTCAAGACGAAGATATTTCTCTTTTAACTACCTGGTAATTGGCCAAGGACTAGGAGAATGAGAATGTAACTCAGGGACAAAGGGAAAAGGTGCCAGAGCACGTTCTTGTCCGTTGTCACCAGCATTGAAATGAATGACGAGGGAGCACGTTTCCTTACTTAAGTGCCATGTTAATGGTGTGTGGCCTCCAGACGTAAATTGAGCAGGTCTTAGGAGTTGATGACCAACACGTCGTAAAGGGGATACAATTATGAAAGCAACGCAAACACCCTGTCCGTATGGTAGATAAACTAACAGTTGGAGTTTAAAATTACAAATGCTATTCAAGGAATGAACTAATGACTAACATGCTAACTTTACAGCCACGTTAAAGATAGGCCCGAGTGAATGAGGAAAGGCAATGCAATCTTATGTCTGTCTGTTCGTCCTTTATGCGTTCATAAACCATTCTTCCGATTGCGATCAAATTTTGGTGAGTTGCTGTACACACTTCCGGGATGGTTATAGGTATAGTCAATCCATTTCACAATAGATAGCGCGCGAGAAGTTTAAACAAATGAGTGATGGCGATGCGTTCATATAGTTAAATTCATCCGATTGCGATCAAATTTTGGTGAGTTGTAGTGCACACTCCCGAAAAATGTATAGGCGTAGTAAATCAATTTTACAATAGATGGCGCGGGAGTAGCTTCAACAAAATGGCGTGCGATTTGTTTCAACAAAGTCCCAACATGCATTCATATTGAACCCTTATTGATTTGCCGATCAATAAGTCTTCATGATTTATTTTATTATTATTACTGATGCCCAGGCAGTACATGTTGAAGTTGACAAAGGGGAGACAGATAGTGTGTCGCAACGATTACAACAGAGGTAGCGTGGTAGTTATTCCTGACGATGGCCGGTTAAGCCGAGTTCAAGGACAAATTCAGTATCAACGCGCATCCCAGTCGGCGTCATTATGGGCGTGCCAGAAGTGAAGTTCAAACCGATACACGATTGAATCAGAAAATCAGGAGAGAGGACGCTTAAGCCACGCGGAGAGTGGCGTACCTTAAAAAAAACGCGCTAAAACACGTGTCTGAAGAACCTCCGATGCGATATAATTCCGCATAAGTCCGTTGAGACGTTTGGATGAAAAGAAGAAGATTGATACTAGTCCCAAGTCTGTGAGTTGAAAACTACGGATTATTTTCACAGATTGCCCCCACTCCACCCCGTTCTGTCAGTTTCTAATAAATTGATCGGTGATGAGCAGTTTGAGACACAACTTTATCGAGCTCTGGTGAGCAACGTTCACGCCAGTTTGAGTCACGATTTATCAAGCTCTAGTGAGCATACTTCACGTCTGTTTGGACAAACATTTTATTTTGTGTTCAAGGGAGCAGAGTTCACGCTTAGCGGAGGGGAGATCTCTAGTCGAGATAAGAGCTACGCAGTAGACATAATTTGAGAGACTTGTTTAAAGCCAGTTGCGTGGAGAATGAAGAGTGTAATTTTCTGTAAAATTTTGTGTTATATTTTGTGTGACGTATATGTGCGTGTGATATAAGCAAATGCAGAGATAGGGCCAGTTCTACGTTGAGTAATCGCCTAGGACTTTATTGTGAGTGAAATTCAGTAGCTCATAGCGATTCTAGCTAGGCAAACTGATAACTTTGAGCATTTCTTTCCAAGAAACAACGCCAAGATGTCTCCTGGAAGGTCGATTGGTGGAATGAAGTGCTACGCCTCTACCAATACGTCGACGATGGACGAGTAGATTTCCCGTAGGGAAATGCCTTGGGATGGAGGTTGAGTCTACAAGCTCTACGGTGATGTACAAACCACTGATTTATTCAATATGTAGTTAGATTAGACGCGGGAACGTTGTAAATATTTTATTCATTGTTTTTCTTGCATTTAGATTTTTTTTGTGCGCCGACACTGTTAAATTTAAATGTACGTTGGCACGTGGCCAAAGTGTTTGTTTGATTGTATATTTTTCTTATGAGTCATATTAGTATGCACGGCGTGTGTACTTTGATTTTTATTCATGCGAATGCGAAATTCGTCCTGGTCGATAAGTGGTGCCTTATTCAAGTTCATTTTTTTGTAGAAGAAGGGGGGTAAAAGTTGTTAGATGTTTTACGAACAGGTTTTTATTCATACTAGGGTTGGCGAGCGCAACAAATTAAGATTTCACTGTAGAACCCCTTAGTTCTATTTTTTTGAGTTTTTTTGGAGTCTTTTTCAGGTTCTTTAGTCACGGACTAGATTGGGAGCGCAAGTCGGTGGAAAATATTTATGTCCTTTATTTCAGGTTTCTGTCAAACCCATACGTGTGATTCTGGTGTGTGTATTGTGCCAAGGTGTGTGTATTGATTCTTCGTGATGAGGGGTAGAATGGTCTACCACCCTCAAATATTGTGGTTGTATTTTATGGAAAGGCAGAGCGCTCTCAAGAGACTACTGTACCTTGTCCAATGCTGATTCTTGGATTTCCTTGGGAAATGCTAAGATATTTTATTTTGACACACACAGGTATATTATGTGCTTTTGGGAGCACGCTTCTTCGAGACTCGAACCAGGGCCACGGCAGGTCGAGGTTATTGACACGTGAGTTGACAGATGTGCAGATTCCACTTCGCACCCGTCTATGTCTGGTGATTCATCGTTCAGGCAGTCCAGCTGACCGACTGTCCCCTGTAAGCTATCTGTGGAAGACCTGTTCTTTTAATGGTCATTGGATCATAATTAATTGGGAGTTCGCCATGTCCGTTACGAATTACCGCATATCGTATGAAATGAAATATTGTTTTATGATGTAAATGTTGGCTTTGAGCCCAGTGATTTCTATGACTCATTTCCATTGTTAGATTTTGTCTGTGGAGACACCGTTGGGTGTATGTAGTATTTTCTTGTAAAAATGGCAAGCGGCCATATGTGTATTTTTCTTGATTGGTCACGTGTTAATTTACTTGTGTTGATTTGAAAAGTCCTAATTTTAGGCGTTAATGTTGTTTGCTTCGGCAGTTCTTTGATTCCAATTTCACGCGGAAATTATTGTTGTTTTATTTAGTTTAGGAAGTGTCGGATTAGTTTAATTAGTGTTTAGTTGGTTCTTCGTGTCTGTCTAGCTCTAAGACAATGCAGATTCGTCCCCTGAAGGTTCACTGGATGGTAACGAATCTCGCATTAATTTGTACACGTCGTAACGCATGTAGAACAGCCGCACACGCACATGTCATTGTAGTAATTTTGGGACATTTGGTCCGGATGTATACGATCTCTCCTGAGATCGGGCCTAGTTTGGCATTCAAGTGGGAGTCATTTGGGAGTCCTTGTTTTTTTTTTTAATTGTAAATAGTGTAAATTTATTGATCTGTTATTAAGTTCATATGTTTTAATCCTGGTATTCACTTCTTCCTGCATGTTATTTTGTTATATGTTACCCTGCATGTTATAAGAAGCGCTTAACAACAACTTTACGAAATGGACTGTTACACCCCCCGAAACTGAGTCTCATATGCTTCGTTGCAAGGGTTCGATATATAATTCATCCCATTGCGATGAAACTTGGGTGAGATGCTGTGTATACTTCAGGGAAGGTTTCTGGCTTAGTAAACCCACTTTACGATAGGTAGGGCACGATACAATAAATAAGCGACGACGCGCGAAGCGTTTCAAAAAAGTCCCATAAGCCTTCATATACCATTCGTCCGATAGCAATGAAACTTTGATGAGATATTATGTACACTCCATGGAAGGTTTCAGGCTTAGTAAATCCATTTTACAATAGGTAGCGCACGAATAGATTCTACAAATGAGTGACGACGCGCGAAGCGTTTCAACAACGTCCCGTATGCGTTCTTATACCATTCGTCCGATAGCGATGAAACATGGGTGAGATGTTGTGTACACTCCAGGGAAGGTTTCTGGCTTAGCATATGCATTTTAAAGTAGGTAGCGCATGAGTAGATTCATCTTATGAGCGACGGCACGCGAATCGTTTCAACAAAGTCCCGTATGAGTTCATATGCCATTCACCAGATTGCGATGAATCTTTGATGAGTTAATGTGTACACGCCAGGAAAGCTTTTCGACTTAGCAACACCATTTTTCAATATTTTGCGCGCAAGTAGATGCAACAAATGGGTGACGACGCGTGAAGCGTTTCAACAAAATCCTATATGCGTTCATATACCATTCATCGATTGCGATGAAACTTTGATGAGTTGTTTTTCACACTCCCAGGATATTTATAGACGAAGTTAATCCAATTTACAATAGATAGCGCGTGAGTAGTTTAAATAAATGTGTGATTGCGTTGCGTTCATACACAATTCATCCGATTGCGATGAAACTTTGGTGTATCGTTGAGTACATTCCAGGGAAGGTTTCAGGCTTAGTAAATCTGTTTTACAATTGGTAGCGCATGAGTAGATTCATCAAATGAGTGACGGCACGCGAATCGTTTAAACAAAAGCCCGTATGCGTTTATATGCCATTCATCCGATTGCGATGAAACTTTGATTTGTTGTTGTGTATACGCCTTGGAAGGTCTTCAACTTAGTAAATCCATTTTACAATATTAGTAGAGCACGTTTTGATTCAACAAATGAGCGACGACCTGCGAAGCGTTTCAACAAAGGCCCGTATGCGTTCATATACCATTCATCCGATAGCGATGAAACTTGGGTGAGATGTTGTGTACACTCCAGAAAAAGGTTTCTGGCTTAGTACATATATTTTACAATAGGTAGCGCACGAGTAGATTCATCTAATGGGCGACGGCACGCGAAATGTTTCAACCAAGTCCCGTATGCGTTCATTTAACATTCATCCGATTGCGATGAAACTTTGAAGAATTATTGTGTACACTCCAGGAAGGGTTTCTGGCTTAGTACATGCACTTTACAATAAGTAGCGCACGAGTAGATTCAAAAAATGAGCGACGGCACGCGAATCGTTTCAGCAAAGTCACGTATGCGTCCATATACCACTCATCCGACTGCGATGAAACTTTGGTGGATCGGTGAGTTCACTCCAGGGAAGGTTTCAGGCTTAGTGAATCCATTTTACAATAGGTAGCGTACGAGTAGATTCAACAAATGGGTGACGGCATGCGAATTGTTTAAACAAAATCCCGTATGCGTTCATATGCCATTCATCCGATTGTAATGAATTTTTGATGAGTTATTGTGTACACGCCAGGGAAGCGTTTCCACTTAGTAAATCCATTTTACAATATTTAGCGCACGAGTAGATGCAACAAATGAGTGACGACGCTTGAAGCGTTTCAACAAAATCCTATATGCGTTCAAATACCATTCATCGATTGTGATGCAACTTTGATGAGTTGTTGTGTGCACTTATGTGTAGGTTTCTAACATAGTAAATCCATTTCACAGTAGCTAGCGAACGATTTGATTCAACAAATGAGTGACAGCACAATAATCGTATGAATGAAATTCCGTATGTATTCATATGCCATTCATCCGATTACAATGAAACATTGGTGAGTTGTTGTGGACGATCGCACGAATGTTTCTAAATTAGTTAATCCATTTTGCGATATTTTGGGGGCAGTTAGTGGAAATTGAAAAAAAGAATTGTGTTCCAAAAGCACTTCAAGGAACAAAATTACAACGCCAACACCTTCCTTGATTGACGTTGCAACGCATGCCGGGTTCAGCTAGTATTATAATAAAATGAGCCTCCATCGTAGTCTGGGAGTAAATGTCGTAGCATGACGTCCAGAAGGCTCTGATTCGGATATCGGCTCATGTTTAATTTTAGCCATCAACTCCATGCAAGAGCGTATTTGTGGAATCTGGGCGTGGTGTAGGGACTAGTGTATGAGTTTCTTATAAGGTCAACAACTAGGGTAGAGGTGGGCATTGCTCTCAGTTTGACACACTGCATATCACATAGTTATGTGTATTCTTGTAAGCGATGGACAAACGGCATTGCAGCTCACCACACATCAGTGTTAGTCGAGTTGGCAGTAGTGCTTATGATGCTGCAACCCGTCAAACAAGTACGTTTGAACAGTTGCGGAGCATGCCCAGGATAAATCTATTGTAAGTCTGAGGTGTTGTAGACTGCTGGAGAAAGAAGCATGTTTTGGTTGGTTCCTTAGTTTAGGGGCTGCGGCAACGCTGTCGTGTAGCCCCGTGTACTTTGGGTGTGTGTAGAATCTGTCCGATAACCGGTGTTAATTGTGATGTCTGTATTAGTGTGTGTTATCTGTTTTTAATTCAAGTAAGGACTGCAGACAATGAATTTCTAGTAGTTCCTACTTTTGCCACCAAACGCCACCGTCAACGACTACTAGTTCAGAACTTGGCTACCAGAAGCCACCGCAGTCGGCTCGTGGCGACGAACGTAGTAACCTTAAGAGCAATGTTTAACCTATACGTTAATTTAGCTTCACACTGGTGTAATTAGTGGAAGGTTCTTTAACATGCCATAAATCTATGACATGGGACCGCCGGCTTTACTTCCCCTCCGAAGGAAGGCATACTCTTGATGTACAGTATGTCAAAAATTGTACTTTTCTGGATGTTTCCGCTATTTAAAGTGATAAGTCTAATAACACTCCATTATGATGCCTGAGATTGGAAATGGAACTTAATGATTTTTTCAGTTGTCATTACGGTGCTTAGCGAATCCTGTTCCAAGAGAGAGGGGCTCCAAGCGAGTGTTAATAGGTTGGCTTGCACAGTAAGGCCCTTGTCTATAGAACGGAACCTCACCAGGGTCGTGTGACGGTTGGAGAACGTTGAGTAACCTCCAGATGACTAACATTTCCTGATTACACAAGAGCGGGTCGGGAAGTACCGGTTGCTGTCATTGCATTCATTGCATAAGATATAATTACGGTTCTTAGTGATTCCTGCCCCAACAGAGAGAGGCTCCAAACGCTGCTGCTAGCGCCTGTGCCTTGCTCGACAGGCGGCTAGCCACAGTGGCCCTCCTGTCACACGGTGCTGGTGAGGTTCCGTTCTATAGAGAAGTGCCTCTCTGTAGTACACTAAATATGATACTTGAAAGAAAACCGAGCTCATGGTTGGTTCCACAGTTTAGGGGCTGCGACAACGCGGCCATGTAGCCCCGTGTACTTTGGGTGTGTGTAGAATCTGTCTGATAACCGGTGTTAATTGTGATGACTGTATTAGTGTGTGTTAGCTGTTTTATAACCCCGCCAACCTGGGCCCAATGTTTGGGAAGCCAGGCTCTGCCTGTCACAAGCCAGGACAAAGTGGTGAGTGATAGAGGAGTAACACCTCTTTAAAAAACCTCGGTCCAGCTGACCCGGCTGGTAGTACCTTGTAAGGGTCCCTTGCCAGGGTTACGGTGAAGTCCTCAACGGCATAGACAGTGGAGTAGATGGACTACGGAACAGTGTAGATGGCGGAAGAGGCAGCCCAGTACTCGGGATAATGAGTAAAAGGTATATGTCCATATAATAGGCATATATCAGACACCGAACTTCTCCCGGGATAAGGAGACCACCTTCTATCAAGTGCCAACGGTTTTTTAGGAGGGAGGATGCCCTTGGGGTGGGAAACTGCTCCTAAAGGCGGAAGAGCCGACCGATGGCCAACGGCATAGAATGGAGAAGGCAACGGGAAACCACTCCATTAAGGATCCGACTGGATATCCCAAGAATCAGCAGCTCATGATGGAAAGCTCTTTGGTTAAATTCTCCGGAGGTAAAATAGCTCCCCATTTGGATCTCCGGGCGGGGCAACTAAAGGAAATAATGGTATTATTAACAAACGCAAGAAACAGAAATGCGTAATGAAAATAGGAACATGGAATGTTAACACATTATTAAAGGTGGGGAAGCTGGAAAACCTGAAAATAGAAATGAAGAGATTAAAAATAGATATTCTCGGTATTTCTGAAATGAGATGGCCTGGCACGGATGACTTTTGGTCAGATGACTACAGAATAATCTACTCAGGGCCGGACGATGGACCGCTCGGAAGAAATGGGGTAGGAGTGATTATGGAAAAATCCATGGGACTCAGAGTAGCGGGATATGTGCAGCATAGTGATAGGATAATTCTAGTTAAGATAAATACGGAGCCAAACAATCATACTAATATATAAAAATGAGATGGTGTGTGTCTTTCGGTCTGTTACTCTATAACGCAAGAACCACTAGTCCGATTTAAATGAAATTTTGCATGAATGTAGCTGATTTACCAGGTTTACATATAGGATACTTTTGATTTCGAAATTGTTCACTATTAAAAAAATGGCGACCATTTTAGTGACGTCACTAGACCCTTTGGTTTCAAAATTTCATATTTCCATATCAAATAAAAAGAGAACGGTAGGAAATAGCAAACGTTTGATGGCACATACGAGCTTTGAAATTTAATTTCCTATCCGAAAGGTCCTTATCACTTTTCGTGTATCTCCAACAGTTAGCGAGTAAAACCGACATTTGTGACGTCACTACACCCTTTGGTTTCAAAATTTCATATTTCCTTTTCAAACAAAAAGAGAACGCTAAGAAATAGCAAACTTTTGATGGTAAACATGAGCTTTAACATTTAATTTTCTATCCGAAAGGTCCTTATCACATTTCGTATATCTCCAACGGTTAGCGAGTAAAACCAAAATCTGTGCAATAAAACACGGTCAACACCGAGCGGTGCAGTAGATCTCTCTATGTAGAAAAATGAAAATGTGTGTGTTTTTCTCTGAATTTCTACGGAAATTTGAGTTGTTTACGCGTTTCAGACTGTTTTATGATAGATGCGGACGAAAATAATTTTTTGTCTGTCTGTTTGTCTGTGGACAAATTTGTTCCCTTATAACTCGAGAACGGCTGGGTGTATCAACGTAAAATTTGGTACAGATATCCATCAGAGGCACGACACTAATCATTGATGTAACTCTTCTCCGTACCTCACACAAAAGGGGGCCTACCCCCTTAAAATACATGCTGAAATAGGCGTAGAAGGACGAGACAAAACTCATTCTCAGCCCCTCAATGTGAGAGACAAAACTCGGGTCCCCGAAAACCACATTTTAAGGACCGAAGACCAAACGTTTTTGAGATATTCCCAGAAAACTAATTGAATTTAATAAACTAATGAACGAATGAAAGCCAGTAACCATGCCAACGGATTCTCATTGCTGTAAGACGCAATGCAATTCCATTAATTATATTAGTGTGAAAGTTTGCAAACGGCTAGAAGGTTATCACGGAACCAAATTAAGCCGTAAAATTCGTCAATACGTATAATGCGCTTAAGGGGATCAAGGTGTACTCTAGAATTTTTTCACGCGATTTACACCTGCGGGTGTGGTACGGCAGGTCTATTATATTCCTATCCCCATATTATTCATTCATTCATTCATTCATTTCGTATAGGCCATCTATGGACCGCGTCATTCCAACCGTCTCCTACTGGCTTTGATGTTTGCCCTGTACGCCCGTATTCGTTCTCGGTGGATTTCCTTCCGTTCCTGGGTCCAAATCATTCCCGTTTTCAGCTTCGGTTTTTCTTGTAAACCTTTACAAGCTTGAAGTTTCCTATTGAGTGGGGCGCGCTCCTGTTAGTCTGTTGGTGTAATCCCCACTTCTTTCAGATCTTTATCCAGTTCAATGAACGAGGCGCATTTTGTTTTCCTCTCCTGAAAGTAAGTTATGTTGCGGTTAGTCAGTCTCGCTGGGCTCATTCGTTTCACATGCCCAAAAAATGGTAACCTTCTCTTCCGGATGACGTTGCTTATCTTCTCCACATGAGTATATAGGTCATCGTTATGCCGTCTTCTGTATTCCCCATTGTCTTTGATGGAACCCAATATCTTTCTCAAAATTTTCCTTTCTTTGGCCTCCAGTTTCTCGACCAAGCCGTTTTTGTTCATCGTGAGGCATTCAGAAGCATGCAAGACCTCCGGACGGATGACACTGCAGTAATGTTTTCGTTTTGCGTTGAAGGATATTGACCTTTTCTTATAGATGTCCTTAGTTAAATGGTAGACCATTTCCATTTTGCTCATGCGTGATGTGAATGCTTCTTTCTCTGATAATATCCCTTACCTGACCCGTCCTGAAAAGAAAAGTACATGGCCATTGGCTGAATTAAAAATATAAAAAATAGTTGTTATAATTTATCCCTATATTATATTATTATTAGTATTATATTATGGCGTACAACGACGAGATAAATCCCCTCGGTGCCAGCAACAAAACTCGGGGGCCCTAAAGGGTCCTCGAAAACTACATTATAAGGCTCTAAATCCAACAGTTTCTGAAATATTCCCAGAAAACTAATTTAATTTAATTTAGCATACTAATGAAGGAATGCAAATCGGTAACCATGAGAACATTATCTCAAGGGGTGGCATACAACTTTCCTTCTATTTCTGTAAGAAGCAATGCCACTCCATTTAGGCCTATTACATTTCTGTGAACGTTTGCAAATGGCTATAAGGTTATCACGGAACTAACGTAGACCGTATAATTCATCAATGCAATTAAGGGGGTGAAGGGGTAACCTAGAATTTTTTCATGCAATTTTCACGTTCGACATATAGTACAGAAGGTCTATTACATCTCCAAACAGCAACATTATTTTCAAAAATTCCTGAATTGAACCAGCATTTTTTTGCGGATTTTAGGAATTTGGGCAATTTGAGGCTAAAGAACCTGAATTTTCATGCAACACAAGCCTTTATAATTTATGAAAGGGGTCTTCCTGTGTATGGGCACCTAGCACAACGTAGAGGGTCAGTTTTTATGTGACGTGTATTGCGTTTCGTCTACAAGGCTTTCAAATTTATTTCACGTCAGGAAGTACACGTTAGGTGAATTTAGTCTGAGAGCACATTTTAACTTTTTTTTGTCGACATACGCGTTCATCGTAAGGATGATTTTATTTGATACTGTGTGGTAGATATACCCATATTTGGATATCTGGGTAATATGTTGTAGACAATAGAATTGTCTGTCTGTCTTTCTGTGTATTTTTATGTACGCCTATACCTCGTGTTCGGATGCTTGGTGCATCGTAAAATTAGGTATCAGAGTCAATACACCAATCATTTATAAAACTCTTCACCGTACTTTTCATACATTGGATAAAGAGAAAAACTTCTCAATATATGCTAAAATAGGCGAAATATAAAAATTATCCTAGAAGGACGACCAAAGCATATGTTGCGCTTCTCAATGTGAGACCCAAAATTCGGGAATCTATAAACGGTCTCCGAAAACTACATTTTAAGGGCCTTAAATAAACAGTGTGTGTGTGATATTCCCAGTAAACTAACTTCGTTCTGATAAACTTGAAGGAATGACAAACTGCTAATCATTGCAACAGTAGCTCAATTGATAATGTCTGGTGTTAACAACGAACACCGTTCGAAGAACGGGTACTTCTGCTAGTACTGTTATAATTCAAACATATATGCCAACTACAAATGAAGATGACGAGGAAATTGAAAGAATGTATGAAGATCTAAATCACCTGATAGAAGGAACAAGAGCATATGACAATGTAATCATTATGGGGGACATGAATGCAACGGTAGGGGATGGAACAGAGGGAACAACTGTTGGGCAGTTTGGACTGGGAGTCCGAAATGTGAGAGATGAACGATTGATAGAATTCTGCACTAGGCAGAAATTAGTCATAACAAATACACTCTTCAACCATCCCGAGAGAAGACGATACACTTGGAAAGCTCCTGGAGACACGAGAAGAGCGCAATTGGATTACATAATGGTAAAAGAAAGGTTTAAGAACCAGGTTAAAAATTGCAGAAGTTATCCAGGTGCAGATATCGTAAGCGATCATAATCTAGTCATGATGCACGCGGAACTCAAATATAAGAACATCGTTGGTTGGTTGGTTCTTAAGTTTAGGGGCTGCGACAACGCGGTCATGTAGCCCCGACATCGTTACGAGAAAAACTGAGTATCTACAGGTGACAAAACTTAAGATGCCAAATATTAGAGATGAGTTCCAAAGAAGAACAGATGAAATGATTGAAAGAAATACTGACATATTCGAGAAACCAATAGAAAGTCAGTGGGGAATTCTGAAGGAGGAAATATTAGGAACTGCAGAGGAACTGCTAAAAAATAAAAATAAAAACATCAGGAAAGCATGGATAAGTGAGGAAGTTGTAGAAATGATAACTGAAAGAAGAAGGTTCAAAAACGCCACAAGTGACGAAGGAAAACAACAATATAGAAGACTGAGAAATGAAATCGTTAGGAAAAGCAAGCGAGACAAAGAAAAATACTTATGTGATATATGTGATGAAATAGACACCGATTTTAAAGCAAATAACTTAGAAAAAGCATATGGAAATGTGAAGCAATTTTTTGGTGAGAAGAAACAGAAGACATGTGGTATTAAAGATGAGAATGGACAATACCTGTATGAAGAGGGAAAGGTTGGAAAGAGATGGAAAGAATATCTAGAGAGCCTCTATGGAGATGAAGTTATGAATAAGGAAGTAATAGAGGAAGAAGACCAGGCAGATGCAGAGAATAGAGGTGACCAAATACTAAACTCGGAATTTAAAAGAGCACTGAAAGATTTAAAAGACAAAAATGCACCAGGTGTAGATAAAATCCCTGCAGAACTATTATATAACTGCGGAGAGAAAGCTGAAGATGCAATGTATGGAATGATATGCAAAATGTTTGAAACTGGAATAGTACCAACTGACTTTACTAAGTGCATAATAATTCCAATTCCAAAGATGGCCAGAGCACAAAATTGCGATCAATTTAGGGCATTAAGCCTGACAACACATGCATCTAAAATTCTTACACGTATTATACTTAGGAGAATAGAGAACAACCTTGATATCTACATTACAGACATCCAATTTGGATTCAGAAGGGGCATTGGAACAAGAGAAGCAATATTAACTCTAAGAAAAATAATTGAAAAGAGAAATAGAAAAGGAATACCAACATATCTAGCATTCGTGGATCTGGAGAAAGCTTTTGACAACGTGAATTGGAATATACTGTTCAAGTTACTAAAGAAAGTAGGAATCTCTTATAGAGATAGAAGAATAATACATAGTTTATATAAGAATGAAAGGGGAATAATAAGATCTGGCAATAACCAGGAAGAGGTTGAAATAAGAAAAGGATTACGACAAGGATGCTCGCTATCTCCTTACTTATTTAATTTGTATGTCCAAGATGCCATAAATAGGATAAGAGAAGAGATTCAAGTTGGAGTAAATATACATGGGGAAAAGATTGACATGCTCCGATTCGCAGATGACATTGCTTTAACAACAGATAATGAAGATGATCTTCAACAGATAATTCATGTAATGAATAACATCCTTAAAAACGAATTTAACACGAAGATGAATAAAAATAAAACAAAAATACTCGTATGCAGTCGGAACCAGGAAGATCATAGAAGAGCACCAGCAATTTATATCGAGGATGATAGAATACAACATGTGAAGGAATATAAGTATCTGGGAAGCTTGATAACGTATGATGGAACCAGCAAACGAGAAATTTGGAGTAGAATTATTCAGGCAAAGAACGCCTTTTATAGAAAGAAGAATCTCTTCACATCCAGAAGTATAGACCTAAAAATAAGAAAAAGACTGTTGAAGACATACGTGTGGAGTGTGGCTTTGTATGGTAGTGCGACCTGGACAATAGGGAAGTCGGAAGAGAGGAAGTTGATGGCTTTTGAGGCTTGGTGCTGGAGAAGAATGCTTAACATCAGTTGGATACAACATATGACAAATGAAGAGGTTTTCAGAAGAGCAGGAGAAAGTAGAAGCTTTATGAAGACCCTGAAAACAAGAAGAGCAAATATGTTGGGACATATTCTCAGACATAATAGCCTGCCAGCAAGAGTCATCGAAGGGATGTTAGAAGGGAAAAACACTAGAGGAAGACCACCACTTGCATACATCACACAGTTAATGACAGACACGAACTCAAAATCATATCGTGAATTGAAGAGGATGGCGGAGAATAGAGAAGATTGGCGAGTTACTGCAAACCAGCCTCAGGGCTGTTAACGTAAGAGAGAGAGCTGTTATATTTCAAGTAAGGACTGCAGGCATTGATTTTTTAAAGTAGTTCCTACTTTTGCCGCTAAACGCCAACGTCAACGACCAACTAGTTCAGAAATTAGTTACCAGATGCCACTGCAGTCGGCTCCTGATGACAAACGTAGGAACCTAAGAACGTTAGTCAAATGTTTAACCTATATTAATTTAGTTTCACACAGGTGTAATTAGTGGAAGGTTCTTTATCATGCCATACATCTAAGACATGGGACCACCGGCTTTACTTCCCCTCCGAAGGAAGGCATACTGGAGCTCATGAAATAACTATGATTAACCCAAACAATGTTATATACAACTTCGTATATACATATTGGTGCTGATGCTAGCTGGCAGGAAGCTGTGTTTCCATCAGTGAACATTTGTTTGATTTAACAAGCCTACCCGACTAAAGTGGCTACATGCCGGTGTGTTGTCACGCGTAGTTTATAGTGTTTTGTGCCTGTGCAATGAGCCCAACCATTTGGAACAGTAGCGTATGCGTTATACTCAGAGCATATAACTAGCCGATGCCAAAAGTTTGGAAATTAAAATTTAAATGTTCAGGCATATTATTTCGTATATGCAGTAGAGTACACCACGCCAAAGTTCAGTGACACATTGATATTCAATTGATTGACCTTCCTCTTGATGTTGTTAATTCATAAATATTAATTGGCACATAGGATAAACCACAGAATGTAAAACAGTTGTTTGGAACAGGGTGAACTTCCCATTCTCATGTAACTTATTAATTTCAATCTTAGAGTTCTCTACAAATAAAATCTACACATGTAATACCATCATTTGATCTCTTACATACCAGGTGAATCAGCTGCCCCTAATAATATTGTTTTATGCAGCCCAACTAGCGTTGTTATCACGATGGCCAATATTTCTCAGCTTGCATCCCGTATGATGCTAGCGCGCAGCAAGCATATCCTGCAAACGATACTGAACCCTGTCATTTTTCCCTCGATGTGGATACAGACTAATACGAAGGAAAGAAAAGAGGTTTAAGTATCGTTTGCGAGATATACTTTCAGTGCATTAGTACCATACGGGATGCAGGCAGAGAAATATCGACCTTCCTGACACCACGCGTTAGTTGGGCTGCATAAAACAATATTATTAGGGGCAGCTGACTCACCTGGTATAGCCAAGGATATGTTTCTGTCGTCTAAGGAATCATGGGCAGTAAGAAATGAAGTTTTTATGAATAATCCTCAACCTATGTAGGAACTGCAGTTTAATATTACAGCAGAATTAAGGAGCGTTACCGAAAATAACTCAGGCGTGTGAGTGGTAATTTCATAAATAGATGTCAGGAATGTGTCCCTGTAAATAGGTGTCACTTTCAGCACCATCTAGAGTGAGGGTCGTAGACAAAACCTGAACACTGTGCATACTATCAGCAGATTGAGCGGGAGGTAATAGATCCGATAGTGAAACGCCGTTACGAGCAGTGCAAGAATGCGTTGTTTTGGTCAATGACTGAGTAAATCGCTCCACATTAATACCAACTTACTGTTACTTCTTAATTTATTGTAAAGTCTAGGTCAAATATTTATCAAACTTGACATTGAGTAAAATACGTAATACCAACATTTGATAGCAGCAATTTGAGATATTTTCAGCAATGGAACTGTATTCAATATGTGATATCAACTTTGAAGTTGTTAATTATTGCTTTATGTCCATATATTATTATTATTATTAATAATAATAATAATAATCATAAAACTGTCATTCTGTTATTGTTGTGAGTAGCAATAGTTAATTAATTCGTGTCTATTTTGCGCTATAATTTTGTATTGACTTCTTAAATTGTACATCAGGTTCGTTGTATTATTTACGTTACAAATATAATGAGACCCACAAAAATCATTATTTGATTTGAATCTACTGGTACGTTAACTTTAATTGACACACAAAGGCTCACTGTGAGAGTATCGATACGGAGATCTGGTGTACAAGATTCTCTGACTAGAATTATCTTAAGGCCTCTCTCCCTTACGAGTTGCAAGAGAGAATAGAGTCGCGATAGACCGCCTTCAGTGATCGGCTTTAATGATAAGACGTGGTGTTACTACAGTGTGCAGCTTATATATGTCGTATACAGTCTGTCCCATAAGTACAAGCATTTCCACCAATTATATTCACTGTTTATCTACTAAATATAGAATATTATTCTACTAGTAAATTCAAATAAATGGATTTTCATGACCGTAATGATGACAAAAGAACACATTAAATTATTAAGTCGTGTATTTCATAAAATAGTACAGGGAATTAAATTGTGACCCATGCAGAATTTGAAACCAAGAACTCCCAAAAATTCAGTGATCAGAACATCGGCACACATAGCCTGATATCACGGGTTCGAATGTACTGCAATGTACTTCAATTCTCCTAATATCTTAAATCCTTCATTTTTCATCTCTTTTAGCACTTACCCAATCTAATGTCAAATATTATACAATCAATTATTAGGATTATCTCCATTACTTTTACATATCGTCAGTTCTTCATAACGATACGAATTTGATTGATAGGTTTGTATTCACCGTCGAAATGGAAATACACAAGGCCTCTAAATTAAAAATTAAAATTAAAAATTAAAAATCCATGCAAGAACATGTCATCATAGAAACCTGCTAAATTCCAATTTGCTTCGTTACATTGCTCGTTTTCGCCCCATCTGTCCGTTGATCGATAATTCACTTTTTCACCAGCCATCCACTTCCACTACACTGAGGAACATTGAATCATGGATACGTTTCTCAGATCTAGATGATTAATACCTGTTAACCATTCTAACGAGGTTATATTACAGATGAGCACGTGTTTAAACCACTCACAATTTGCATGAGGATAGGTCTGTAAACCAGTTTCTTTATAACGTTGTTGGCACACGAATTTTGCATTGCAGTTGTGGGGACAGGTTCAAATTTCGAACAAGAACAAGATGTTCAGTAAAGAACATATAGCCTACTTTATCCTAAATGCATGGGTATTGTTATAAAATTGAATGTTGGTTTTAGTAGCTTGTTGAAATCCAACGTGCTATACGGATATTAAACATGAATATGAGGTGCCCTTTGCTAGTGCTACCGATGTAAAGAAATGTCATTCAATTAGGTTTCACCGTGTTTGAATTGATATGGGGAATCGATTTTCTCACATACATGACCGCTATCTGCCTGATGAACTTGTAGTTCAGTCAAAAGATGCTTCCCACAAAAAGGTATGTTGTTGCAAAATTTAGTAGAGATCAAATGATTAGGTTGGTCGTAATTTGATTTAAGCTTTTAACATTTGGGTGACGGGCATTCCGTTTCCGTCAAGATGGTGGCGATATAAAACATGACACTGAGGTGCCCTTTGCTAGTGCAACCTCTGTACCAAATTTCGTTCAATTCAGTTTCATCGTGTTTGAATTGATATATGGAATCGATTTGCACACATACATGGCTGGCATATGCAAACTATTCGACTGATGACCTTGTAGCTTGGTCAAAGAACGCTTCTCACATAAAGGTATTGCGCCCGAATCTCACATAGTCATCACCCATATTCGCTAAGATGGAAAGGGTTGTAGGGACGTCAATTCCCAGCCAGATACATCAACAATTCTCTACTAGGTGAATAACTAGGGAACCCTCGACGCATACCGGCCATGCAACAACACTACTAATTAGTTACACATTTAATAGCAAATAAATATCCATAACATGATGGTAGGACGAGAATCTCGGATCTCGAGCGTGAACGGTGAAGTTGAGACTAAGTGGGTTATAGTAACTAACTGGCAGTATTATCGCACGTCGATTGCGAAATGAAAAGATGATCAGTTTCTATAAAAAGGTACAGGCAAACAAAAACTAGTGCCTGGATTTATTTAACTAATATTTACAAACATGTAAAAAATCCCTAACATCAATAAAATCAATTAAAATCGAAAATAAAAATATTTAGAATGGTAGATAGTCCTTCTATCTTTCAAATACACTTTCACTAAAATTTACGTTGCATGAACGTCGAAATTCAAATATTATTATTATTAAATAGTTATACTTAGTAGTCATACTGGGACTTGATCACTTACAGCAGTCTGATCTGAAATCAGCTGTTCTTCAATGAAAATAAAATTACAAGACATTGCCCTACACTATACACTTATCGATTACAAACGTGAATGTGAAACGAATAAAATATAAACTATTAGAATAATAAAATATTTACACAGATAAATTTACCATGTCCAGCACGGTTTTTCAAAATATGTACAAGATCAAACCTGATCTGTCATTCTCAATGCGCTTCTGTTACATAAAAAAGGTTCTTATTTAACACTTGTTCACAAATAGTATCATTCTAGTATATTCGAGTTTCTGTCATCTTAAGTTGAACTATATAACACACGGTGAAGTTAATTACAGTTCATAGTTGACATAGCAATGAATAAAAATTACAATAAAGTTAAAGAGAGAGACGGAACTACTCGGTTATTCATAATAGACTTCGTGGATTTGATAATAACGCTTTCTAACATGTACAAAACAAATACAACCCTAATATCAGTTACTTTTCCAACACACTGTAGTAATACTATGCTCCAACGGCAATACACTTCCTTCCTTTCATAAACGGTGAACAAACATCTTATATTAGCGTCAACTACGCTTCCAAACTTGACATACACCTTTCTTCTCCTCTCAACAATTACAATAATTATGCACGGAATTCCTTTAATAAAAAACCCATCTTGCTACAAACTTGTAGAAAAATTAGAGACCCTACTACGTAGACACTACCTGTGTAAAACGGTTCATGGGTCACTCCTAAACACCTCATCTCTTAATTAATTACCATCGTGCTCTTAAACACCATTAACATTCTGTGTTCACAACAATACACCTTGTATAATATTCCACTTAGCTTTCATCAATGCAATTCGTTTATAAACTTTCTCAACATCCTGTATTTCCACGTTACAATAACATATTAACTTTACTAAACCGTAGTCCGCTCGTCTTTATTGTTAATAACAATACTTCATATCCTCCCGATTCTGGTATACATTTAAGAATCAATTATTCATATTAAAACTTGTTACATTACATACAAGACCTCAGGTAGATTTACAAATCCCCTGGTCTGTGGCTTCGTGATAGCAAACTATAGCAATATAATTTATTTATTTCGTATGGCAAAACAAGGATACATTATAAATACATATATCTTCCAATTTTATATACATTATTTACAGATCAATGATACACATTCAAAACTCAATGTCCAGACTTTTCAGCCAGTCCACTGTTTCCGTAGAGGCACTATGTAATTCTTGGGCAGATCCATTGAATTTTCTCTTTGGGCAGTCCATAACAATGTGCTGGATGGTCTGGAACTGATGAACTATTGCACTGCCTAGATTCCGCCAGAAAAGATAAATGGAACTCAAAGACAGCAAATATGAATTTTCAACACTCAAGCAGAAAGGCATGGACTTTTCTTAGAATACTTGGAAGTTGTACTCCCAAATATATTAATAAGAGCTCAGAGGTATCTCCAATAGATGTATCCAAAAGAATCGTCAAGCTATCCAAGATACCAGATAATGTCAATAAAAACAAGTAGTTCCGTGAAGAACTATACAGCCTATTTTCATATATCCTGCTCATGTTAATTTCCTCTATCAACATACAAACTTACATTTTAATTGCTGTAACAGATTCGTAGATATTGAGGACCGTCTAAATATTTCAGATGGTCGCGGTTGGATTTTTATTTTTGTACTATTACATTAAGATTATTTTGTAGGCCTACGTGTGGTATTCAAACTTCAATCGCATGATTAGAACACAAGAAGTAAAAACGAGATTTTAAAATTACGCACAGTAGCCATCTTGTGATTATGCAAACAATTGAAATAAATTAGATGCCAGTGGATCAACATTTGTATAAGCATTTAACGTGCAACGTTTCACGACACTCCGATAGTTAATTCGCGAGAAACGTCCATTTAAATATTTATACTTCGCGTCACCGCCATGTTAGATTTGTGCTCACCAAGTTACTGAAAGTCCTATAGGTGAACATATGTTCATAGTCTCTATGAACATTAAAAAATTCAGTTTGGTTGCTGTAAAAAATTCATAGATAATGAGAACCGTTTAAATATTTCGGAAGCTCGCCATTTTGGATTGTTATATGTATAGGCTATAGAGTTATGTACCATTCAAGGACAATTATTGCCTAGGTTCATTATTCAAACTTTCACTTCGATCGCATGATTACGACACAAGAAATAAAAACTTAATTTTAAAATTTCGCACAGCCGCCATCTTGAGGTTATGTAAACAATTGAATTAAATTAGATGGCAGTGCATTACAATGTGCAAAATCATTTACTGTACCACATTTCACTGCGCTCAGAGAGTTAAATCACGAGAAAAGTCTATTAAAATATTTCAAATTCGCTTGGTCGCCATGATCGTTTTGTACTTTACAGGTTTATGAAATATACATAAGTAAACTTGTATCAGTACCCTTTATCACCGTACAAAATTGCAGGCTGATATCTGTAATAGTTTCGGAGATATAGAATGTCAGTTTAAATATTTCGCACAGCCGCCATTTTGAGGTTATGTAAACAATTGAACTAAATTAGACTCCAGTGCATTACAATGTGTATAAACATTTGCTGTACCAAGTTTCATTACGTTTGGATAGTTAAATCGCGAGAAAAGTCTATTTGAAAGTCTCAACTTCGCTTGGCCGCCATGTTGGTTTTGAAGTCACCAGCTTTTTGAAAGTCTCATATGTGAACTTCTAGTAGTACCCTTTATCACCGTACACAATTTCAGGGCGATATCAGTAATAGTTTCGGAGATATTGAATGCTAGTGAAATATTTCGCACAGCCGCCATGTTGGATTGGTGAGACGTAACAAAATTTGAAGGGCACGGTCGAGGTCGCCGGGAATAGTGCTATAAACTTACCGAGTTTCATTGAAATCTCTCCAGCCGTTTAGATTTTTATTAGGGGGACACACACACACACCTCACACACACACACACACACACACACACACACGCACACACACACAGACAAAAGGTGATCTCATAAGCCTATTTTTTCAAAATTGAAAATAGGCTAAAAAAATGAATCCAAAAAACTCAAGAAAGAGCTAAAAACCAGGCTATCCTCGACTGAATCAATCTCCCAGTTCTCAGAAGTATTTACAACTGCAGAAATCTCAACAGCTCTAAAAGAAGTAAAGCCAGGCAAGGCAGCAGGAGTGGATGGAATATATCCAGAGTTTCTGAAACATTGTCGACCTAGAACTCTACACTGGTTAGTTATGTTCTTTAATGACATCCTAAGAATTGGTAGCTTTCATCCCTGCTTAAAAGGACTAAAATAGTTGCCATCCTAAAGCCCGGAAAAAGTTGAGATAGTCCTGAAGATTATCGACCAATAGCACTCTTAAGTATTTGCTACAAGTTAATGGAAAGAATGATTTACAACAGAATCTCAGCCACAGCCTTCCAACACATACCAGCTGAACAAACAGGATTCCGACCTAATCGAAGCTGCTGCGACCAGGCTTTGGCACTCACCAGCCACATTGAGAACGGATTTCAAGACAAGAAGAAGACCATCGCTGTTTTTGTGGACTTGACATCAGCTTATGACACAGTGTGGCGACAAGGAATGATTTTGAAACTCTTGAAGATCATTCCCTGTAAGATTCTTGCTACACTGCTCAACAACATGCTATGCAATAGAGTGTTTGAAGTGCATTTAAATGGAAGTAAGAGTAAGCCTCATGCAGTAAACGATGGTTTACCTCAAGGATCAGTTCTTGCTCCGCTACTGTTTAGCATCTATACTGCAGATCTTCCAGAAACTACTTCCAGGAAATTCATATATGCAGATGACATAGCTCTGACTGACCAATCTAGTGACTTCAAAACAGCAGAAACTACACACACAAAGGATCTCCATAACCTGAACAAACATTTCAGTACATGGCGACTTAAACCTAACCTGAACAAAACTGAAGTAAGCTGCTTCCATCTAGACAACCAAAGAGCCAGCTATGTTCTGTGCCCGTAAATCCGGAAAGTAGCCTGTTGGATATCCATTTCCCCATCTGGATCGCCTATTTCTAACAACACCGGCAAATTACTACATTAGAAATCGCTCCCAACATGGCCTTTAGGGATTTACATACAGCAGTCACAAGAATATTGTGGATCAACAAAAAACTACATGGGGCACGCCTACCTTTACTTACCTTCTCGGGGACTGGGAATTCAGCTTCGCCTACAATACATCCACAATACTCTACTCCTTGTATTTAAAATGAGTCACACGCCAACTCCGACAAATAACGAACTGAATAAATTTATTAACAATGGTAAACTAACCTATATAAACAAAATAACAATAAACTAACCTAATAACAAAAGAAAAACAAGATGTTCATTAAAGAACATATAGCCTACTTTCTCCTAAATGTATGAGTATAGTTATAACTCGTTGTTATTTTCAAAGAGTATAATAGAACTATTCTTTGTTGAAGACCTTAGAAACGATTTACCTCTACCAAACGCCACAACCTAGATAAAAACTGCTACCATCATTGAAGAAAGAAAGAAAGATAAGAAGTATCTCAAGAATGTTATGGATCTGGAGACATAATAGACCGGACTGGCTGCATGGCTCAGCGGTAACGTTCTCGCTTGCTGGGCCCTAGGTTGCAGGTTCATATCCTGGCGCAGTCAGCTGGCATTTGAGGGTGCACAAATGCGAAGGATCCGTGTCAGTACATTTACTGGCACGTTAAAGATCCCCTTCGGGCCAAAATTCCGGCACCCCGGTGTCTCTAAAAGCAACAGTAGTTAAAAGGGATGTAAAACCAATAACATTATTATTATTATTATTATTATTATTATTATTATTATTATTACATATACGACCTGCCGTGGGCAACATCCAAATTTGAGTTGAGGCATGTCTTTACACGTCTGGTTGTGCATGGCTTTCACAACCCTAATTGAATTAACAAATCTTTCCATGACCCTACAGAGACGTGTGTATACAAACTATGTGTATATTTTCGATTGCTATTTGCCTGAAATAAAAGTAGTAATTAATAACCTGAACTAACACCAACGGCTCGAATTCAGTTACTATGTGAAATCGTTTTGTTCTTTACTTCAAATAACATTTTCAAGTAACGCAAAATAGGCTGTTACAAACCCTTTAAAATAAAAAGTAAAAATGTATCGTAGTATCATCTTGTCATTCTTCAAATTCGATGCGCATGGAATGCAAATGGTATAATAATCAATGGAGCCCCACGTAGACTAGTCGTGACATCTAGTGGTGAAATATCGAACAATATAATCCTAACAGAGCGAGTGCATTCTAGCGGCCATAAGAAGAAACTTTTCAATAAAATCTGGAAGTTAATAAGTAGGTCGGCATGCAGTTACCTTTTTGGCAGCTAGATGTCTCGAGTAAATCTGCTGGCGAATTATGTTTTAATTAAATATATATTTTACACCATAATATGCACAATATAACGCTTAATTTTAAAACGTCTGAGTCATTACAAAACAATAAACATATAAAATTTCAAGCAAAAAACCTAGCTCTGATCGGGTTTGAACCATAGGGATTTGAGCGATAGGCTAACGCTCTACCACTGAGCCAATTGTGTCAACGAATATCGTTCTATATAAAATGACTTATATAGAACTTGTTAGCAAATAATGATTTATACTAAACGATTTCATCACTGGAGTATATTATTAATATATAAAGCATTTCATACAAAGTTTATTTATTTTGTATCAGTACGCTATATTGCATGCAATACTCAAATTAGTGAAATATAAGTCAGGCACAAGATATCCGCTGCCATCTTGTCTTATTACTGACTCGGCTCAGCTTTTTAAAATCACGTCTGCACTATAGTATTACAAAACAAACTTTTAATTTCGAACGTGCCTCTTCCTTTAGAACAGTTAAAACGATTCTCGGCTCGATAATCGGAACTGGTGGGTCCCATGATATGGATTATAAAGTTTGCATAATTCGCACGGCCGCCATCCTGAAATGGTATGGCGGACGACCTTGTAGTTTGGTTACAAGACGCATCCTATACGAAGGTATGTTGTTACCAAATTTGGTAGAGATCGGATGATTTGGTTAGTCGTTATTTGATTTTACGTTTTGAACGTTTGAGTGGCCGCCATTCAGTTTTAGTAAAGATGGCGGCGATATAAAACATGACACTGAGGTGCCCTTTGCTTGTTCTACCTCTGTACCAAATTTCGTTCAATTCGGTTTCACCGTGTTCGAATTGATAGGGGGGACAGACATTCAGAGTACACACACTCACACACACACACACACACAGACTCACACACATACACACACACAGACAGACACGCATTTTTTTGGCCCTGTAGTGATCTCATAAGTCTAATTTCATTTTTTGCAAAAATCGAAAGTAGGCTAATAAAACACGCAATCATACACACTTCCTTTCTACTCCACATCTTACTACAAAGCTGTGCAAAAAAGATATGAGCATATAATTCTTGGCTTGTTTTAGGCCTACACTGCGTAAAAAGAAAAAAACGTTGAAAGAAGGCTCTTACATTCGTGGCATTCCTGGCAACTGGTTTCATTTACTAGCACGCGTTTGGAGAACGCACGTGCACTAGCTTGTTTCATCAATGAAACGCTCTCACCACGCTGAACTCGGAACTAAATACAATTTTTACCAGGCGGTGAGTCTTCACCTGTTCATATTATGTCACACCGCTCTCCCATTCTAACGGTGAATCATTCTAGCTAGCCTACATTGAGACTGCTTTTGAGTGCGTTTAAGATACACGTAAAATTAACATTTAGATCTTACAAAAATGCTCATAACTTCTATGTTTCTTTAACCCTTAATTGAGCTCGTGGAAAAAGCTCACACTAATAACCTCGTGTGGTCCCACGGACCACAGAATTTAAGACAATATATTTTGGAAACGATGTTGTTTTCTTTTTACTGATTTAAATAACATGGTATTTACATTCATATTAATGCAAATGAGACAAGATACAGGCGTAAATAAGGTATATTGAGATTTTTAAACGCACAAAAATAAAATTATTAACATTATTGTAAGGCTTCAGTCTTTGCTTCAGAAAAAATACAAACTTTCAAGTTTGGCAATTAAATGTAATGTTCTTTAACACACAAATATATCATCTAAATAACAGCAAAATTCAAACTGGTTCCAAACACAAAGAAAAGAATCCTGCAAGGGGTCCAGATGCTCTAATTCTTGTCACTGACGCAGCCATTGCAAATTTTCTTGCTGTGCACTAAGCAGATTGGTAGCTTTCATTCGTAATGCAGTTGGGCTGATAATAGTTCTCTTCTTCTCTGGACACAGCAACATTTTCGTCTGTGGAGGTCAATGTTTTTCCTCCGACTTAGGCCTATTGTTGGGATCGAGATTTTGTTTTAGATTGCGGGCAATCCCGAGCGCTATAGTTGAAAAACAGTCCCCGTGTATTCATTTTTTTCAGTTGCCACGTCCTCACCTTCAGCCTCTGCGCCTTCATTTTCAAATGCGCTTACGTCTGGAGCTGTGTCCTGATCACTAGGTATATATTCGGCATCAACTTGGTCTGAATATTCTTCTTCTGAAGCATGCTGTAGATGGGTAACCATACGCTCTTAGGAGTCTCCCACATTTTGTTGTATCTCTTCATCCGCTTGCAGCCAGACAGTAACAACATTCTCAAAATTTGTGGATTGCACATTATGCCAACTGGGCAGGTTTATAACGGTCCATTATGCCAAGATTCATCAGAATAAAGGCAGATTAGACTCAGTCAGAATTTTAAAAAAAAGTTACGTAGCTGACCTCGTGTGGTCCCACGGACCACGACCAATTAAATACCTACATACATAAAGACCGCACGTTCACGTCAATTCACCACAGCCTTCCTGGCGCGACTTCAGGAAGGTAATGGGAGGGGGGAGTCGATCGGTGGTAAAATACTCCATTTACGAAGATAAGAAAAACGTCTCAGGTCCCAGGGACCACACAAGGTTAATTAAGTGTTAACAATCATTCTGAAAATGTTTATACACTCTTTCATTCGCACCCCGAAATTGTTCTAGACCAATCCGGTTCAACAATTACTCTTAACAGTGGACAATCATTCATACCAAAAACATCCGCTCATAAAACACACGCTATTCCAAAACAATCGATTAATAAATCCTACTAAATTATTTAACTAATTAAATCATTTCCGACAAAAATTTACATATAATTTGTTCATAATAATAGACACTATTTAGTGTTGCTAACACGTTACTTTCGAGATTCTGGCTTCTCGGTTACAATACAACTCTCAATTAATTATATACACTGATTTTCCACATGATCATTCTCTAACACTCCGTAGTTTTGATATACTGCTTACACAAGACGACCCATAAGACTAAACGTTAGTCAGTAAATAGAGTTAAGTAGATAATCTAGAATAGGAGCAAACACCTGCAGCGGCAGGTGTATAGGAATAAGATGAGTATTGAGAAAAGGGAGTAATGAGATAAGTGTATGAGGAGATAAGGAAAGAAGGAAATAGTAAGAGAATATGATAGTGAAATAAGGGTATAAGGAAATAAGGAAACAGTAACAGAATGTGACAAGGAAAGAATACAAAATAATAAGGGAATAATAACACATGTCAATCTCACACCATAATTTTAGCGCGTAGATTACTATTACTTATTACTGCGTAGATTAACCGATCTGCGGTTCTTAAAGTATCAGAAATAATTTCGTTTAATATTCTCTTCATTACAAAATAAGAAAATCTTCTTCTAAGGGCCTAAATGCATAATTTCACCAAATTATGTAGTTGAAATTCATCCCGTCTTAAATAAGACCTCTTCTCATTGGCTCTGGGCAGGGATCCAATAGCATAATTTATAACAATATTTATAATATTAATTTCCAAACTCACTGTTGCTATGCCGATTTTAGCCTTCTAGAAGCGTCTATTGTGCAATATAACACGTGATCAGGCTCTCCCACGGCCTCGAGCTTGTAACACTACCCTCCTTTGTCACGCTTCCAGAATTTATATTTGCTGGTTAAATTTTATCATGGGGACGAAAAATTACTCTCATTTTGTCCCAGAATTTCTCAATTTTCGGGGGCAGTACTGTGCCCGTTTAGACCGGAGTCCGTACGACCACATATACATTTTACCAATAATCAGTCAGCACGAGAATCAAAATATCCCGGAGCGCCAGATGGGTTAAAGCAAATCGCAAAAACGACATCAAATTAAAAAAATGCTTTGCTGATTTTTGGCTCAATGCAACAATAAGGATAGAAGGAGATTTAATTGGGAGTAACATATCTGGTAAAATTATCTCAGTTTATTTTAAAGTTAAAATCTGACTGCAAAAATGCTCAAAGCAGCATCATCCACGTGTGGCGATCCACCCTCTTATTTACACACAATATACAGAAATCTTCCAAACACATCTGACAATCTTTTTGGAAACACAAGTCCGATTAATAGTCCTGTGGACTGTGTTCCAAAATTATTAATCTTTAATTCCAGTTCAAAGTTAATTGTCTATACTGGAAATAACGTAGATCACTGTTTGACTATTTACATGATATTAACACTCGTAGAATAAATGTTTATAGAATTCTTAAACTTTCACTTGTTTTTCCAGTTTCAAAAATATATCGTCGAAAATATTATCATCATCGAAGCAACACAAATTATTAACACATATTAATAACATCTGAAAAGTATTTGACCATTGAGCATAGCATCGAAGAACTGTGCGAAGCACAACAACAATTAATTGTTCTTCTGACATTAAACATTCGAGAAGTGACTCGATTATGAACTTCAAGTTCCAAACAAAATATATGATTTCTAAATCATCAACTTGATCAATAACTGGTTGAACCATTCAACTATTCAATTTTCCACTTGGAATCATTATTATAAAAATATTTATATTCATGGCCATTTTTAGCAATTTTCACAACTTGCAATTCTTCGACAGAATGCGGAAATTAGAATTGTAGTTTTATAATGAATTCATTTAGTTCATGGCACTAGGATTTGAAAATATCCTTCAAATTATTCGTGGTTAAAGAATTATTTTTAATTGGCAGTGGCCCATTCTATTATTTGTGTAAGAACACAATATTGTTTTAGATCCCTTATTTGGGGGTGGATCTAAAAGGGAGAGTTGTTGTACTAATTTATAAGGTTGTGCCTAAAAAGGGTAGCTTCCCTTGGCAGGGCAAGCTGACCAGTGTAGAGTGTTGTGGTGTGCTAGGAACTAGGGGGCGTTCCTATAAATAAGGTAGTAGTGTTTGAAGTGATGGGACCCAATACAAGGGTCACTGTTCTGGTCGCTCAGCTGAGCTGACTGCTTATTATGTAACTGACTCTGTTCGTATCAGCCGAGTGGCACGTGCTGCTTGCTGGCAGCCGGGCCGGCTCGGGAAACACAAAGGTACCTGAGTTAGCGATATTAGACTACCGTCTGTCACGTCTTACCGTGACGGGAGTAAGGAAGGGCGTTGGGATGTAAAAAGGCGTATAAACAGTAAAGCGTGTGTAAAGTGTGGACCAATGTTTATTGGTCTGTAATTCTGAGTATGAGTCCCTTGTAGGGAATGTAATTATGTTCACAATGTAGTACAAGTTGTGGGTTACAGGTTACATAAGTAGGAACTCTGAACACGATTGACTGACTCACCTCGGTTGACACCAGCGTAGCCTCGGGCCGTCTCGATGAAGCACTGACAATGGAGAGATCCTTTGACCTCATTACGCTGCCTTCTTATACTCTCCGGCGCTATGTTGTCAGCAATGTGTTGGCATTGCTGGCCCAGTTAATTGTATGTCGCTATGTGTAACCATTGTGCAAGGACTAAGCTGCTTTTTAGAGTGGCAAGCTGTCCCTGCTACGTTTTATGGATGTTGGCCCGGCTTTCCAAGGGTTGCCATTTAGGGGATTTAACCAGATGCCGGGGGGATGGTCTCCAAGGGGTGCATACCCCTGGGAGGCTGTACAAGCGTCTTCCTTCATTTGTTCGCGTCCTCGCGAACGGGAACGGAACTGGAGGTTGGGATGTTGACGTAGTGGTCCTTGAAACCCCCTCGTATCTCCTGGTGGCGTCGTATCGAAGTGTGGGTGTGAGGTCAGCCCGTGTTCAGAGGGGAGGGTTATGGGATGTACAGATATATGTATACACTGATATTGACATTGTGAAAAAACAAACAAAAAAATTGACATTTCGAAAGATCTGATATCGAGAAAAAATTAACATTGGGAAAAAAAAATTGACATTTGAGAAAAATTTAACATTAAAAGAAATTCGACACGTAAAAAAAAATTTGCCGTTGCTATTGCTGGCATATTGCTAGTTTGAAAAAAAAACATGGTTTCTGATGGTGATTCGTTACATAGTTGTGCAGGGAGGAAAAACCCAGCTAGACGCGGAATTGTGTCGTCTGGCTTTACCTTGGGGAAAAAGTGCTCCCTGCAAATAGAAAGATAGGAGAGAATAGAAAAAAATGGGTGTTCCAGGGTATAATTTAAGGGATATATTCAAAGTATTTATTTGTTTGGGAAAAAACGGAACACCCTGACAAATGGGGAAGTTAGAAGAAGGAAAAATGAAAGAAAACAAATCATACACATTATGTACATTGGTGGTCTTGATAAGGGTAACAGATATGACCCGATAATAATAACAATAGTAATCCTTACGTTGTAAAATCCCTGACAAGTTGTAGTTGAACATAGTAAACATGTAATGAAGATGAACATAAAAAAAATAATGTTTGCCATGTGGGTACCCTGTACGTATAAGTAACCTTGCCACTTTTGTGGACCCTTGCAATTTTATGACATGGCGAGGAAATACAAAATAAGGTACACTTTATAATTATCACTATCATATATATATATATAAACTTATAGAGCTCTGTTACCTGGCCAGTTACTGCATACCTCTTATACTTGGCGCGCACCGTGCTATTATACCTCGCCGACCATTCTCTAATCGGCCGTTCCTGGTGAGGTTTAGTGGCTAGTCCACTATCCTCTCCCTGGACTTATTACATAACCTCGTGGTTTTCCGTCGTGGGTCGGAATCCCACCTTAGGGTCGAAGGTCCGGCACTTACAAACCTTGTGTTGCCCTTTGAGCCTGAAGTAACGCTTCATTTGCGTATTCTGAAATGTTTTTGCGTTCAGCGATGGTCATCATCCCACGTATGCTGTCCACCGCTGACCGCTGGCGTTGTCACCTTTAAGGGTGCAACTAAAACTGATAAGGAGTGTAATTGTGTATGCCATGTATGTGTATGTGGGTAATATGTTTACCATAGACATATTCACGTTCTTGGTTACCTGTAAATCAAAACAGAACAAAAATGCATCCATATTAATATGTTTATTTCCTCGTATCTCCGTGGTCTTCCTGTGTGGGTAAAAGTGGGTTAATTATGAATATTACAGTGCAATACATTATGATTCATGACAGGTATATACATATATAACCTTCTTCGGTAGCGCTTAGTTTGGAAACTAAGTGTAGCGCCACCGAAGTTTAACTTAGCCTAGGTTAGCCTATTTTAACCTAGTTTATCCTAAGTATTGTCGGGCTTACCTCGGTAACGGATTTTTAGTCACCGAGTGCCGAAATATTCTATTGTGATCTATATATAAAAAAAATTGCCTTAAATGTAGGTTTACAACGAATTGTCATGCCTTATCATGAGTCGTCGGCCTTACCCTGATGCCGGGTTTCTGGGCTATCAGGCGCCGAACGGCGTTATCTTACACTACTTATGGTATATATAAAAAAAAATTGCTATATCTAAACCGAGAGGGTTGCCTTAATCTATTGCCGAAAGATGCTGTGCTACATTGCAACAGCGTTCAGTAAATTTGCTTAATCCTAGGTTGCGTGTCAAATGCAACCGTCTTACAGCTAAATTTGGACCAGGACGATCGCCTGGGGCAATTAAATCCCCAGGACACCACCCGCACGAGCCCCAGAAACACCGGTTGTCTCTAGGGTCGCTAGATTCCGTCCCCTTAATTCTAGGTGTCGACGTCTATTACTAGTACTAATCTATTCGCAAGCGGCTTACGGTGCCACTAAGCTAACCGTTTCGCCCGCTGTAACTTCCTTGTTCATGACCGTTTGCTGTTCCGATTTATCGTAGTTGAGCCGCCCACTTGGCTCCTGTGAGGGGCGCGCAATGCCCCTCTCTTAATGCCCTCTGACTGCCCGATGCGTCGCCATTTATGTGGGCATTGGACATTGTGGTCCAATGGCATAATATCCTCCGGGAAGGAAGCGTCCGGGGAGTCCTCTTCGCCTGTGTCGGCCGCAATATTTATATTCATGTGTCCTCCGGGAAGTGAGCGTCCGGGGAATCCTCTTCGCCTGTATCGGCCGCAATAGTAATGATTCATGTGTCCTCCGGGAAGTGAGCGTCCGGGGAATCCTCTTCGCCTGTATCGGCCGCAGTGTGTTTTGCTCCAACGCACAGGAGTCTTGCTTCCCGCTATGGAAGCCCTACTTATCTAATTCTAACTAAGAGTCTAGTCATAATTGGGTCGTCTCTAGGGATAGTTCCCGAGGCCGGCGCTGAGTGAGCTATTTCTCCCGCCATCCTCAGAAAGTCACCCTGCAGATCTCGGCTTCGATGACCGTGCCACATAGTGGGTATAACCTTCTCCGACAAGGGGGATGGGCTAATATGCACCCCTAGATCTCGATGTTTGCCCGTGTCAGGTCCCGAATGCTTTGACCTTACGTAGTTCGTCTGTTTGGTCTGGTCGTCAGTTAAGTGAGGTCGCTGCGCTGTCGAGCCAACTGGGGGAAGGGTCCACATCGCCTTCCCCAGCTCTGCTCCGGTGTGGTGCTCCTGACCTTCGGCTTACACCGTTGTCAACAATCAGATCGTATCAGATTCCTTTGTAAGAAAAAAATGTGGCGTAACCTGTGTAAATGGTTTAATCTCTGTGTAAAATGTAAAATATTTCCAGTGTTGCGGGGTTGTAGATCTTCTAAGTACATAGGCTACTTCTGGTCTACCATCGCTACGTCAGCTTTCCAGCAATAATGCTTTCTTTACCTTAATGGAGGTGTTAGTAGGGTCTGTAATGTCAGGTACCCTGTTATTAGGATCTGGGGGTAGTTATTTGTTGAGTGGGCTTAAAGTATGGTAGGAAGGGTTTGCGCACCTTTGGATTCCACGTTAGTGGTGGCCTGGAACCGGTGATGCCTCTGGGATGCTCCTATAGTGAGTGGACTGGGGAGGCAATTCCCGGGATTGCAAAGATACGAAAATTCATGCAGGTTTGATATTAAAATCCCTGGTAAATGGATGGGATACTCATGCATGTGTCTGGATATGAAGTTTCTGCCTTCATGTACGGATAGGTGTGGGGTGGGGCATAATACCAGTATGTTCCTTCATGCGGGAGTGTTTAAGTACTAAAGAATGGTTAATATATATCTATGGCCTCCTCTCTCATTTGGAGAGGCGCATTATGCTTCTTTAATGTTTGCTGAGCCACCCCTAATACTCAGGTGGTAGCATCGTGACGCAAGGCGTAGCATGCCTGCTCTTTAGACGCATGAAGTCCATCAACCCCTTGTGTGTACTTTGTAATGTAGTGTAGCTGTTTTTGGTCGTGTAGCTATGTCTGCGTTGTTTATGTTGGGCGTGAGAAGGTTATGGGAAGGGAGTAAGGTGGTACGCTGGTAGCCTGTTCTCCTGTCATCCTCCCTTGGTCCATATTGGCTTTCTATCCGCGCCTTGGGATAGTAGAGCTGCATGACCTAGTCTGGTCTGCCATTTGTAGTGTAGATGTGGCCAGTGGTCGTAGTGCGACTGGTCATGTGCTAGTCATCTGTAATGACTCCTATGCCTTACTATCGATAAGAGAAGTTATTAGGGGGGAGGTCTTGTGTGTGTTTGCTCCTAATTGTTGAGTGCGTGTGCGTGTGTGTGACTGTGTTCCGCTACACCACGCGGACGGTTGGTCTGTTGCAGGCCAAGTCGTAATATGTATCGCCTGTGTGGGCAGAAGGCGCCCGTGGCTTGCCAACGTCTTTGCGAACGTGCCCTTATAGGCCCAAGATAAGTTCCGCTGTGTCATGTCTTGTCCACTGCCAAATGTTTTTGCAGTGTGGAGAAAAAATGTATGGTGTTATAATTGTTGTGTGTTTGTAATTTCATGGTCACTGGCGCTACGCAATAGTGTCTCGTCACCGCAGTATTGTAGTGTAAATAGTCTGCTGTCAGCAGTTGGTATGTGCTTTTTCTGCACGTATGCAAGTGTGGTCATTGTTTTAGATTCCTAGCGGACTAATGTAGCAATTCGTCCTAGTTAGGTAATGACGTTGTGTGGCCATTGTTCCCTAAGACTTGTGTCTTGCGAAATTTTCCTACCTGTGTTTGTGAAATGTATTCTCTATGTCTGGTGTAATTCGAAATTTTATGTCTGGCTTTTGGTGGAAGGAAATGTAGTATTCCCTGTTCATGCACTTGTATGGGCCACTTTCAGTATGATTGAACGCCTGAATAGCTGTTTTCCTTTGTGTCTAAATTTTTTTACTGGAACTCAGACCCGTGACCTTATGTCATTCTCTGTGTTTTATGTTTGCGTTGTGTTCCAGGGCTTGGGGCTTTCCCAGTGTGGTTTTTGCTTGTGTTCCGTGTACCAAAAATACCATTGGATAGTTAGTTTTTGGTACGAGCGTGTTGTGTGTGGTCATGGGTTCGAATCCGGTTGTCTGTAAAGACTGGGTGTGATCATTTCCGTGCCGCATATATTATGGCACGTTCCCGTGGATGTGCAATGCGCAAATGAAAGCATGCATACCTGTGTAGAGTTGGTATGTTTTTGATTTCCCCTTGTAGTGTAATTTTGGAAGATATAGGGTCTCTAAATCGGGCGTGAATGATGCCGTGCGCTCTGCTCCGAGAGCTGTTGTCTGTAAGCTTGCAGGTTATCACTGAGGCCTGCGTTGTTGCCGAGTATGGTGGTATCGGATTACAATGTCTTGCGCGCTCGCTTGTTACTTGTCCTGATAACGCTGTGTGTCCGGCACATGTGTTTTTAATCGCTTACTCTCTGTGACTGTGATTAGTGCTTTTCGCATTGTGAACGAAAAGAGGGGAATTTGTGGTTTAACGTGACCGTATCTGGAGATCATGCGCCACGGGATTTCCGTTTTACTTGGAATCCAAACCACAGGCCATGGCATTTCACTTCGGAAATCTCATATGCGTTGGCCGTACTGTGGAAGAACCTTCCATTGACTACATTTGTGTCCCCAGATTTTGTGTTACTGTGCCGTGGTTCGATTATGTCCCTACAATGGTACGAAATGTCATTATGCCCGCGTGTCTCCGGGACAGTTCTGTGGGGTGTTAGGATCGTATCCCGGCGCGGTCAGTGGGCTATTTCTTGGCCCTCTTTTCACGCCTGCCCGTGGGATTACTTCCTTTCCTTTTGGCAGTGTTTCCGCCTTTACGTGTACCTATGTATTAAATATATGTATATGTTTCGTGAACACTATAAAAAATGTTTAAAATAAAAAAATGTGCTTGGGACCTGAGTGTAGTATTTACCATTTTGGTAACGTGAGTACTACCGTAATCTGGTTACGTCTCAGGGGAATCTACCGACACTGTCTAGTACACATTGGGAAGGCCATTGCAAGACGTAATTGATACAGTTGTATCCACGTCACGAGCAAAGCCAGTGCACTATGGGAGTCAAACCTGCCCTTCAAAGTAATTGTAACTCAACAAAATGACAGTGTCTCGTCCCGGTGTGCAATTGGGCTTTTCAGTTGGTTAAAGCACACCTCACCAAATTTTTGAAGTTAGTTTGAGATTCTTAATTCCTGCCACACTTACGGCTTTCGCCCGCAACAGGAGAATCTATCAAACTGTGGAACCCTAACATAGAACGTTTAGTCATTTCTACTTAGAAAGACTCACTTAAGCTTTATGCTGTGATTTTATGCTTAAGTTGTGTTCAAAATATCTCTTTTTCGGCCTGAAGCCTGCTTGGCTTCCACTTGGCTTAGCATATTAGAGACTTTACGTTATGGCGTTAACCACTTCGCCCAATAACCATTGATGGCCTGAGAGAAAAATGCCATGGTTCCGAAAAAAAAAACAAGAAGGATTTAGAATTGTTCCTTCTAATTTGGCTATGTTGCACTGTATATACATAAAATAAGGAGGAAAAATATGCAATTTTATGTTTATTATTTACTTGTTGGACCATTTTCTTATCGCCCCCGTGTGAAAGAACTTATGTGGCCTATAATGTTGGTGTTAGCGATGTTAGTTTGTTTCTGTGGCCCTGGTGGAAGTCGTTATCCTCTTTCGAGCTTCAGTGCTCAGAAAGGTGAAGGGTTTTGCCCTGTTATTAGATGATAGGCCTCTGGAATCCACTGGGGTGTTCCTTTGCTACCTTCCGGCGGAATTTCTAGCAAAGTAAGCTTTGGCCTACTTCCACCGTAGCGCGTGTCTATAGGTTTGAGTGTACCCGTATTCGAGGTCCTAATTGCGCTTGGCGCTGCCCTAGTAGATTTTACGGGAGTGTGGATATATTTGACTGCGTGGTTTTGTGGGGTAGGTGAGAACACCTTTCCTAATCCCCGTGTACTGTGTGGTAATGCCTGGTCAAAATGTTCGTGCGTATATCGTGCATCCTGAGGGACTAATGCCGGTGTTCGCCTTCGTTCTGGCAAATTTGCCCTTTGAACTGGCGGTAAAGGTCGCTTAATGGCTTGTGTCTGGCCTAGCAATGTGGTGGCGTGTAGTCTGACCGCTTTTCGGCCTGTGGCCACGGCAGACTCCTGCCATTGCGCTAGCCTATCTGTGTACGTGTATGTAGGCTTTATGTGCTGTAGGGCGGGCTCTACGTCCTCAGCCCATGACGTGGTTATGTCCCTTTGTTTCCCTGTCATATCATGTGTGTTTAATGGCCCTGGCCTCAACTCCCTCTCGTCCCTTTGTTCCGAGGGGATTGTTCTAGGCTCTGCCCCTCGGTTTGGCAAAATTGCCTTCCGATCCGGAGCTGAAGGACGTGTGTTTGTGTTAGGTTTATTTTGTAGTAAGTTGGAGCCTAACCTGGCCGTCTTCTTGACTGTGGCCACGGCGCACTCCTTCCATTGTGTGGCAGTACGTGGCGAGAGGGACATCCTCGCAAATTGTCGAGCTAGCGTATCTACGCTTATGTCCTCTCTCGGCTGGGCTGGTGGCCCTACCATGAACTCAAAAATGGCCTTATTGGCTTGGAGCTCACGGTATTTGTCCCAAATTTGGGTGTGCTGCCCATTGAGGCTCATGGCCTGCTTGCAAATTACTGTATTAATGTATTAATGTTTCTGTGCTCTGTATAGTTTTGTTGCCGCTAGTTGGAGAAGCGTTTGGACGCGAATTAGCTCCCTGTATTGGGCGTGTAAACCTGTGTAGTGCACCCTCATTCTCTCGAGGGTTGCATTATCTATTACGGGACCATGTGTGGTGATTAATTGTTGGTATATCTTGTTTCTTTGGACATGGATCCTATTGAGGTGTTCATGTATGTGATTCAAGAGTGTATGTGCGCATCTTAATCGCGCTGTCCTACCCTCTGACGGGGTGTATGGCTGTTTGCCCTATATTGCCCCGATTTTTGTTTGGAGTGTCCGTATTTGTGTTTGCCGGCTTTGTATGTGCCTCTGGCATCTGAACAATAATGTTAATAATATTGGCGTACCCCTATTGCCTCTATGGCTTGCAATCTCTGCATGAGGTGCCATTCTGACTGAAGTGTATGGGACTAAAATAAGAATTTAAAAAAAAATCTGTGCGTGTTTGACAGTGTATTCTTATATTTCTCTGATTCTGTATGGGGCTAGGGGGTTGGTTTATTAAGAATTTCCCCTGTGTAGGTAGTTTGGAGCACACCAAAAAAAAAATGGTGCTTTTTGTCTGGGGGAAAAATTTTCTCACTATTTGCTTGGCTTTTTGCGGTACGGAAGGGGTCGTTTCTCCTACGAGGGCTCGTTGGTTGAGTCCCGTTCTACTGTGCGTAGGACCGCGCCTCCACCAGTGTTTTAGATCCCTTATTTGGGGGTGGATCTAAAAGGGAGAGTTGTTGTACTAATTTATAAGGTTGTGCCTAAAAAGGGTAGCTTCCCTTGGCAGGGCAAGCTGACCAGTGTAGAGTGTTGTGGTGTGCTAGGAACTAGGGGGCGTTCCTATAAATAAGGTAGTAGTGTTTGAAGTGATGGGACCCAATACAAGGGTCACTGTTCTGGTCGCTCAGCTGAGCTGACTGCTTATTATGTAACTGACTCTGTTCGTATCAGCCGAGTGGCACGTGCTGCTTGCTGGCAGCCGGGCCGGCTCGGGAAACACAAAGGTACCTGAGTTAGCGATATTAGACTACCGTCTGTCACGTCTTACCGTGACGGGAGTAAGGAAGGGCGTTGGGATGTAAAAAGGCGTATAAACAGTAAAGCGTGTGTAGAGTGTGGACCAAGTGTTTATTGGTCTGTAATTCTGAGTATGAGTCCCTTGTAGGGAATGTAATTATGTTCACAATGTAGTACAAGTTGTGGGTTACAGGTTACATAAGTAGGAACTCTGAACACGATTGACTGACTCACCTCGGTTGACACCAGCGTAGCCTCGGGCCGTCTCGATGAAGCACTGACAATGGAGAGATCCTTTGACCTCTTTACGCTGCCTTCTTATACTCTCCGGCGCTATGTTTTCAGCAATGTGTTGGCATTGCTGGCCCAGTTAATTGTATGTCGCTATGTGTAACCATTGTGCAAGGACTAAGCTGCTTTTTAGAGTGGCAAGCTGTCCCTGCTACGTTTTATGGATGTTGGCCCGGCTTTCCAAGGGTTGCCATTTAGGGGATTTAGCCAGATGCCGGGGGGATGGTCTCCAAGGGGTGCATACCCCTGGGAGGCTGTACAATATTACCACAACAACAACGGCAAAGGTCTTCCTCTGAAGAAGAATAAACTACTATCATGACAAATCCGGGTTCTAGCAAAATCAAAGTCTAAATGGAATTCGTAAACAAGGTTGAAATAAGAACTGATGGTTTTCAAGAAATAACCTTCGGGTTATTCATACGACGAAATGTGTGGCTCCAATACTCCTACCATAAACCTGAGCCATCGAACCTGCTATTTGATTGATGCTCGAAAAAACCTCTTCATTCCTGCGACTTAACATGCGCACCTGGGAATGGCATTTCAACTACTCCACACACATAAATTTTCTTCCCAAAATTTATACAATAAATCAAGCCTCTGCTTGTTATCAACACTGGAAGATTAATAAACTTACAAGTTTATTTTATTTTACCATTCAGTTCAACCCGTGAATTTACCATACTTATGAAAAGCTTCATTTCACTTTCGAGTGTATTTACGTCATGATTTTATATAAATACAAAAATATCCTATTTGATACAAATATCATTTGCTTCCCGTTTCATGCCTCTCCGTGTTATCTGAAAAATATACTTTGCTCATTGCAAATATCAACTGTTCAACCAGAACTGAAATGTTGGTTGAATGCGGGCTTGCGCTAACCACTCTCCTTCGGAAAATCTCCTGTTCCAGACTAGAAATGATTAAACTACTTCATAGGCTCTTTCTCAATACATATGATTATTAGAAAATATAATATCCAAGAATTATTTAGAAAAATTATAAAAATTATTATTATTATTATTAGTGGATTATTATTATTATTATTATTTGTTATATCATTTTAAATATGTTTAATTATCATCTCATTATGTGAGAATCCACATGTTCGAACCTTCGAATATTGAAAAAAATATCCATTCCTCAACAAAAATAAATTTAACTTTTACAGTTACATCGGGGGTTTTCCGTGGTTTCCTTAAAATATGAAAAATTCAAATAAATGCTCGAAATGCTCGGTCATCGATCCTAAACTGTTCTGAGTGCTGAAAATACTCAGAATAACTCTAACAATTCTTGCGTAAATCATTGCAAGCATTAAATATGAAGAAAAAAATGTGTTGGTCATCTGCAGAAAAAAATAGTTTGTTCCAATTAGCTAGGCATAATATAATTCAAATGTGGCTTACATTTCTTGATGGTCTTGAAGCGTAGTAAACCTGGTCTGTACCAGATTTATCCATAGACATGCCCTATCGGACAAGCACGTATAATCCTTGTATCGGCCGCCATTGTAGACCCACAAATCGTCTAGTCAGACATAGTGGTAGTATCTTTCGACGTCTGAATAAACTGTGGTTCCATTTTAATATGGGCTTCTATCAAAGCCATAACAGTTTGTTGAAATAGGGTCAGATCTAAGTGATCTCTTCTTAGATATGTCATTTGTAACATAACTCACTGTAATCTCATCAGTACAAGAAAAACATTGACAGTCTAAGCAATTAACGGCTGTTCTGAAGATCGTTCCCTGGGCATGGTTTGTATATCACCATCTGCCATGCGCTAGACAACCTGCAGTTTCCCTTGCGTAGACTAATGAACGCCACCGTTATAGACTAGTCTTCAGTGTACTGACAGATCGAAGTGGTTAACTAGTTACAAAAATGAAAACTGACTTGAAATGGATTTAAACATCCAAGTATTAAGTTACTACTGGACTGTGACAAAATACTATTTTCTAGACAAAGTCTAGCATATGTCCTTGCAGAAATATAAATATTTCCACCAATGTCTGTAGAAATATCAATCACCTCAGTGATTCTCCTCACCAGAAACTTACTAAGTTCCAACTCGTTTGCGCAGCACTTCTCGTGACTATCACGATTTGAAAAGAACTTCTGCGTAGATTCGGCAACCATGTGCCTTGGCTCAGCGTAGACGCAACTTGCTTGCCAAGTGCTTGTGTTAGAATGAGCTAACCATGCCTGCTCCAGCTGGCTTTTATTCAAAACGGTCAGGGTCACGCGTCATCACCTGATATCTAGAAATCCTCATATCTCTTGAATCCCTGGTCCGATTTACTTGATACTAATTGCATTCTCTTTCATTTGGCCGTGCCAGTAATCTGATCCCAGTCTCAAGTCTCTACTCCATAGTTAACTATTTAATCAATAAATAGCCTCAACCTCTGCTATTACTCGCTACGTCACTTGACATCCAACTATCGGTAAAATTCTTCTAAATGCTTCTCGAAGCAATGTAGCGCGATATTCAAATATCTGAACTTTCAAAAGCGGCTACAGCCTTTCCCTTGATATCTAGGTGTCTGAAACTTGGGATACCCATTCCTAGAGTTGGGCACATCCACCCCACACCTAGCAAAAATAAAAATTGAAAAATTTTTATTTTTCCTATCTACACATTAAATCATCTGGTTCTTGAATAATAGATCTTCAGATTGGATGAGTAGTGTGGTAGTGACAGAGCTGTCTCACTTAGCAAGTGGTGAGCCCCTGCGACCTTGGAATGGAAAGAGCCATGCTAGGAGGGCGTGCTTGGATTCGTTTTTTTCGTCTCGTCATGCTCTTTACGGGAATGTAGGTATCGAAAAGGTGAACTTAGGGTTTTGGGTAAAAAAATGCGTTTTTCACATTTTTGTCGATTTTCGGAAAACGGGCCATGCTAGGAGGGCGTGCTTGGATTCGTTTATTTCGTCTCGTTGTGCTCTTTACGGGAATGTCGGTGTCGAAAAGGTGAACTTAGGGTTTTGGGTCAAAAAATGCGTTTTTCACATTTTTGTCGATTTTCGGAAAACGGGCCATGCTAGGAGGGCGTGCTTGGATTCGTTTATTTCGTCTCGTTGTGCTCTTTACGGGAATGTCGGTGTCGAAAAGGTGAAGTTAGGGTTTTGGGTCAAAAAATGCGTTTTTCACATTTTTGTCGATTTTTGGAAAACGGGTCATGCTAGGAGGGCGTGCTTGGATTCGTTTATTTCGTTTCGTTGTGCACTTTACGGGAATGTCGGTGTCGAAAAGGTGAACTTAGGGTTTTGGGTCAAAACATGCGTTTTTCACATTTTTGCCGATTTTTGGAAAACGGGTCATGCTAGGAGGGCGTGCTTGGATTCGTTTTTTTCGTCTCGTTGTGCTCTTTACGGGAATGTCGGTGTCGAAAAGGTAAACTTAGGGTTTTGGGTCTAAATATGTGTTTTTCACATTTTTGCCGATTTTTGGAAAACGGGTCATGCTGGGAGAGCGTGCTTGGATTCGTTTTTTTCGTCTCGTTGTGCTCTTTACGGGAATGTAGGTGTCGAAAAGGTGAACTTAGGGTTTTGGGTCGAAAAATGCGTTTTTCACATTTTTGCCGATTTTTGGAAAACGGATAACGTGATGATGACGTGCGTGATAGTATGTTTTCGTCTCGTTGTGCTCTTTACGGGGATATAGATATGGAATAGGTTAAAAGCTGGAAACATGTTTTTTTTAGTCACAAATGGGTTTTGTGATTTTCCCCCATATTGTGAAAACCGAAAACGTGAGAATGACGTGTGTGATAGTATTTATTTCGTTTCATTGTCCTCTTTACGGGGATATAGATATGAAAAAGGCAAAAAGCTGGAAACATGGTTTTCTTATGGAAAAGGTGTTTTTTGTTCATTTTCGCGTTATTTGGAAAACGAATGAGGCGATTTTTATGATGGTCATGTCGATGTATTTATGTCGTTCTGTTTACGGGAATGTAGGTATGGAAAACCTAAAATGATGGTTTCCGTTATTTTTTTCGAGATCGTTGAGGAAAACGGGGAAAAATGTAAGAAACCAGATTTGAAGTCACGTTAGGTTATGCGCTATGATGTTAGTAAAACATTTATGCATTATTATTATTATTATTTGTCTTGACTGGTCAGGGCTCACACGCAGAGAGAGAACATGTTTAATGCAATGAGAATTGAAAGCATTGAAGCTAGCCCACGGCGATCCAGACAGACACAGGTCTTATCATCGTACGTGCCTCGCAGCAGAGAGAGATAAGAGGCTGGTGTCATTATACAGTGTGCGGATTTATAATGTGTATGTCATAGCCTAGGTTCATTATGGACTCATCATGCAACGCAAAGTTTGAAACAATGAGTGAGTGTATAGCATCATGATAACAGATTGGCATGGGCTCGAACAAAGCGGTAATAAACAAAAGGGTGGGAATAATGAAAGGTCATATGATATGGGCTTTTACCTCGATTGATCATTTCACCCCTAAAACAGTAAATAGTCATGTTATGGGGAAAAAACGTGTTAAACACCTAAAAATGATAAATGAACCTAAAATATTTTGTTTTTGATGAAAAATAGCAGGGGGGTGAAACTACCCCCCAAAATTGAAAAATCCCTATCTCGGAAACGAAGAAGCCTAAAATTAGGTGTGATAGCTTAAAAAATAGGGGATGATTAGGGCTTTTACCTCGATGGATCATTTCACCCCTAAAACAGTAAATAGTCATGTTATGGGGAAAAACGTGTTAAACACCTAAAAATGATAAATGAACCTAAGATCTTTTGTTTTTGATGAAAAATAGCAGGGGGTGAAACTACCCCCCCAAAATTGAAAAATCCATATCTCGGAAACGAAGAAGCCTAAAATTAGGTGTGATAGCTTAAAAAATAGAGGATGATTAGGGCTTTTACCTCGATTGATCATTTCACCCCTAAAACAGTAAATAGTCATGTTATGGGGAAAAAACGTGTTAAACACCTAAAAATGATAAATGAATCTAAGATCTTTTGTTTTTGATGAAAAATAGCAGGGGGGTGAAACTACCCCCCAAAATTGAAAAATCCATATCTCGGAAACGAAGAAGCCTAAAATTAGGTGTGATAGCTTAAAAAATAGGGGATGATTAGGGCTTTTACCTCGATTGATCACTTCACCCCTTAAAACAGTAAATAGTCATGTTATGGGAAAAAAACGTGTTAAACACCTAAAAATGATAAATGAACCTAAGATCTTTTGTTTTTGATGAAAAATAGCAGGGGGATGCAAACAACCCCCAAATTGAAAAATCCATATCTAGGAAACGAAGAATCCTAAAATTAGGTGTAATGGCTTAAAAAATAGGTCATGATATACGCTTTTACCTGGATAGGTCATTTCACCCCTAAAACAGTAAATAGTCATGTTATGGGGAAAAATGTGTTATACACCTAAAAGCATAAGCATCTTTGTGAAACCATGCTTTAATGCGCATGTGTATGGAGGATGATTGTTGTTATTATTATTATTAGGTAATTATGGATTAATGTGTGTATAGATACTAACCTGTGGGGAGCGTGATGGCGCAGGTGCTTAGCTGCTCGTCTTTACCCGGACGGCTGGGGTTCAAATCCCGGTGACAGCGGGGGTTGGAATTTTCACTTGAAAAATCACGTGGCGTCAGGAAGGGCATTCGGCCTTAAATCCCCGGCCAAAATCAAAATGTGCCTGGTTGGCTCCGGCGACTCAAACTAATAGGGAAAAGCCGAAGAAAGAAAAAAAATGTTAACTCACCAGTAATAGTAAACATTGGTTGGAGGTGTTGAAGAAGTCAGGATGGCCAACCCTTGCCATGGTTCACGAATGCACCCCAAAAAGTTTTACCTGTCAAGACACAGTCTACCCTGTTGCAGCCTTTAGAAAAAAAAATCGAACCGGGGCCTCTGTGGTGACAGTGGACTTATTTTCATGATGCTTTTTAAACAAACATAGGCTTGTCTACTACCGCTGGCTTGAATCTGCACAGAGACACTGGCTTTGGTTTGTCTTGTGTGCCTTGGCGATAACAGCACAGCGACCTTGTCAGTAAGTTTCATATTACTCATTTGCTTGTTAGCGGACGTGCTCTGCACATGACTAGATCGTTGTTAGGTTTGACAAAGGCTTAGTGAACCTTATGGCAACCTTGAAATGAATGTCATGGTATAGTCGGGCTTGGAAGCCAAGACCTTAGGGTTGACAACCAAGTAGGTTAACCACTACACGGTGAGATGGTCAAATAATAATGTAACAGAACATATAGAAACGTTTTCTATAGTTTAACGAATTGGCATACCATGAGAGGTGTAGGTAATGGAAATTGAATCCTTAGCTGATGATTATACTACTTTCCATGCGCACGTTTAAGCTATCATGTTAGAAAAAGAATGGTATGGCTTGTTTTAAACGGAGAATAATCATTGTGTTTACTGTGAAACACAAATCTGAATTTAAAATAATTAATTTAAAATTAACTAATTTAAAATTAGTTTAGTACGCTGAAGTTAAAATGAATAATGATCACGTTACAGACAGCCAGTTTCAAAGCCATGAGAACTAAGTGAACAAAGTATAAAATTCATGAGCCAGTGAGGAATTCAACATGCTGTCCTTTGGACAAGAGAGAAGCGTTCTACAGCGACCCTCAATGGTTTGGGACATCGTAAAGATGAAAATTAAATCTAAGCTACTACACTCTTATATACTAGAAGAAGAAATGGAAAACAATTAGTCAAATAAAGGACAGAAGGAATAAAAATTGGCCCTCAACCCTCAAGCATAAGGATTGAGGGAGTTGAAGGAAGGAGAGCCATGAAAGGCAGATAAAAAGTATACTAGGAGTGGCTTTGCCCCAGAGGTAATGGATAAAGAGGAGGAAAACTGGACTCAGCTCAGAAATCCCTTGGGGTTGCCAACTTCCAAACTGATCAGCCTTGAGGGTGTAGCCATAGGCAGAGTGCATCGCAAGTCGTGGGGCTAAATACACCCTACCTTTTTGAGGGGGCTTGGGCAAAAGACAGGAAATAACATGAAAATAAAAAAGCAAGGCTGCCTCCTCAGGATATCAGAAAAAATAAATAAACCAGGGCCAATGAAGTTTCAAAAGGAAGAGACTCCCTAGGGCTCGGATACTCTAATCATGTTGGGGTCGGTAGAGAACAAGAGTTGAGCAAGTGTGGTCGACAGGAAATAAGAGAGTGAGGAGCCTAGCACAAGTTAGTGGAAGCAATGACGGTCTCAGCTGGGACTCCGTGATCGTCAACCTACATGACACTAGATATGACGCCCAGGGGTGGAATTAAAGACCTCTTTTTGTTTTTTATCACTGGCTTTTAAGAACGCTAACACATGGCATGCCTTATAATGCAATACTGTCCTAGGGTATGCAAAATTGTATTAGAAACTCAGCTAATAATAGTGTGCTTGCCCATGATTTACCTTAAATTTTCCTAAAATCCACTACATTTTCCGAAAATTGACCAAATGACACAACATTCCAGCAAAATTCAACAAATGACTACCAGATTTATTGAAATTCCATTGATTTACCTAAGCATGGTTTAAACTACCTCAAATTCATATAAAATTAGACGAATATAGATGAAAATTCACTAAAATTTACCGAATTTAGCCAAGTGGTGTACAAACCATGAAATTTATCCAATTTTTTAAATTAAAATTGACCACATGTACTCGAAAATTTCATAATATTCCCTTTACATGTATGCGTTTTGTTGTTGTTGTTGTTGTTGTTGTTGTTGTTGTTGTTGTTTCGTTTACCATACTCTCTGCAGACAAATACCTCAACATGAATTTCTCTTAGACTAGGAGTTCTACATTCGATATGATAGCTGAGGTTCATTTCCCATAAACTTGTCACTGAGGCGAGTGTCAGGAAAAGGCATTCAGCTGTAAAAACCACACTCTCACATAGACTTTCATAACCTCTTACGTTGAGGTTCCTAACGCTAACGACATTGAATGATTGAACGGTTTCCTTTTCACAATTCCTGTCTATGCTTTCCTCTTTAAGGTTGCAAGATGTTTGCAAGATTCCTAAAATGCAATTAAATGTAATAAATACCTTAAGATGGTTTCATTTGTTTAATGATATGGTGTTGATGATGGATATATACGTTAAGACTAATTTTTGTTAGGTCTTGGCTGACCTTGCAATTAGAAATTGACAAACCAAACATGGGTTATCTACCAGGGGAACACTTTGACCACTATGTTGGTTATTGACCAGTAAGTACAGTTCTAGTAATGAAACAGAAATCCAACACAAACAATGAGCGCACAATGCGGCGGAGATTGGTACCACGATGTACTCTTGGTTATGTAGCTATGTGGAATGTACATCACATATGGTTTACTTGAAGGTTTGGAGATTCCATTAAAGATATTTCTACAATAAACCATTTTCAAATGGTCATTCGTTGGTGTGAAAATATTTATTATATGGTATTTTATGAAAACAATTATGATTTATAAAAAATTTATACGTTTACTGTATTCTTATTTAATGTAAGCACTGGAGGCACTATCGACCAAAATACAGCACTATCTGGAATGTATATTGCATACTTGAAGGTTTGGTGATCCCATTAAAGGTATTCCTACAATAAATGATTTTTAAGTTGTCGTTCTATGGCGTGAAAATATTTAATATATGATATTTGCTAAAAGGATTTACCAGTGGAATTATTTTACAAGTAGTTATTTTAATGACCAACAGAGTTCACTGTTAAGAAGGTAGAGCCCTATGTGGAATGTAGGATAACATGTTATACATGATACGTGACAACTGTAAGGCTTGTGATTTTTAAGATGCCTTTAACCCTATATTAAACACTCAGTTTGCAATACTAATAACTGCAATGTTACTGAAAAAAATTGAAACAAAACAAAAATCAGCATTGAAAAACCAAAAAGTGGTTGAGCATATATACAGTGGGGAAAAGAAAAGTTTTGTAAACACTAATGTCCAACAAGACTAATTAAATCAGTAACTGTCAGGGTGGCCGAGTGGTTAAGGCGTTTGACTTAAGATCAACTTTCCAAATATATAAGGAAGCAAGGGTTCGAATCCCTTCCCTGACATAACTATTGCTTGAACATGCAAGAAAACAAGAAATATATACAAACTATGTTTATCAATTTAATCATTTTTTTTTTTTACAAGAGATAGACACACAGAATACAGCTCTTTTTGTTTATCATTTCTTTTAAACATAACACTTGTTGAAAATTATTTTTTAGGGGATGGGTGTGTTGCTATGTTGACCCATCACACAATAATAGCAGCTTTACGAAGTTCATTTTCTATATTTAATAGCTCTTTCTCATAACCAATATGACCAAGCTGTTTACAGGCATGCAAGAGCTGTAGACGTTCGACTAATATATTAGGATCGTTCCATTTACTATTTTTTATGAATGGTTTCAGAATCTCGGGAAGCAGTTCATCATTATCACCATTAATATGATTATCATCCTCATTATTATAATCATTTTCATAATGATGATCATTATCATCGTTATCATTACCATGATAATTTCCACCTGTGTCCACAGTCTGTTCAATGGTTTGAGTTGTCTTTGATAGTGTTGAAAGCTTCTTTTTAGATGTGCTAGAATGCTTTAACATTGTTATGTTATTATTACCACTATTACCTTTCCCCACTAACTTTTTGATGGGGTATATTGTCTCTGATAGGGTTGAGGGCTTTTGAGATGTGGGTGCATGTCTGAACATGGGTTTCACAGGAGGTGTTAAAGGTTTCTCATTAAACAACTCGCTAACAGCATGAGTGCGTTGTAGTGTATTAAACTTGAGGTTAATATTATCTTGAGCAGTACTATCTTTCTCTTGGACTTGGTTTCTTGCTTTGGTTTGGGTTTTCCTTACATTTAGACTAGCGTGATTATTAAGTTTACATTCATGATTGTTTGAAGAAAGTACGTCCAATTCTTTTGTTTTAAGCATTCCTCGACACTGTTTCGATCGTTGCTTTGAACAGCGCCAAATAACAGTTCCATTTTTATTGCTTCGTTTCACAATATATGAATATCCTTTATAGTATGCATAAGGCTTACCATACCTAGTCACTGATACTTCCATATCAACTGTCAAGCACAAACTAATCTCTAGTAAAGACAACTTGGTAATAACAACAATAGTTTAATGTGGGAGCATATATACATGCAAAAAAGTGGGAGCAAAGGTGGGGGGGGGGGGGGGGGGGGGGTAAAAAGTGGGAGCAAATGTGGGAGAAAAAAATAACTGTGAGCAAAAGTGGGAGCATATATGGGATCAAATGTGGGAGCAAAGCAAATATAAAAAAAAAGTGGGAGCAAATATGCTAACAAATATGTCAACAAATATACCAGCAAAAGTAAATACACAAGTCAAGATAGATTAAAGTGCAAAGAAAATATGCAAGCAAATATGAGAGCAAAAATGGTGTTTTTTTCTAAAACAACTAGACATAACAAACTTAGTCATAACCTAACCTAACCTAACCTCACCTAACCTCACCTAACCTCACCTCACCTAACCTCACCTAACTTCACCTAACCTAACCTAACCTAACTTAACTTCACCTAATCTAACTTGACTGAACTTTACCTAACCTAACCCATCATAACTTCACCTAACCTAACTTTACCTCATCTAACTTCACCTAACCTAACTTTCAACTCACAGATCAAAATTAAATTCTAGGCATAGTTGAGTTGGAACCCAAGACTTCAGGGATAACACACAAGTATACTAGCCACTACACCGCAAAATGGGCAAATTATCATGCAACACAACATAAAGTAAAAGTTTCCTGTAGTGTAACTCATTGGCTGTCAACCATAGTTTGGGAATTCAAACCCAAGACCTCAGGACTTTTGTTTTGAACATTATCAGAAATATTATTCCATTTACATTTTGCTGCTGCTGCTTATAGTTATAAGAGTTGGCATTAATATGGAAAGCAAAAAAAATGTGGGAGCAAAAAGTGGGTGGAAAACGTGTAAGCAGAAGTGGGAGCAAACAAGTGTGAGCAAATATGGGAGCAGAAAGTGGGAGCAAATGTGGAAGCAAAAGTGGGAGCAAAAAAGAGCGAGCAAAAGTGAGTGTACAAAGTAGGAGCAAAATGTGTGAGTAAAAAGTGGGGGCAAATGTGGTGTTTTACTAAAACATTCTCCCCTAACCTAACCTAAACT